>VZZY01010570.1:29789-55644 GCA_013400335.1 Eurystomus gularis
GCGGGGGGGGGTCCCCATCGCGGCGGTGGCAGGTGGCCAAAGCCCCGACCTGGGTGGCGGCCCCCACCTCGGCGTCCCGCCGCGCCGGAGCTGTCCGCCGGCCGCTGCTGATGGGCGGCCCCGGAGGAGCAAGAGCCTCTCGCCTGGCAGCACGTAGAGGTGAAGTAGCTCGGCACCAGGTGCCCTCGGTCCCGGGAGGGTCTGAGCCCTTCCCCTCCAGCCCGCGCTTGGGCATCTCTGCTTGGGAAGGAAATAAGAGGTCTTCAGGTCCAGAAGCGACTACATACCTGGTTCTTTTTCATACCGTGAGGTACCGGCACACATTGTATTGGTCATGGCTGGTCATACAGTGTCTTCTGTGCTAACGCTGACATACCCTAGGTGTTAATGCCTTTCCGTGCAGTTCGTTTTAAAACTTTTCATGTCGTGGCTTTCAAAAAGCATTCTCATTTCGTGTCTGTGTTATCTGAATATTAATTAAATGCTGATGAAGTGAGATAGATCTGAGCTTGGAAGAGAAGTGAGATCCTGTGTGCACCCTTCCAACCCAGGATTTCAGAGAAGTAAAGAGAGTCTTAACCTGAAGGCCCATGTGCAAACTGTATTGTATTTTACTAGAGTAGATTCTTCTAAGCTTGCTAGCTTGACCTTCAGACATCAGAAAATTGTGGGTTTTTTTTTCTTTTTTACAATGAAAAGGACAGAAGTGAACAGAATACCCTCTTGATCTATGTTGTGGTTTAACTCCAGCCAGCAGCTAAGCACCACGCAGCTGCTCGCTCACTCCTCCCCCACCAGTGGGCTGGAGAGCAGAATCAGAAAAGAAGTAAAACTTGTGGGCTGAGATAAGAACAGTTTAATAACTAGAATAATAATAAAATATAATAATAGTTTTAATTAAAAAGTATATAACAGAAGTAAAACCCGACAGACAAGTGATGCACAGTGCAATTGCTCACCACCCACTGACTGATGCTTGAGCAGCAATCTGCCCCCACCTCCAGCCAACTCCATTTGTATTCTGAGCATGACATTGTTATGGTATGGAATATCCCCTTGGCTAGGTCAGGTCAGCTCTCCTGGCCACGCTCCCTCCTATCTCCTTGTGTTCCTGAACACTAGCAAAACACTGGAAGTTAAAAAATCTTTCATTTCCTAGCAACAACTGAAAACATCAGTATATTATCAGCATTCTTATACTGAATCCAAAATACAGCACTGTAACAGCTACTAAGAAGCTATCTGTTAAGAAAAGAAAAATAAACTCTCCCCCAGCCAAAACCAGGACATGCTATTATTTCTAAACAGTTTCTGCCCAGCAGGATGTTCATAATGTCTATGCCAGCTGTGGCAGGATCTAATTTTCTAGGTTGGATTTAGACAGATAGCTGCTATCAAACTATAAGCAGATGCTTTTCTTAATTTTTGAATCATTGTCCTCTCTCCCAGCTGTTAGCACTGCAGCTGGTTCCTTTGCTTCTGCACTAGCACTATTGACAGTTCTTTTTATTTATGAAGATGTAGTATTTTAGCTGTCAAAACATAATTTAAAAGCCTTTTTTTGCTGGCAGTTGGAAGAATAAGCTGCTGACAAGACCAGACTAAGCCATTGGTAGAAGTGAGGAGTGCCCGCAAAGTTAAACCTAGGAACAAACTTTTAAGTGCCGTTTGCATGTGTTTACATATAGTCTTTGGCCAGCAGAATTTACATGAAGGCCTTTATCCAACTTTGGATGAAATAACCAAGTTTTGGCCTAAGGAGAAAATGCTTTTTTGCTCTTTGAGGAGAAGGATGTTAAACAAACCTAAGGTAAACTTCTGTTATCTCAAGCAGCCATAGCATGGAGTAAAAATACTAGTAATAGAAATTAGTGGAAATACTCTGCAGTTTCATGTTGAAGTACCTCAACTTTAGTCTTCTTTTGCTTGTCCTTGCAGAAAACTGATACCGGTTTTACTTCTGACAGGACAGTTTTAGGCAAAAACTTGACTGCCTTTCTCCAAACGCGTGCCAGAATACGTCAGTAGTTGCCATAGGGGCCGGCTAGTATAAAGTCTGAGAAACAGGAAAGTTTGGAGACACATTTCTTAACTGGAACTTTTAGCAAGTTAAAATAGTTGAGAATTATCTCTGTATGCCTTTAAGTGAAACAGAAGTGTGGCTGAACAGACATTCCTCATTTATGAGAGGAAGCCTTGAGACACAGCACCATCCACACAGGAAACTACTCATGCCCAGATGTGGCCATGCTCTGTACAGCAGCCATCAGCTCAGCCTTCCACTTCCTTTTCTGAGAGCAAATGGGTATTCTGGAGAGCATTGCATTTTAAAGAGATACTTTATCTTTCACTCATACTGCTGTGTGCTAATTTAATTTACTTCATAGAAAGGAAGAGAGAAATGTGTTCTGAAAAGCTGTTAAGTTTATACTTTGACCACTCGAAAACTTTTTCCTCTGCTCCCAGGAGAAAGGGGGTTCAACTCTGCCAACTTAAGCACGCTCTGCAAACTTGGCACTTCAAACTGGACTTGCTTTTAGCACAAGGAACTAGCACAGTATAACATCTAGTGTCTGTCTGTATTAGATTCTTCCTGTGGCAAGATCAGTTGACAGGGCAGAGAGCATCACTGAGGAAGTAGATTTCCAAAATAAACGCTTGCTTTAACACAGGAGCAGGCACTCTAGCTGGAAATCCATTTCACATTGAGTAATCAAAGTTTCCTCCAACAAATTCTGTTTACTTGTGGTTCCTGAGAAGAGGTTAATTACAAGCTTTCCAACTGATGGGGACGTGCTGCTGTGGAAGTTAAATTATAGCCCAGATCCACCCTCTAACTTTAATGCAGAGATAAGCTTACCTTCCCCTATGACGCTAGTACAGAAACATGTTGTGGCTAGCGTCCTGAAATTTAAGCCAGAAATACTTACTCCTTCTTCTCGTGGATTTCGCTGTTTTAAAAAACTATAACCAAAGGACAAATATTTGATGCTTGCAGGCAAATGAAGATACTCATTATACTTTATTACACTTGTCTTTAAAATCTTTATGGTGCCAGTTAAGAATTGAACACCGACAGTCCAGTAAGTGTGGTGCAGTAAAAGATTGAAAGCAGCCAGCAAAAACTTTCATAGCTTGTCACTTCTTCAGAGACAGTATTTGTTAACAGAGCTTGTAAGTGCATTCATCAGCTCCCTGTTCTGAAGGCACCCATCTGAGCAGCGGTTGTTAATATCTACAGGTAGACATAGTATCTACAGGGGGTCTACTATGGAAATGCAGCCTCATTGTTTGGCCATAAGCAACACCAGTTCAGTTGGTAACTGAAGAATCATTCCTCTGGAATATTAGCCAAGTCTTATTTCTGCAAGTATTTATGCACAGCTGGTCCTGTAATCTCAAGCACATGAAATTTGATTATGCCTTTTTTCTCCAGAAGATGGGACAGTTACTCTGTCAAGCTACAGAATATCTTTTTTACTTGACCCTCACTTACCCTTTCAACATGTTCTTCAGGTTTCATTCTGTCATTTTATCTTCTAAATGTACTTTTAAATGTATGTATTCAGCATCCTTTTTCATGAAAAAGTACACTGATAATGTATTACCCCAACAGTCAACACCTGGGGTTTTTTTGATGGCTTCCCCCTGCCACCAGCCCCTTTAATGATTTGTGGGTTGCCTGTTTATCTTTGTTCTGATATGAACTAGCACAGATTTTTTTTTAATGCACTGTGTTTGCTGGAATGAGGACACTGCAGACACTTACCCTATTTAATTTGGTTTGCCACCATTTGGAAAGCATCCATGCTTTGCTTTCTTACATGGCATCCATGCTGTAAATTAGAAATATCCAGTCATGGTTTGCAACAATAGATTCACATCCAGCTCTTGAGGAACCACAGTTCAGCTTCTTCATGCACTTCTTCCTGTCATGTTTCAGCCAGAACAGCAAGGAAGAGAAAATCTGAACAAGCCAGTTTGGTCTCATAGCACAGGTAAGGTGCAAAGTCTTGCCTCTCCACATATGCATAAGCACTGTGCACTTTCTATTTCAAATCTTACAAGTCAAACAAGATATCACCTATTTATTTGCTTCTGTGCAGAGGAGTCTCATCAGAATTGGATCTCCACTGTTAACTGCCCGATAGATATTTATCAGTTCAGGGAAAGTTTCCCCATGGTCTTCCATTTAAGGCTATGCAGTGTATCTTACTGTACTTCAGAAGTGTCCTGAAACAAATTAATATGGTGAACATAAACATGAAGAGACAGTATGAACTGTAGGTCAAAGTAATTATGAAGTTATGAAACTAATATTTGTGGTCAGTATAAACATATACCTGCAACTCAGGCACTCCAGCATTTTTAGGCAGAACTTTATATGTCAAAGGCTATCCTACTTTCTGGAATCCTCAGTTTCCTATGCAACACGCTCCTAGAGCTTCCAGTCCTCACCACTGTTTTTCTAAGAAATCTTTCTAGCAGAGCATTAACCTCTTAGAAAGATGTTTAGAAATCTAATGAAAATATAGTTATCTCAGAAACCATTAAGAGTTTCAATGAACTTTATATTACTCTGCAGACAGAGACTTCTATTTTCAACCTGCACCTAGCTTCTGCTGTACACACAGCAGCTGTGGCCAGTGAGTCTTGCCTGTCAATTCCTAGAATAGTCACTGAAGTTTTGAACTAGTTTGATGCAGCGTTCAAAGTTGAGAAATCCAAAAGGAAGCTCCCTCAAATTGAATTTGCAGTTTGTCAGGCCAGTAGATCTTTAGCTGCTTATTCACTTAAATTGCTTATCTGTTGCAGTGTTTACAAAACAAGGTAGCAGCTTTAACTGGCTTTAAAATTCCCCCTTGTTTTGAGGTTTCATCTGTGTCCTTCCTCAGATTTCAGTTCTTTTAGACTTCTTGCAGTGGAACAGAAGGATGAATCACCACATTTGGGGGTTAAAAGGAGACACCGACCAGCTAAAGGAGGGAACAGAGCTGCCCAGAAGCTGGACAGTGTACTCTGTAGAGCCAAAGCAGTGCTTGTGTGTAGCTTGCGCCAATCAAGTTTTAAAACACTCTAGAAGACACGAGTTTGTATTCTCCAACCATGTTTCTGTTCTCTAAAACCTGAAATTTCTTCCACCTAATGCATGTAGCTCATTATTTATGTTATATGAAAAAGTGGTCTTCTGTTATTCTTGAAGTTTAATTACCACTTTCCTGTCTGCAGACTTTAGAGTACTTTACAAGCAAGAGCTGTCCACATTCCCAGTTAATCAGACTGCGGAAGAAGTTCCCACCCTGGCAGCATCAAGACATCTTTGTTTTAGAGAGGTCAGAGTTTCATGGAGAACCTTCACCCAGGTTGTACTTGGTAGTTAAGTGTCACTGTGGTCAAGGTACCTCTACCCTATCAGAATTGTTTCCGGTGCTGACAGAAGTTCTGCAGCTCGTGATGATCTGTAGTTGTGGCATGCTAAACACAGACTCTTCACGTCTCATGCGCATCAGTCATGAGGCATGCCTGTGAATAAAGCAGGAGCAATTTCACCAGGTTTGGTTTTACCCACCTGGCTCCTCAGTGAACACTAAGAACTTCTTGTCCTCCCCTTGTTAACTTCCATTGAAAAAAGTAGATATTTTATTATGCTTAAACAGTGATTTTCATTAACCTTATATTGGAACGTGCTGCAATCAGTTTCTATATTTCAGATTTAGTGCAATCCACTCATAGTGTTGGAAGTGGTGCTTTGTGCCCTTGACAGTGGAAGGGGCATCAAGAGCTCCCCTATCACAGGAAACAAATGAGTTGCCAGGTGCTACAGAGAACACATCCAATGCTGATTTGAAAGTGTAAGTTGACATTGAAATGGAGGTTTTTCTTTTTAGTCAGCAATATTACTATAGCACCTGGTGGTTAGATTTTTATTTCTAAGCTCTATCCTTTCATGTCTCCAAAACTTCCCCATCCAGCATTTCATTGGAATTTTGCTCTCAGTATTTAATTGCTTGCTTAGCACCAACCTAATAAGGTACCTAAAAGAATGCAGTTATCATTAGTAAAATAACTTCGCCTTATTTCCTTTATGTCATATTAAGATAATATCAGTTACTCTTTGCGTCATTGGAATTCATTGGTGCCGTGTTCTTCAGCTATTGTTAGAGTATTTGAAGTTCCACACAGCAGAAGAGAGTCATTTAATCCACCCAGGGATCGTTGATAGAGCTTCTTGTTCCTCCATGCATCTTCACAGCCAACATGCAGGAAAAAAGACAGGCTTACACAGATGTAAACAAGGAGGGAAATAATCTAAAATTCCTCATATTAAACAGATACTCTTCAGAGTAGGTGGTTGCTTGGTTTTTTTTTTATACAAGCATCTGGTATGTCTCCTGAGTCTCCGAAAAAAACAGTTTCCTCTTAGCTAAAGCAGTCTTAGCATGGAAGCCAATTCAGCTGGCTCTTACACATGTTTACGTCTGAGTTTAAATTGATCTGGAAAGAATGTTGAGTCAAAATTTTACATGAAGTTCATAAGAAAGCAGGCCACCGTACTCCAACTTCTGCCTTTGACTTCCACAATACATGTAACAAGCCTCTCATTTCCCTGTCTCTAAGCTGGGAAGTTAAGGCAGCTTCAAATTTGAGCTCAGATCCTCCATTAAAGATAAACCAATGCTTTGTTCACATCTAGATAGTCAAAGTTTGCATAGAAGTATGAATTATGCTGGGTTCCCAGATACAGGTAACAAAGCAAAAACATCATGATCTTTTAAAGCTCACCTGGCAATGTTGAATTTGGTCTCTTTCTGCATATTAATATAGCAAAATTTATTAAAAGTTAGCTCTGTAAGCACATGAAAGGTGACTTTTGCATCTGTTGCTCACATTTTAAGGAACAGATCATGTATTTACACTTGATGTGCCAGAAACTACAGTAGTGAGCACTGAATACTAAAAAACCATTCCAGGGGCTGCCTTGTTATCCTGAGACAGCATCAGGAGCACCCACAGAGATAAGAGGTTTGGCATCTGTGTAGCATCGCTCCCAGAGCAGTGTTGAAGAGCAGATGACAGTTTTTGAGGGAACAGCCCCATACACTCATTGGGCATTACTGTGACGTTTCCAAAGCCATTTGACATCATGTCCAAGTGGACACAGTAAGACTGTTGGGAGGCTGTCCAGGAGACACCTGACAGTAGCTGAGGTTCTCATGAACAACAGTAGGAATCACATCTCAGCTGCATATTGCTAAATCCCAGTTGACAGCCATGATTTTCAGTTGTGATTATCAACTTGAGAGTCCATTGTCAGATTTCTTCTGAACAGAGTTCTCACTGTGACAGAAATATTAGATATAGAAGAGACTTAAGGGAAACAGCATCAGGTTAATTCGGCCATGAGTAAACCTTTGAGTTGATTGCATTCATGACTGGAATATCAAGCAACATTCAACTGGAAGAATGGCAGGCTTAGGTAAAAAGGGCATGAAATTTATTTTTTTTCAGTCAGCCTTGGGTTAACAGTGCACAAAAGCATCATGTTATTAAATTTATCCACTCCTGTATTGAAAGGATTGCTTGGCCAACTCAGCAATATTGTCTTCCATTAGAGACAGAGCACAGGGGATTTTACTTCTTAGTATTTCTTATTTATATGGATCTAGTCTGTATGCTACACTGTGTACATCAGCTTCATCTACTCTGTAGTAAGTCAGAAGCTCATTTGGTCCTTGGGACAGCTTATTATATCCATCTATCCTAAGCAGATGGCCTCATGCCTCTTTCCTCCTCACTTCAGATTACTTGATTTAAGCCTTTTTATACATGCCTGGAACCAGGAATTCCCTCTCATGTTTTGTTAAGTGTCAGAAACTTGTAATCATGGACAGCCTGCTGGGCAAGCAAAGAGTTAACATCCAGTCACTTTGGTTTGGAAAGTCAAAGGAAATTCTATTTTAGGCAACAGTGAGAAACTGACTATTTCCATTGCTTTAAATAAAAATTCTTTCTGTGTATGGGAAAATGCTTATAGAGACCCTCACTAAGGAGGAACCCATTTCCTTGTCATCTGCTGGCATGGTCCGTTGCTAGCTCTGTGCTTAGAGTACTACAACACCAACTCCTCTTGAAGGAAGAGTTTTGCAGAGAGGGAGGGTGGAAGGACCACCATTGTCCCCTTTAGTGTACTACCATGGGGTGGAATAGACCAACCTATCTGGAAACTGGACACCAAGACATACCTACTGACCTTTAATACAGGGCATCCTCTAGATAGTTGAGACATTTGACTTCCAGTTTAAGTGTTTAAGGTAGACTCTTCGGTGCATTAGAATACTTGCGAGTCAGCCACAGTCCAACAGAAGGCTTCATAGTTTCTCTAGTTAAGTTACTTCCCCAGAAGCTGAGATTAAAAAAAAGCCCTTCTGACTTATTTCACTTGAACCTTACTAGCATTTGAGTGCCATTTCAAAAAAGCTCGGTCCGGAAAGTAGAATGGGGTTTGTTGCTTCCAAGGAAAATATCTGCCCTTGCATTCTTCTTGATGGGTGCTTCTGTCCCAGCAGCTGTGCAGAGCACAGATTACCATCCCCAGCTGCTTGTTACCTCATTTTCAGATTTACTGCTGAGCTGCTAAGCTGAGCACTGCAGCCTCCTGTTTCAGGCAGACTGAGGCATGCTGGCTTAAACAGCTTAAGCAGCAGGTTAAGGAGCAGAGACCTGTGCTGGTCAAGTAGATCAGGTTAGCAGTTTTACAGACAGCTCAGCTGTTACATTTGAGCTAGAAAGCAAGAAGCAGCTGGGGAGGGCTGCAAGCAGCAGTCCTCCCCAACCACTGCTGCCATCAGGTGTCATAGCCGCAGTCTTAGGTCAGAGGAAGTTACTCCCAGTGCAACCTCACGCTGTCTTCTCCAACACTCAGCACTGACTCACCTGAGGAGGCCTCTAACATTACCATGCTTAGTTACCCTTGCAGCAATGATTCTAAAAGCCTAGCGTTATTAGTTGAGCATTTTACCTTCACATTAAGTCTGTGGCCACATACCTCCTTTTAAGTAAGAGAAATGCATTTGAGATGACTGGTGAGGTAGTCATCTTCTCTTTCCCCCTGTTCTGTGCAAGATGTCTTTAGCATTACTGTGCTATGTGACAAGCTACTGCCCAGTCAGCAGGAAAAGCCACAAACAGGGTCTTGGACCATGTAGCAAGTGCCTTTAGAGACTATTCTACTGCAGCTCTCAAAGTCAGCCAGACATAGGAAATCATTGGCTGAAGATCCCCTGCAGCCTTGGGGAGCAAATGTATGTTATTTTTTAAATACTCTTTTGAGAAGGACTGGGAGAAGGCAGCAAGTTTCTCAGTCCAGTTTGGGCTCTTCACTTATGGCACCCTCGCTAATCCACAAGGAATCATCAGTTACACTGTTGCCATAAAAATGCAGTTTTAAAATGGCTCAAAGAAGTAACTGGTTTATGTGCTCCCCTCTGTAATTCCTCCAAAGGGAACTGCATTATATTAGTGTAACACTGACCTTAGCTCAGCTTCTGCAGAAAAGCATTTAGCTGCATAGGAAGAAAGAAAAAAATGGTTCCCTGATTCTCGTAGTATCTTCCATTCTGCCACTGAAATAAGTTCCTTAGAGTTTTAAACAAACAAAAAAAAAACCAACACAAACCTATAATATATAATTTAATGTAGCCTGAAGTACTACTTGCAAAATAAAACCAAATATTCCCCAAGGGAAGTTTAAGCTTACATCTTCAAGGCTCTGGTCTGTTCCTCAGGGAAGAAGATCAAAGCTCCCTTCTTACCACTGGAAGTCCCGCCATGACCTCCTCTTCCTCCCTGTCTGTACAAAGGAGAGGTGAGGCATTAACCAGCCAGCTGCAGAGCAAACCCCCCCACCCTCTTTCTCCTTTAAATACATCCCTGCCAGTGCCCAGGTGAAAATGGTTCATGGTTCATGATGGGCTCTTGTGGCTGTGTCACTGATAAAACACTAGTTCCTTGTTCTCCTGCTTAACCGTACTGTTTGCTTAAGTCCCAGTTTAGCCAGTTATGAAGTAGTAAATGCAGTGAATGAGGCAGAGGAATGTTTGAAAAAGTGCAAATTAAAAAAAAAAACCAACTATATTTTAATATAGGTGCAGATAACGCTAATTATGGCATTTTTTGGAGCTTTTTGTGTCTAACTTCACATTAACATTCACCTTAACACAAATGCTTATGAAGTTCACCCTTTGAAACACCAAAATCATATTTAAAAAACATACTATTTGTACCGGCTGTATGTAAGTCTAGCTTTTCAATAACTAAATTTGAAATATTTTATTATTAATAACTAAATTGAAAGAATGCACTTATGAATTACAGCTGATTGTATTATATATACATGCTGTTCTTTTTCACAGCAGAAATATTTCATTACTGCAGCTGAAAAATATGTAGATTTTAATTAAAATTATAAAAATCATATCAGATACACTGAAAAATTAACATGCAGCTACAGCCTTACTAAAATAATAAAATTAAAAACGTAGTATAAATATAACTGTAGATTTTATTGCTTGGAAGTAATAGAGGTCATTGCTTTTTTGTCATTTCAGTGGTGGTTTCACTGTTGTATCCCTCCAATAATGTTTTCCCTCTGAATTCCAATGCGTGCTAAAGCAGAGATGCTGGATAGGCACAGACCTTCCATCTTCGAGAGATCCCCTTGTGACGTGCTTCGAGGTTCACATCAGCGTATCTGTAGATGCTGATTAAAGTAGAGCACTCAGAACCAAATATTAGTACTTTACCTCTTCTAAACTAGCTTGGAACCGAATTTTTTGCTTGTAATTTCATGTTTTGCTGTAGTGCTTTTCCAGACAACTTGCTGTCTTTTCAGCCTGCCATACTGTCTGACATGGAGGAAAATGTTGGGATGGTTACATTGTCAAATCACTAATCCACGCTGCAAATTTAAGCACTTCTCATATTCTATTAGGTTCCTAAAAAAGCACAGTAATTCTGATATGGAGTCCTTGTTTTATGAGAGTTCTGCCTCAATCTGCGTAAATCCCCCTTTATTCCTCTTCTCTGCCTCTGCTTTCAGCAGCCTCTGGTCCATTTACAAGATTAGTTTCCTCATGCAACTGCCAATCATTCCCTCCTGACTGTATTTCAATTTTGTTTTGATTCTCACTTGGTCTGTATGCTCTGAGTTTTCCTTCCTTCCTCAGAAGAGACAAGATAATGAACTTGTTTTCCTTGAGTAATCTCAGTCCTGTCAGTTTTAAGTGGAAAACCGAAAATTGTTTGATCTATGTTGCAGCATGGGGTCCTGCCATTAAGCTAATTTACTGCTTTCACTTTGTTAAATAACTTATTCATGTCCCATGCAGCAGGATTGATTTTTATACCCTATGTTTTTAATACCACGTGTCCTAAAATGGGTTGTCAACTTCTTGTTTGTATAGCAGCCTCCTATCATGTCAGCGGAAATTGTTCCTGGCTCTGAAAAATAGCAGTGCCATGTCAGCAGAGGAGTGACAGCTTTTAAAAAGATACTATAGAAAATGGTTCTTTCCATGACTGGCATAGTGCTCCAGAGATAGAACTACTTCGGCGGCTCAGATTCATGACCTATTTTTATCTTGTCCCTTTGAGAACTACATCTGATCCTCACTGTGAGCTGAAAGGGCCACTGACATCCACCTAAGTGTTCATATCCTTGCTTACTCTCTCCGCTTGGTGTTGAGAGTGTTCGTAATCTTTTTTTTTTTTTGCCAGTTCATCCCTGGAAAAATAGGATGTCTGGCAGTGAAGATGCTCTTTGTGTTTAGTCGTGAAGACCCTGGCTGTCATGGTTATACTGTTGGCAAGGCTAAAGCATGCCCGTTTCTCATACCCACCAGCCAATTTAAAAAAAACCAACCCAAACCCAAAGTATTTGTACCTCTAGTGAGATGCCGGCCAGTACTGTCCACATGGATTGTGTATCCGAGGAACTGTTTAAGCTAGTGCCAGGAAAAGGGTGGCTTGTTCCCCAGCTGTGCTGCATCAGCAAACAGGAGATTGGCATTTGTCATTGTGGACTTTACAAAATTGCTTGTTGTAGCTGTTTCTCTGGCTAATTTGAATTTTAATTTTGTTTATTAGGTGAGGAGTGTTAGTGCCAGGGCTAAATACCGTTATACTATAAACTCTCAATAAGATTAAATCCCCCTGTGATTCTGTGTTTACATTTCAAGGATACTGAGTTGCTTTCCCAGAGAACCTGTGGTGATCTCTAGAAATATCCCTGGTTAGAGAACAACACTGGATTGAAACAGCGAGGGATGTGCTGTGTGTGAGATATTGTGGGGCAGCTAAAGATGCAGAGGTTCAAAAAAGCCTGAAGTGCTTTGAGTTACACGACCTTCAGTAGAACTGGGTGACTTCTGCCCTACCAGCCCCATGTCACATTCATGCTGGTGCAGATACGCTGAGTGTTGCTGTGAGGCTGAATGAAACGTGAACCTGTGTTCAGCCGGTATTACTTCTGCTGCCATAGTTTTCACTCTTGTCATAAACACAAATCCTTGCGGACTAATTAACAGATGTACTGCAGCAGCAGCCCTTGTTTCTCCCTTTCCCTGAAGGTTGCAATTGGCATTTGCTATCTAAGGAGTATCTTTTTTGAGGATTTCATTCATTTTTGTCATTTTTCAGCATTACTTGTGAGAGAGGGCATTCGAGCACACCTGGAAAAGGAAGTTCAGTGTCTGGCCTAGTTTTCTGAACGGCACACAGAGCTGTAATCCCGCCCTGGGGGAATACAAACCCTCTTTATGCCAACTGGCTCGGGCAATATGGAGCTTGTCAGTGCCAGGAGTTTTTGAACAGATGTAGCTACACTATGTAAACGTACTGCACTGAGATAAAGCAGTGTATATACTTTTTTTCCTCAGTGTGGAAGAAGAAGGTGGCTATCCTGTTGCAAAAAGCTCTAATCTGGATAAAACCATATGGTTTATATGCTTAAAGTTTACTCCATCTTAACTATTTCTACTTGATTTCCCTACCGTGTATGCCTTTATTCCAGGAGGAGCATGTCCAGTTTCAAATCACAGATGTCACTTCAAAGCTTTGGAATTAGACTGTCTTGATGCAGAATAAGAACAGCCAGGCAAGGGTTAAATGAGGGATAATTAGCTCAGCTCTAAATTTGCTCCATGTCTTAGTCTGGATTGGCTCCTATGCATTGACGAACTCCTAATTAATTCAATTGTTGGTGAAAGGTACTGTTTAAAAATTAACATTGTGTTGATAAGGTATTGAGGAATAAATTCTCTTTGGGTAGAGCAAGGGAAGTTTAGACAGAATCAGTGTGTGAATGCAAGAAAAATTCAGTGCTTGACCTTTTATTTGTACCTTCTCTGAGACTGCTAACGTGAATTTCTAAGTGGTTCCCTTATGGTTGATTTTGCTGGTATGAACACCTGCCTATTAACAATTAGAATAAAACTCGCAAGCTCATTTCCTGGAAGGTAGGAGCTGTTGGGCGTAACGACTGCAGGCTTTATGGATCTGATGGGGATTTGGCGTGCGAGCAGACAGCCTGAAGTTTCCAGGCAAAATAAAAATCCCTGAGTCTCTGAAATCCTCTGCACAAATGAATTCTTCCTCTTTTACAGACCTCTCTGAAATCAAGACATGTCTCTGTCAGGGCTGAGCGACAGATTTTCCCTAAAAGTTTCTACAAACAGTCTTTTTCAGTAGTGTTTTTTTTGCTTTATTCCGTATAGGTGGAAACTTCACTTAACAGTAACTCTGAAATCTCCCCTGGCCTAGTTTCTGTTCTCAGCAGCACAAGTTCAAGTATGCTCTTGAAGACAGTTTTATTTCTGCTCTTGCCCGATTCCCTGGAAGTGCAAGAGGCTAAGCAATGTCAGCTTTATCAGAAATATAAAAAGTCAAGGACAGGACTTTCTCTCTAGGGCCAACTGCCTATCCCTCATGCGAAAGAGGTGGGTGAACAGCTCTCGGTATGAAAGATGCCTGCTTTCACGTACCAAACATTCACCAATGATATACGATTGCTGGAGAACAAGAAACTACCACCTGAGAGTTCTTTAAACTTATGGCTCTTGAATTTTGTGGTACTGCTGTTGTTTGGATATCCAGAGTTAAGGATATCTGCCCTCCTGTGCATGGAAGAGAGTTTTAAGGGCCAGCAGAGAACAGGATCTCTCCCCAGTAATAATGTAGTGTGCTTGTAGCCTCTTCTGGTCTTTGGGCAGGTAACAAGAAGTAAGAGATATTTCAGATGTACAGAATCTGTACTCCTCGGCTCTGCCCTGGCCAATCTTTCTACTGTAGAAGATTTTAAAAAATTACAGTCCTTCCCAGTTGCTAGATTTGATGTTCAAGGACATGCGTCACAGTCCCTGCTAATACGGCTCAACATGTTGACTCGTCATGTCATATACACAAACTCTAATTTGCTTCTTTTTTCTCCCAGCATCTTGTTGTCCACCAATAACACCATTTCTGTGTGAGGTGGGTATTTTGGAATATGTAGGAGTCCACGTCCAGGGTGTCTGAGTATTTTGGAAGTTAGCAAAGTTGTGTACCTTTTGTTCTATGTAGGAAGTACCCACAGACTGCACCTTTCCCACACATTGTGTAGAGAAGAGTAGGAAACATCATCCGTCAAGTACCCTCTAAGAGAGAAGGTAAAGACAAACCTGCTTATTAGAGGTCTTAGAATAGAGGTCTTAGAATATACAGAAGCAGTTCTTCAGGCTAACATCATCAGTGCCATCTTTTATAGAGAAGCCATTGAGTTAACAGATCATCTTGTGTCCAGCTCGCAGGTGTTGAGTGAATTACTGTACAGAAGCAGGCGGATATCACTTGGTCATCCCTTTCTATTGAGACCAAATCAGTGTCTGAACCATAAGGAAGATTGACTCAGCAGAATAAGTGTTCTTAGAAGTCGCAGGGAGGCCCTTAACAGATCTGATTCCGTACAGCTGATCTCTGAGCCTCTGTATTCACTGCCCTAGGTTCAGATTTCTTCATGCTGCTTGCTACTGAGAGAAGAAATTAACATTCAGCAACACAGATTAGAATTGCTTTGCTGATAAGTTAATATTATTTATTTTGTCGATGGTAGTTTTTATCAGCCACACAGATGTTCATGGACATTGTGCTGAACTTCAGAAAAAAAAGTATCCCAATAGTCTTCATATACATGCATATGTGATCTAGTTTTTCTTGCGGATAAGAAGAAGTACTTTTAGTGCAGAGAAGATGACTGGAGAAAGCTTTGTTTAAAACAGATGACATAGAATAATCTTACTACTGAAGCTGTCAAATTCTGGAATTTACATTTAAGGAACTTGACTATCAGGAGTTCTGCAGGAAGCTTCTTAGATGGCTTTCAAAATCTGTTATTTTTCTTCATAGGTGGAAGCATTGCTGCTCATTAAGGCTTTATTGTTTTAGCTATGGCTCCAACAAGTAGAATCCTTTTCTTATCATTTTAATGGGTTGAATCAATTTACTGCATTGCACAAAAAATTGACAGGAAGCAATGTTCCCACTGATACCTTGAATAAAGATTAAGTATAAAACTTGATCTGAAATGTATAGCTAACAGTAAGTAACAGTTATTCTGGAACCTGAGAGGGTTTCAGACTGAAAGCGTAACTAACTCAACCAAGGTTAAAAAAATGTGTCCTGCTTTCAAGACCCATCTACTTTAGGACATGTTCGATGTGTAAATATGTTGACAAGTGGTGTGGGTCTGTCACTTGACATACTTGCTATGCCTTCATCATCATCTAACTAAAGTAGGATTGTAAACAAATTTGGGTTTGAAATTAGCTCTTTTTAATGATTCAGAGTTTGAATGGCCCAGTTGTTTTGTTCAACTGAGAAGAATACTGGGACTAGACTATTGCAGACAGCTGCTTGTTTGCCTGTCCAGTTTTCCACTGTCTCACCTGTTAATCCTCTGTTCTCTGCTCTGTATCAATAGGGGTACTTTGGTAGAGAGGAAGGAGATGGATGCTCCTGTGGTAAATAACCTGTTTCTTCTCTCTTCTCTTAGTACATGCATATTTTTTACCAACAGAAATTACAGCAAAATTTTCCAATAAACAGTATGTATCTGAGAAGTAACCAAGCTAGCGGGGCTTCTTCCTTTTTGAACACTCTAATCACCTACTTAATGTTAATTTATGGCAGTACAGGAGTAGGAGGCTTTATAACCATAGATGTCTAGGTAGTACCTGCATCCTGTAGCTGTGAATGGCACGGTGCTGATCTTTGACATGGGCAGCAGTCCAAAGGAGTAGTAGTGTGAAGAACCAGATGTTGTTGAACTGCTAGACATTTAGTGATGCTACCAAACACCGTGCCTTTTTTATCCTTGGAAATGGAACAGTTAAAGATTCTCCAAAGAGGGGAAGCCTAGCTGAACTGCCTGGAATCCAGGCACAAAGAATCCAGAAGAATTTTTGCACTGTTGAGGATGGCAGCATGGTAAAATAGTGGGTTTTGAAATTGGAGCTCTTTTGGATTAATAAGTGAAGCCTTTATGCAAAATATTACTGTAATTGTGGGCTCATTTTCTGATTGCCTTATCAGGGGACATCCATCCTCAATGGTATCTTTGTTTTTCTTACAAGGGAAAAAAAAGAAGCAATTAAGGCAGACTTCTTTAAATGAAAGGCTGCTCAGATGCCACAAGTCTGAGCATTCAGCTATGCACTTGTAGCTAGGATCGTTTGTTAGCTTTTCTATTAAAAAAAAAATAGTATTACTGCTGTGTATACTTGCTTTGTGGTATGGTCAGGCTACTGATAAGAGATAAATATTCTTTTCTTGTTTCAACGGTGATCTTCTTTTCTTTCTTCCCACTTCTCACCCTGAAACAGTCTCTTATGAATGTGAATGTAGAAATGAGAGGTTAATTACTTCCATTATGTTCTTGGGATCCTCGTAATACCAATGAATCTTGTAAAGAAATACTACAAGATCTGGTACTGGTAATTTCAAAAATAGATGGACTTTGCTCTGACTATATATCAGTTGACATTCTAGTAGCGAATGGTGTATTTATCACACTTTATTAAAATGAAAAACAAACCCGTTTCTCCCAAGCTTGTGGTCTAAGTGCCAGCTAGGCATGGGCAAGTCCACCATTAAATTTGCATCTCCCAGGAACAGAAGATACCCTAGGGAAAATCAGCAGACATCTTTTATATAGCGATAAAGAATTATATTTTCAAAAGGAAATGGCTTGGTTTTATCCTGTAATACCTACTCATAACAGCAATCTAATATTAGTGGAAGATTAACATTAGTCAGCCTTTTAAATGTCAAATCTTTATGGCGAACCAGCATAGATTTTGTGTTAAATCTCAAAGACTCTTTTGCTTTCTCGTCGTGTGTGTATTACTTAATCTCCCTGGCCAGTATAGAGGATGTTGTGATCTCCTCGTTAAAGACGTCACGCTGAGAAGATTGTAGTAGAGGAATAAATAGAACAAGTGTTAGGAAGCCAAGCAGCTCATCTTGGTTGAACTAAAATGCACTCCACACAAACTGGCTTCCCCATAGGTTTGTTCCTTCTAACTTTAAGTAAGATTCAGCTACTATTTCGCGAAGTATCTAGTTAGCACATTTGGGGCACTTTAAGGACATTTGCATCCTTTTCAGAAATGTTGTCTTACCTATTTGTGCACCTGAGTAGCCAGTAATTTTTACAAGGAGTTCTTCCTCTGGTGGAGAGAGCAGACAAGGGCAATGGCTCCCAAAGTGCGAAAAGGCTCAAAATTTCACAGGTGAGGTTCAGCAGGGAGCCTGAGCACTTAAAATTCTGCTATGTCTGAGCTGGCTCGTCTCGTTATCATTAGCCTGTATTCCTGGCCTATGGTGCTGAGATGTGAAGTGTTAAAACACCAGAGTCATTCAGGGTAGGGGCTGCCAGACCCCTCCAGGCTGATTCTCTCTTTCTAGGTGCCAGCTGCATAGTCCCAGTGCACATCTTTGCTAACAGATCTGCTGGTTCTCCTTATAATTGCCCTACGTGGAGCAATCTGATGGGATAGGGCTATCAAATGTTTGGACATCCTTCACAGATAAAGGAGATCCATCAAAACAAATGTACATGTTTCTGCATGGCATTTTGTGAAAGGAAAAATGGCAGCCAGATGTCTAGTTCAACTACAGGTAGGTACCTATGATTTGAAAGATTTCCCACTAAAATATTAAACTGTCTGTGTTAATAGATTGCATGAAACCAATACAAGAACGAGGGAAAAACGAGTCCTTGCCCATTCTCAGCTGGATCTGGTAAGGGTGGAACCAGGGGAAACTTTTTCAGGCAAAGTTCAGTTAGGAAAAGCCTGCTGCTGGAATTTACTACGTTTTTCCAGAAGTTTTTTTTTTCCAGGACTTTTTTCTGCTCTGATCTCAACAGATTCTGAAAGAATGTAATGAAAAAAATGAAATAAGGCAAGATGCAACAGGGTGGACACATCCTCATAGCGGCTCCCTGCTTGCAATCCAACTGTGGGAAGCTTCCATGGGTATGGAAACAGCTAATCCCAAAATACCATTCCATTATAATGCAGTGTAAGGGAACATCTCAGTGTTACAGGTCCATTTGTGGATCCTTGTAATGGAGCTGGTTAGGTGGTATTCATTTTGGAGGCACAGCTCTGCGTAGCATGGAGAGTTTATTTTTAGTGTGTTAACCAACAGACTTGGCATTTTCGCTGAAATTTAGACGAATGTCTCCACCACTGACTGCCCGTGTTGAGGAGTCTGACTCTGAGAGTGCTGATGGAGTGAAGGTGGCATCAGGCTGTTTGGATTTACTTAAGCAAAATACGTTTATATTGATTCAGTTCTTAAGGGTTGTTTAGTCGTAATCTCTGGGTGTCCTTCTGTACAAAACGGGTGGTCGCTTTGTACAAAACGGTGCCGGCCGGTCCCTGCCAGCAGCGAACAGCCAGAGCATTTCTCCTAAGACTTTGTCCTTTCAGATTAACTGCTGACGGTGTTCTGCAAAGTTATTGCTACATTTCCCAGAGCTGGCAGTTTTGAGGACAATTTGAATACACAAAAAAGTGCTGTGTCTCCTCTCATTCCTTGGGCTCCCTTTTACAGCTAATGAAATTCTGTGGAAGGAAACCTTGTGTATTAAAGGATGTTAGAAACTGTATTGGGGGCATCTCTGATTTTTAGAGTCGGGGAGATTTTTTAACTTAGCTGCCTAATTGTCTGAAATGAACAAAAAAACAACCAGTGATATTAGGCATGACCCATATACGGGCTTCATTTGAAACACTTTGTCTGAGCTCAAAATATGCTTGAGTGTCCAGAGTTAAAAAGGAAAAAGAAAAGGAAATTAAGCATTTTCACAGGAATTCTGAATTAATATGAACCAAGGAAGGAACAAATGTGGTCTTTTCCCTCATGACTCTCCTATTTTATATTTCTGGTGTTTTTAAGTTGTCTTAATGAACACAAATGTCATTGATAACTTTCAGAGGTCTACTCATTTTTCTAGCTAGAAGCATTTTGCTTCTATTGCCAGAACACATCTATTTTTTGTCTTGCTTTAATATGCCATTTTAGACACTAAAAAGTCCTAATTCTGCAAGCAGTCATCTTTATTTCCTTCCTGCCCCCCCTTCCATTAGTAATGCTTGGCAGTGATTCAGAACCACCCTGCTTTCTAGTTAGGGTGAAGGAAAAAGCACCAAAAGCAAGAAAAACATGGACTGAAGGGAGCCACTGGCACCTGCTCCGTAGCATGGCTGCAGCAATCTGTGCTCCTGCACAGTCACTCCACGTTAGAGTAAGAGTTTCCATTAGCCAGAGCACAGCTCCTGCTGTCAAAAGAAAGAGGCAGTGTTGTCTGTGGAAACAGGAGACTCGAAGCCAAACCCCTCCTGAGATGTCTTTCCTCTTCTCTTACAGATGTGTTGTGTGGCTGTGGGCAAGTCTTCATTTCCCAGCCTCTACAATACACGGTTATTAAAAAGCTACTTTGAGAACATTTGAAGTTTTTGAAGCAGAGCATAATACTAGTGTCAAGGTTATGTTGCTAGGAATTAAGTTATTAGTCACTGGGCTGTAGTGTGCTGCCTGTTCTGTGGGACATCTGATCTTCTAGTAAATTAATAGGGTTTGTCTCCTGTCTGGGGTAGCCCAAGGTAGATGGCAGTGACAGAATGAAGCTGTGCAAACTGGTAGTGCAGTGCATGAGTTTGTGCCAAAGCCCTGGCTTCCATCAATTTCCAATCCGCAGAACTTCTTAGAAGTACATAATATATTAATACCTCCCATAAATTACATATTCTTCTAAAAATACATAAATCTGTGGATTCTTGGAAGTCGTCTTTGGAGCTCAATAGGCTGGTGTGCTAGAGAGCTCTGTAAGAAGAGATGTGAAGTGAAGGAGGAAAAAAAGAAATTAAACAATAATGGGGGCCAAAAGCACGTAGTCGCAACATAAGCACTGGCAGTGGGGAGCCAGCTAGGCTTTTTGTGTTGTCAGTTGCTTATTTTACCAGGGGGACACTTCCAGACCGAGATGTTGCTCCAAGTTCAGGGGATGGATAAACCGAGCAGCAGGGGAACCTGCTGATGCTCAGCTGTGCCGTTTTCAATAAACATCACTTCGCTCAATAGAGAAATTATTGCAGAGGCCTTCAAGGAACAAAGGCATCAACTGGCCACAAACAGTGCTGTATAAAACTGCCTTTTTAAAGCCTTCTATGTTGTTTTTTTTTTTNGCAATGTTAACTTCTGCCCTATTAGCATAATTTTCTATTACAGTCTCAGTAAGGTTGACATAGTATCCAGTACTATGTGTGACTGTCTTTCTAAGTACAGGCTAAAAAAAGCTTAATCCAGGACTTTCTGATGTCAGATGAAAATACGTGGAGATACTGGGTGACAGAGCCCTGGAACAGGCTGCTGAGAGAGGTTGTGGAGTTTCCTGCTCTGGAGACTTTCAGAACCCACCTGGATATGATCCTGTGTAACCTGCCCTAGGTGAACATGTTTTGGCAGGGAGATTGGACTAGGTGATCTCCAGAGGTCCCTCCCAACCCCTACCACTATTCTGTGATATGAGATCCGAATACTCGACATTTGCAGGCAGAGATGTAAGGGGGAAAGTAAAAAGGGAAGTACAAAGTATGCGAGTATATGATACCATGTTGATTTTTTTGCTGTGACGCTAAATATGTCCCTCTGATTACATAATTTGCTCTGAAATGACTTTGTTGGTGGCTGAGGACTTTTGCTGCATTTTGTCATGTGGCTCGCAGTAATCTGTGGATCTCCCTGGCTTCTGGTGCACAGCAATCTGCTCTGTGCAGGAGACTTTAAAAGCAGGCAGGACAGGAGTGTCAGGAGCGCTTTGAAGGGATAATTGGCTTCCTTCCTTTTGAGGATTTAACAGAGCACCCTTCCAGTCCCCAGCACCTCCCGCCATTTGGAAAAGCACAGTAACCCATATCTTGTGTGTCACTCCAGGAAAGATGGTTTATAATAGCAGAGTTTTAAAAACTACCTGCTCCTGCGAGAGCTGCCATAGCATGCTTTCTGACAAATCTGGAACCCAAGAGAGTGTGCTGCTGTCTGAAAGCAGAAGTTGACGGTGCCATACCCAAAGACTCCAGTAATGGTTGAGGAATAGCTTCCAGTTTGTTTGGTTTGGTACTTCTGTTACTAAACAGAGTGGATGGACACTCATTTGATTCCTTCAGACACGATTTTGCACTGAGTTTCCACCTGAGGCTAGGAGGAAAGGCTCCTTTCCTCTTAGCGCCCTGCCAGCATGGATCCCTGCGGTGCATTAAACACCAAGGACAGCAGCGTTTCTCTTGAGCGTGAACAGTGAACTCAAGGACCTGATTCAGCAGAATGTCTGTGCATATGTTTACATTTAAGCACACGATTAAGAGTTCTGTGGAAGAGGGATTTGGGAGTTGTAATAAAAAGCGAGATTAGAGACTGGAAAGATTAGCAGATGAATGGCATGAGTGAAGTAGAAGCATAAGGCCGTTTGGGTGGTCTCCATCGTAATCCTGTAGTTTGGTGGTTATTTTGTGTCATTTATTTGAGTCCTTACTCCTCACACTGGATTGAAACAACTGAGATGGAAATATTCTTCTAGGGAAATATGTCTGATAAAAATATAATCCCTAAAGGTTGATCTTCACTTAACCTGTAACATTCTTTAAAGTATCACGCTCGCCCATGTCACGAGTGTCTGGTTGTGGCTGCTTTTCGCAACAGGCAATGTAAAATAGGGAGTGAAAGTTGAGCAGTCCAAATCAGAAGCTTTTTTGGGTCTGCAACAGACATTAAGTCTGAATTGTTCAGGGCTTTCAGCTCCACCTTCTCTCCGTCATTTGTCCCATGGGACAATTCTTATTAACATGTAATTGATGAGATCTGTTTGCATCTGGCGTGTAGTGAACTGTTCTTAACATTGCATTTCATGTACAAAAAAAAAAAAAGNCCCCACTCTTCACACAAGGCTACAGGTCATTCAAGTGAAACTATATGAAAATGCCAGCTAAGCAGCCATGTTTATCCCATTTTAAAATTTGGTCAAAGAAGTCTTTGTTCCTCTGCTCGGGTCTGTGCCCTGGCAGTATGGGGAAGTGTGAAGATCCTTTTAGACATGTAAAAAAAATCCACTCCTACAGTGTTGCAAAAATGTCATGAAATCAAGCCAAGCTTTCTTTTATAAGCAAGCCAATATAATGCATATATTAAAACAATTGAATAATGGCATAAGATAAAGAGGCATGTCAAGGTTCAAAATACCTCGTTCCATTAAAGCTGATTTTGTTGCGTGACTGTCGTGACATTCTGCGTTTCAACTCCATAAAGAGCAATAGGCCATAACGATTTACACGGAGGTAAATTCCTCTGAGGGCTTCTGGTTACAACCTCATCTATGAAAATGAAGTTACTCACCAGAACCCTTGATAGATTATTTTCATGGAACTCCCTCTAGTTCACTTATTGCTGAGAACCTTGAAATATCATAATAGTTCAGCTGTGTTGAAATGATTGAATGTTCTGAAGCAGTTCAGACGAAATGAAGTTATTTCAACTGCTGAATCACTTCTAGCATTCACTTGCAGAAAGGAAAATTGTTTTATGTGCTAAAATTAAAAAGTGGGCAGACATATTCCAAATTGTTTTGGGTTTAAAGCATTTAACATAATTTTAAGCATTCTGGATAAAAAATATGTTTCCAGCCAGATTTGAACTTCAGGAATGTTCTTCTTTTAATCACCTCTCTCTCACCATAGCGTTCCTTGGAGTGGTTTCCCAAGCTGTCCTGTGAGCTGCCTCACCTTTTGGTATAGGTGAGGCATCTTCTGAAGGAGGTCCCAGTGTTTTACGTTTCAGTTGTGTTTTTCGTTTCCCTCGTGTCTCTATTAGCTTTCTCCTTGGTTGTGTTCAGTTTTGTTATTTCCACTGAGCTACAAGCAACCCACTTTAAAATTGTGGTCTGATAAAACCCTAGGGATTTTAAAGGTCACATTCTTTTCTCAGATGAATACGTCATTCCCCTTGATTCACCTGCTGTTTTTGCAAATTCAGAGTATTACTGATGACATTAATTATGTTAATATTCCAAGGGTTCTTAGCATGAGCTCAGGCTTTTCTAACATGCTGATTTTTGAGCTCCATTTACAATGCAGAGAAGATGGAGAGGAGTTGAGTGTTACCACACCAGAAAGGAGAAGATAATTTTCTTTGTGCAATTCATGCTTCTGAGATGGTCCTGCAAGCAGTGATGAGTTTTTCTAAGTTATTGATTGTTTTACTACCTATGATGTAAAGCAATCTCCAGATATGATCACATGTTGTTTTTCCTGCTGAGGCATTGGTATAAAGGAATTCTGTCAAGCCTATTCAGAGAAGCCAAAGAAAAGCCTAAAAAACACAGGCAGGAGAAAGCAGCGTAAACCCACTACATTGCTTCAGCTTGCTTTTATTTTGGCGATGTTATCTGGTTCTGTGAACCATTTTAACATCTGTTTCTAGAGGAAACAAAACAAATTTCTAATAGTAGCAAACAAAGCACTTCCCACAGATCTGGCACAGAAAGCAGCTTGCTCCCTCTGACAGGAGAACCTGCCCCATAAGCTGGTGGTTTGTGTGTGTAGATTTGATTTGGAGCTTATTCCCACTTTAAACAACATTGTATTCCGTGTACCACAAGTGCATTTTATTTTTTGCTTTAGCTTTTGTTGTTAGAGAGCTCAAATCTTGCGAGGATTTTTTGGTGCTTAGAAGTAGTTAGTCTTTTTAAGTTGAGCTTAGTTCCTAGAGAAGTGCTTAGCACGTGCTCTGGAAGCCTTGTCTGTGCGCCCTTTGCTCATACGTCAGTCGGGGTAACAGGGCAGTCTCATCTGCTGCAGGCAGGAGCTGCTGGGGAAGGTCACATGTTGTTGCTTTTGACTGAGGAAATCAGAGGTTCCTTGCAAATGCCTAAAATGGGTTCCTGTTGCTTGGCAGTGGCAAAAATTGTTGGAATTTCTAAGAGTTAAGCTTCTACAAGACTAGATTCATCTGGACACAGAAGTAAATCATGAAACAATAGTGTCTACATCTGGGCCTAGTTCAGCTGCTTGCAAACCACTGTAATTTATCCTTTTTTACCTTTTTCACTCCTTGTGACCCTTAGCTTCATCTCTGTAGGTCTGTAATTCTTTCCTTCAAAAGCTACATCCATTTGTTTCTTGCTCCTGCGGTTTGAGGAAAAGAGGAAAACTCAGTGAACTGGAAGCCTGGCTTAGTTTGCAATATTTCTGTCTGTTACTGAAGAACCAGAACACATTCTCCCACGCCGCCTGCCCATGCTGGACGCTTCTCTTTCCAGAGTCTAGAAGCTCTCCATCTTCATTGTTTTTGTACAAGTACCTGCTTTTGTTAAGCCTGTGACAGGTGTCATCAGTTCTGATTTAAATATTTAAGATTTGGAGAGGTTTCACTCTGAATATTTTCAGACAGCACATGACAAGAGTGAAAATTAAACATAAACTAACTGAAAGCAAACTCTGTGCCTTATTCTGCTCTGTGATGTCACTAGGATGCTGTGGAGTAGAGGTGTGTGTTAATTGTCCCTTTTGAAGAAAACAGTGAATAAGAATTGTTTCATTCAGCCTAAATTGCTTGAAAGGCACAGACGTTAGATAGTCTGCATAAAATGTTTATTAGCAAATGTCGGGACGTGGTTTTGCTGCATTTCCAAGGGTGCTGAGTTGCACGGTGCCTGTATTTCTGTAGTTGGATCAGCATCTCTGTGCAGCTGATCTGACTATGAACTGACCTACGCTGCATTTTTGTTGTAGACTTTTGCAGTGTGCCTCAACGTGAGCCCTGCTCAGAGAATATATATAGGAGGTTCAAGCAGGAAATACTCTCATAGTGGGAACATAGCTCATCTTCAAAACAGTTACTCAAGGTGCAGAGAGTGTCTTTGTTAAATTTTTACAGGGAGCATGTGACACATAGCGATGAATAGTGTAGTTTAACAACAGGACCAACCTTGCTGCATAGCAGAAATGATCTGAGATCCATAATATAATATAATATAATATAATATAATATAATATAATATAGCAATGTTAACTTCTGCCCTATTAGCATAATTTTCTATTACAGTCTCAGTAAGGTTGACATAGTATCCAGTACTATGTGTGACTGTCTTTCTAAGTACAGGCTAAAAAAAGCTTAATCCAGGACTTTCTGATGTCAGATGAAAATACGTGGAGATACTGGGTGACAGAGCCCTGGAACAGGCTGCTGAGAGAGGTTGTGGAGT
>VZZY01010570.1:55791-80626 GCA_013400335.1 Eurystomus gularis
TAGGAGGAAAGGCTCCTTTCCTCTTAGCGCCCTGCCAGCATGGATCCCTGCGGTGCATTAAACACCAAGGACAGCAGCGTTTCTCTTGAGCGTGAACAGTGAACTCAAGGACCTGATTCAGCAGAATGTCTGTGCATATGTTTACATTTAAGCACACGATTAAGAGTTCTGTGGAAGAGGGATTTGGGAGTTGTAATAAAAAGCGAGATTAGAGACTGGAAAGATTAGCAGATGAATGGCATGAGTGAAGTAGAAGCATAAGGCCGTTTGGGTGGTCTCCATCGTAATCCTGTAGTTTGGTGGTTATTTTGTGTCATTTATTTGAGTCCTTACTCCTCACACTGGATTGAAACAACTGAGATGGAAATATTCTTCTAGGGAAATATGTCTGATAAAAATATAATCCCTAAAGGTTGATCTTCACTTAACCTGTAACATTCTTTAAAGTATCACGCTCGCCCATGTCACGAGTGTCTGGTTGTGGCTGCTTTTCGCAACAGGCAATGTAAAATAGGGAGTGAAAGTTGAGCAGTCCAAATCAGAAGCTTTTTTGGGTCTGCAACAGACATTAAGTCTGAATTGTTCAGGGCTTTCAGCTCCACCTTCTCTCCGTCATTTGTCCCATGGGACAATTCTTATTAACATGTAATTGATGAGATCTGTTTGCATCTGGCGTGTAGTGAACTGTTCTTAACATTGCATTTCATGTACAAAAAAAAAAAAAGAGCTGCAGAGATGATGAAAGACTTTCCCTTCCAGGAGTGGTTGTGAACATTAGGCTCGCTTTGATTAGGAAAGATAAGAGTGCAGCAGTTCCTAAGATTTTAGAATGGTGTGGAGAGCAAAGAATAAAATGAAAAATAGACCATTTTAATGGAAGAAATGACACTTACTGTTTGCTGCAGCCTTGGAGATATTCAAGAAGTGCTAAACATTACAACATACCAATAACAGGTGGGGCGATTGGGGCAGAACTTCTTTAACTCCATACCACTTTAATGATTAGTCTTGTTTGTACTCATTCTCTTCCTTCAAGGTTATTCTTCATTACCAATGTAGTAATACATGGGAGTCTTTTGCAATGCTAGAGCACTTAAAGACAAGTATGTATATCTTGATTTGTTTGAACAAATCAAGACAGATACAAAACAGAAAGAATTTCTGTTCTGAGATCAGAGGTATTCAAGACAGCAGACTTGGATTTAGAAAGGCACAAACCACTTCCCTTCATCAGGCTAAGCAAAGTAGGTCTGTGAGGAGCTAATTCATGTCATGTATATAAAGCAAGTCAAATTCCAGCTACTACAAAGCTTTTATGTAAGACTTTGCTGACCCAATAGGTGGTGGAATATAAATAGATCAACAGTACACCCTTCCTCCTGGTGTTCTACCTAATCCTTCCTTGCCTTCGGGACCGAAGAGTATTTGATCTATTGAGTTTTAAATCAGACATTGTTTCCTGCAGACACAATGAGAATGAAAATCTAATTATGTAAGAGGGTTCTTATGATTTTAGAATGAGAAACTGAATTAAGAATATACTAGTGTTCCTCCTTTTTTTTCATATATATTAACTTCAGAAAGCTGTAACTGTCTGGCTCTCTACTTGCTCTCCTTAGCTACCCCTGCCAGGTGGCTTGACATGAGCCTCTTCAAAAAGAGTAATTGTGTTAAACCTATATTAATTTACTTTCTCCTTTTCAATAATAGTTAAAATGCCCTCCTCATCCTGCCTGCAGGTCTCCACTGCTGCTTGGAAGATGGAGCACTTTTTATTTTTAGTAACAATATCTCTCATGCTGGGATGGAAGAATCTTAAACCAATTAAACACATTAGAAGATAACAGGGTGTGTGGGTTTGGTTCAAGATCTCCATTTTCTTCGCTCTGGGGTATGTCCTAGTACCAGCCTTTCTATCCAAGATGACAGAAATAGCGTGATAAGCTGCTAACTAGGTAAGCAGTACAGCTGCTGCTTGGTCAGGTATTCCCTTGCCAAAAAAAACACTTGTGATGTGTTTTGCCTTTTTTTCTTAATTCCATTATAGTTAAGTTTTATAAATTATCTGAATTTCGACGTAGGAAATTTTTTTCAGATGCCTATTTCTTTTTAAACATTTAGTTTTTAAAAAAGAATCTACCTCTTGTACATGAAGTGGTTTTTCCAATGGAAGAGGATTGTGTGTGTGGACTTTCAAGATATGATGATTTCTTCTTCCCTTTTAATAATGCTTAGATACTGGGAAAAAACTTGTGAACTGGCTAGAGTATTCTGATCCCTTAAAATATGTCTGGATCCGCATATTTTAACCCTGTGTCTGCACTCTGAATAGCAGGTTGATTATATTTTTTTTATTTGCAGAAGTTGGAAAAGGATGTCCTGAACCTGCACATGCATCTGTCTAGACCAGAAAGCCTTTGGCTACACTGACACGAAACCATTATTCATTTGATATGGAATTTACATGGGTTAGCAATGTTCAGAGTGTTTAAATACAAGATACTTTCTAGGAGCTGTGTCGTGCTGACCTGCATGCTCTCATCAGCAGGGATATAGTCTTGAGCTTTTTATTTATTCTTCATTTGACAGGCAGAATGCAAAGCACTGTGAATGGATTTACTGTTACAGTGAAATATCAATACAGGATAAAGTCTGATAGCACTTTATAGAAATCTAACACCCCAGGTGTTAACATATCTGGCATTGTTCAGCATGGCAACACAACTGGTGTCATCTCTCTTGGACTGGATTAAGAGATAAATCCTTAAAAGGAGAAGTGACAGAGGTCAGCAGTCTACAGTAGTGTTTTCTCTGAGCAGAAATAATAGGTCACTTTCACTCCATAACTATGTATTGCCAGAAAGGATAATAATTAAGCTGTGCTTTGAAGGGCACTTCTGATGTTATACCTTTGAAAATGGTAAACGTGATTTCAGAGTACTCCAAAAACTGATAAGGAAAGAGGGACAGCAATAAGGCAAAGAAAAAGGAAGATAGTCCGTTAGTTAGAATACTGGTATAGCACAGAACTGGGTGAGTGCCTGTGCAGTGCTGGCTTTGCTGTTCTGGTAAGTGTTTCATCTCCAGTTCAGAGGAACTTGTCGACTGCACGGTTTGGCACTACACAATCTATGGCTAGACCTGTGAGCTCCTAGCTCCCACTGATATTGATAGTGAAAAAACAGCAAGCATCTTCTGAAAGGCGTCATTTTTTAGAGGTAATACAAGTTTTTGATGATCAAGTGCACAATTTACTGAATTACTGTACAGCTAACAGTCAGGAGTGCATGGCAGGGTGTTGTGAAGATAAATGGATTTGTCAGTGAGATGCTCAGATTGTCCCATTTGTTATTTTTCCCTCGTACGTGGTATTTGCTAGATTGCACACTGCTTTCTATGCAAATAGCTTCACCCTGGCTACTTTGTGTGTTTGTCTGTGGGAAGATGTATCGAAAAAAGGTGGATATTTTGGGGACATTTTAAATGCCAGTTGGGGCAGTTCTGTCCTGGGGGTTGTATTGGCTGGGGACTTTTAGTTTTCCCACCAGCACCACATGAAGTGCCCAGCCCAGCTGCAGGTTCTTCTTGCCATGCTGCTGCTCATTTTCTCTTTCTGACTCACCTGCCTACAGCCCCTGTCTCCCTTGGTTTGCTGGGTGGAGAGAGATCTCCACTTTCCAGCTTCTGCCACGGTGGCATATGGGGCCCTCCAAGGATGATGCTTTCCGTCTTCTCCCCCTTTCACTTTTGCCTTAATCACAGAACAAGGGGTAGATAGTACGTGTTTTAGAACAAGCTTAGAAGGACATGGGCAGGATGCCCTACTCTCCCTCTCCCGTGTTCCAAGTTGTTGCTGAGTTTTGGAAGCTGTGAGGCCACGCCTGTGTAAATGGACCCTGTGCACACATTCCCACCTTTCTCCTCCCTCTTGCCCTTTCAGTGGGACAAGGAAAGTCTGGCCAGCCTTCAGGAAGGGAAAGATTCCTCATATCTGCGCTGAAGCAGCCATCTTCCCTTCCCTCCTCCACACACATCATTTTAAAACAAATGTTACCCTGTAATGCAAAATTCACTAAAGCATCTGTTTCTTCCCTGGAGCTCTGGAAAAATGTGATCAATGTGACAAGTTTGTGTGAGTCTGCCTGGAAACTGTGTATGTTAGAGGATGAGTTCAATATGCATATCTCTGACAGCTCCTATTTATACCTACATCAAGGCCCATATCATCCCTCTTCTGTTTCTCTACCTCCTCAATCAGTTCCTTGAGCAGTTGATCTCACCCCTTCTGCCAGACAGTTTCCAGTCTCGTGTCTAGGAAGGACTGAGTACAAAGGATTCACTGCCATAAACCAGCAGAAGGAAACACCTGGCAAGGCTTTGGTTTGCGTGGCCTTGTCTCACAGATCCTGCTCGGTTCAGGCCTTTATACTGGGGAGCCACCCTGATGAGCGGTGGAGCAGGAGGCAGCTGTGGGGCCTCGGGCTCACAGATGTTCAAAATGGTACCAGTCAGGTGCACAGGCTCCTTGTTCTGGGGTGTCCGTGTCTGGGTTGTGTTATGAGAGAGGCTTTTCAAAGCTGTTCTTGAGTCAGTGTTTCGTACTTGCCTACGACATCAGTGACTCATTCTCTGAGCTGGGCTTTTTGAAAGCTGGCACAGCCTCGCTTGCTGAGAGCGAAAGGAGAGGATCTCTCTTTGCTTAGCACCCAGCAGCTAAAGAATTCCCATGAGCTGGGTCAACAGCAATAGAACAACCCTTGATACTAATAATTTGTAAACTAGGAGAACAAGCTCAATTGGGTGTTACTCTTTTTCTAATGTTACATAGGAAGCACTTATTTTTCTAGCATTTTTCAAATACTGCAGAAGAGCAATTGTTTGTGTAGAATTATCTGTTATTGTTAGCGGTTGTCTTGCTTCTCTGCAGCACAGTGACATTGCTTTTATCCTTCAGAAGTAATGGAAAATGATAAATGAGGTTAACAAGCTTCAGTCTAAAGTGAAAACTGGATCTGTGACTATAAAATGCTTTGTTGCATTCATTCTGGTCAGGAGTTGGTTTGTTCATTTATTTTCTGGGAAAAAGTGTTTCTTTTCCTTGGCCTCCTGAGAATCAGAAAACATGACTGAAACTCAGCGGAGCAGCCCATCTCAGGGCTTAGCAAAGACTACTAGGCACAGCATTTACAGATGCAAGTAGCTTGTTTTCCTTAATTGCTTCCCAATCAGAAATTGGATGAACCTTCGGGATGCAGAAACAGGGAAAATCCTCTGGCAAGGAACAGAAGATCTGTCTGTACCTGGAGTGGAGCATGAAGGTACTGTGTGGCCTTACGGTGCATTTTAGGGCTGGGTGGTGCTGCATGCCTAGGTCACCAGAGTTGCTTTGAAGGACAGATATCCTCGCTGTGACTTCACACGTTCAGGGGCTTCCATCACAATAACCTGGGGACACATGGAGAAGAGTGAGAGTAGATCAGTGACTGGCAAAGGGGACAATTTAAACAGTGCTTAGCAGGGAGCTCAGCTGGGTAAAGAATGAGTGGCAGACCTTTGCTAGGTTTAGTGTTGGTTCCAAAATGAAAAGATATATTGACTTTTCTCAGTATAACAGCAGAATTTAGTCAAGGTAGAGGTCAAATGGAGAACCAGTAGTGAAGAAGCATACACAGTTATTACCTTGCCTGGTCACAACTGTTCCAATATTCTCCTGCACTAAATTTGACCTCTGCTTTAAACTGGCATCCATGGTACATTTCTTCTGCTCTCCTGTCCCCCTGCCATTGCTAGGAAGGCCTGTTGCTCTTCCACTTCTGTCCTCGCTGAGTAGCAGAGGACTTCACTGTCCCTTACTCTTCCCCATTTGTGACAAAGCAGTGTGCTAAGTAACATCCCTTGCCAAGAGCTTTGCTTTGGCTCTGTGAAGTCTGACCTCACTGAATTAATTTTGAAGGCTTTTCTATTACATGAGTACCATAGCTGATGGTTGATTAATGGTTCACTCCAGTAAGTGGAGTGAACTTGGTCATTTAATTACGCTAGTGTGATTGATGTATTTTTGGTTAAACATCAAGGACTGAGTTCTGCCTGGCACTACTAGGACTGAGCTCTCCCTTAAATTAGAAAATCTGTCCTGTCTGAAGGAGGCAACCAGCATATAAAGATCCTCCTCTGCCCAAAGAGCGTACAGAAGATCTGTGGCAAAACACTGCGAGTCCAGTAGTCTTCCAGCAATATACCTGATTTCAAAGCCAGCTGAAAACAGAAACCAGTTGCCTTCTACTTACTTTGTCCCCAGTCAACATCAATCTGCTTTATGACAAGGTTCATTAATAGGACCAGTAGTACATTGTCTCATCTTAGGAAGTGCCTGATGCCGGGCATGGAGGATGCGGGTCAGAGCCAGAGGAAGGCAAAGCTGTGCCTCAGTGATTACTAAGAGCCTTTTCCAAGCTTTGTCTCCTGCAGCCTGGCTAAGCTGTACTCCCCTTCTCATGCCAGTGCTAACAACGAACAGTTCTGCCAGTAGGTCTTGACAGATAGTTACCTATCATACAAGACACCTGTATGAAAGAAAAATATTCCAGCACCTTCATATACAACGGTAGGAAAGCATTTGACACACAACTTTCAAAAGAAATACAGTAATTCATCAGTTTAATACTAAAGTTCTTAAACTGTGGGTTAGTGATGCTTTGCCTTCTTGAAATAACCGTGTAACAGGAGAAATGAGGAATCAGGCCTTAGAAAGCAGAAGAAAATCAGTCAAAAATACTCAAAATCTTCCCAGATTTTGTGCTGCAAAAGCTTCTCCTTGGACGCATGGCTAGTCTCAGCGGACTGCTGCACTGCCCCAGCTCAAAGCAAGCTGCAGGAAGGTGTGTCTGGGGGCAGCGAGGACCGCTGGAGCTCGTCCTCAGCGGGGTTTGTTGTGTTGCCCCATTTTCCTCCTGCCAGTTTTCTCACTTTGGCAGATCCTATCACCTCACTGTGTCTCTCCTCACATCTAAAACAGGAACCCTCACCTCCGTCAGAGGAGCTTGGGAATTAATTAAAACATCCTCTGGCATGAGATCAATGCCCATTGTACAAGGGATTGTTAAGGCCTTGTCTGGTGTGCCGTTCCGTCATCCATCCAGAAGATGGATGACTTCAAACTGGAACAGGTGCAGAGAAGAGCTGTGGGGAGAAACCACTGAAAAGATTACGAATGGGAAGATGGTCTTCCTGAGGAGAGGAGAAAAGCCGTTCTTGTATGGTTTAGCGAGAAAAGAAGGCTGAGATGGATAGATTGTTTTCAGTAAATGGGCTAAGAAAAGGGAGAGGTGCCCAACAAAGGAGGACAAGCTGACTGTAAATTAAAGGAAGTCGTGGGGAAATGTGGTTCTGGTACAGTCCTGCAACAGAAACGGTGAGGACAGACAGGCAGAATAATTGTTTTAAAATGAAGGCCATGTTTGTCTCCACGTCACTATGTAGTACTTGTGCCTGTGTATTCTGTGGCCAGTCAGGGAAAATCACAGTCCAGACAAAGCAAAGAATCAAATACGTATCAGAGTGAATAAAATAGATGTCCGTTTAACAGGACTTCTATTTGCTTTTTAAACAGGACTTCCCTTTGATTTAAGTACAGGTTTCTTTAAAAAATGAACTCTTAAACTTCAAATAATGATACTGTATTACTACCTAATCTTACTGTTACCACTTAGATTAAATAAAAAGAATATTAACGTGGTACTGAATTGCTGCTGAAGTCTTAAAATTAAACCACTGAAAGCAGTAAAAATCACTGCCTGAAGACCTGAAACTGGAATTAACCATCTAAAGCAGCTTTTGACAGCCAGAGCTTTTCCATGTACTCAGTAGGCTCAATTTAGTGATGGTACATTCAAAACTGGGAGGCCATCTGGGAGATGCAAATCTGTAAAGTTTGGGTTCTTCCAAAGCAGGAGCAAATCTTGGAGTAGGCTGCCAAGGCGTAGCACTTGAAGAATCCCCAGTGTTGTTCCCAGTCACCACAGCCAGCTTTCGGCCAGGAAATACAAATAATCCTTTCATTATCTAAGAAAAGATGTAATTTGAAATCTAAAGTAAGCTTGGCTCAGATAGCTTGCTTTCTTACATGTCCCAGGTATTTAAGGTAGTTTTATTAAACTATGTGAAAACAGAACAATATGAATATTTCAACTGAATTTCAGTTTATAACTAAACGCAGTTGGACCCAAAATAACTTGCTTAGTAAATAAGAAATGTGTAATTCATTCATCACTTCCTAATCTAATGAGAATTAAGTGTCTGACTAAATGTACGGTAGCTGTATAGGTTAACATGCAGGTGTAGTGTATCCTCAAGTTAACAAAAAGCAATGGTAAATTTAAGATTAAGTTTATGTGTACCTGTGTTTCAGCATGTTTTAAAACGGACCTAACTGATGAAAGTCAAACTTCTTTCTCTTCCATCTTTTTAATGGAAAAAAAGAAGTATGAAAGTAAAATGAGTTCAAAATAAATAATTGCAATTAAAGTGTTCTGCTTCATAGTATAAATATAAATTAAAATCTCTTAGATCAGGGGTTTAAAGACTACACGGTCCTACTTTTATTAAAACTAACCTTTTATTTTGTAGTTTTCCAGTATTAAAGCAACCATTCTCAGCAGCCTGTCTTGGGGATGAAAGAAATGTAATTACTAAATTGCAGAATAGTTTTAACAAAGTCATTTTACACTTAACTGCAAAGTTATGTTTATTCAGAACAGGCTGGAGTCTGTACTTGTGAGAGCAGTAAAGGACGGTGCCATGCAGATTTCTAGCTGAAAAATAAAGGCAACTAAAAATAATTAGAGAGCTTTTACATTTAAAATTCTTTCCCTACATCTTTAACTTTCTTTTTTACCTTTTTTTGTTTTTAAAACAAGCCATGGGCTATGTACTTGTCCATGGGATAGGATGGTAGCTTACCTTCCCTGACCCTCCAGACTGGTTTCATATCAAGGTCCTGCTCCATTAAACTGTTCTCCATTTGATAGATTTGCCTGGGGTTTGGTAGACTCTTCGTCAAACAGCAGCCTGCTGTCTGCTCGTGAATGTCTGCCCGTTTAGGACGAGTTTGGCTCATAAAGCACATGCCAGCTGTAGTCCTCCCCTCTTTATTTCTAATACATTTGCATGAAACATTTTTTAATACACAGGAAGGATTATGTACAGTCACACCACTGAAGTATGACGGGCGTGGGAGATTTTTAGTATATTGACTCCCCCCGTACTCTCCTGATTAGGACCTTTCAGCATATTAATCAGTGCTCCCAGACTGTCCCTTCTATTACTCCTCCACCTCTATGAAAAGCCCGATGAAATATCCACCATGTCCAGTTTGACTCTTGCTGTTGGTGTCTCACTCACTGCAGGAGCCTAGAAATCCTGGGTTGCCAAATTTCTCTCTTTCTTAAACTCTACTTTGGTCTGACTTTACTGCCTGTGTGGGTCTCAGTGCTTAGGGACCAGACATTTTGTGTACTTTTGCAGGATGACTTCAGGGCTCTGTGCGACGGCTGAAGCAGTGCTGCTGGGCTGAGAAACGCCCTTTGTGGTTTGCTGGGGACATGCAGTCTGAAAGGGAAGGAGAAGGGAGAAGGGCTAACACGGCTGGTGTACAAGGCAGCCCTTTGGCTGCTTGTGGTCTTCAGCACGCTTCCTAAAGTAAAAATTTAAGTTGCCTCTCATATTTCACCTTGAAGAATTGTGGGGTTTAGTAATAAACAGCTAAGCACCAGGAGTCTGAGAGATCAGGGCTCTATCCGTGGTTCTGTCACAAGTTTTGTTCCTGGCTCTGGGCAAGGTACTTAACCCATTTGCATCTTGGATTTCACTCCTGCAAATGTAAAAAACAAAGTCCTTTGTGTTTGCATTTCTCCAGCTACTATGATCTTGTACTAGCACTAATCATTGTTTCAAAGTATGTTATAATAGCACCTGAAGCAGCTGAGTTTGTTTTATTGTGTCCAAATAATGCTTCTTTATCTGTTTCACAGCTCGAGTTCCTAAAAAAATCCTGAAATGCAAAGCAGTGTCTCGGGAGTTGAACTTCTCCTCAGCAGAACAAATGGAAAAATTCCGACTGGAACAGAAAGTTTATTTCAAAGGGCAGTGTCTAGAAGGTAGGCATCTGCTCGGTGTGCAGGCCTGCTGCGGAGCAGGGAGTGACCCCCAGCACGGGGGGATTAGAGGAACCAAAATGGGTTGAACGTGGTGATTTTAATTTTTCAGAGTAGCACTGAAGCACTCATCTTGTCAGGACTAATGGGCCACAGTATTAGGGATAGCATTTCATAAGTGTATTAACACTTCGTTATGTAAGCAAAAAATCTGGGTAATCATGCTTCGGGGCATAAATCCACCACAGGCTGCCTGAGGCAATGAAACAGAGTCACCCATTATGGGGATTCGTGCACCTTTCTCAGAAGCACCTAATGCTGGCCACCACCAGACTGGAGGCCGGACTAAAGGACCCTCTGGTTTACTTTGGTTGCAGCAGTGCCACCGAGTATTGTCCTTGTGCCTCCATAGCTGCACATTTGATCTCCCTCACTGCAGCATTACTCTTAATCTAGGCTGGAGGAGAAGGGAGAGAAAACGTTGAGCTCCTTGTCTTTTGGGCAGCCCAGTCTCAACTGGATTCAGGGGACGTCTGCAAGAGGGGGAGTGTGGTTTCCCAGTTCCCAGTTAGGTGTGATGACATTTCCATCGAATGCTGAGGAAGTGGTGTGACTTTATCACTGCCATCATCTATTTTAGAAAGGGAATATCTGCTTTTAGAGGAGGGCAGGGTTCAGTGCAGTTTAAGCTGTACAAAGTAATTTAAATGTAAAATGTTGGCAGCACAGCAGGACAGTTTAGGGAGTTCCCCAGCCTGTCAGGTGAAAAGCAAAAGGACCATTTGTGGATTTTATCTTCTTTCAAATGCCTCTGGATCTTCTTTTTACTTTGCAGAATGGTTCTTTGAATTCGGTTTTGTGATTCCTAACTCCACAAACACTTGGCAGTCCTTGATAGAGGCAGCACCTGAATCACAGATGATGCCAGCTAACGTTTTAACGTGAGTGCCTTGGGCTTACAGGATCTGAGAACAGGCAGAAAAAGCAGTGTGTGGCATTTCCTTGGGGGCCACAGTGGGAATGAGGAGAGGGAGCTGGTACCAACTCTGGATCACCCTCACTGCTGTTAGCTGCTGAGAGATAAAAGGGGCTAAGCCAACCTCATTACCTTCTTTCCCATAGGTCCAATTTGCATTAATATAGCAATAGAAGTTTGGAGAAAGTGGAACTGATCCTTTATTAGAGTTGCTTAATTTGTTTGAAAGGTGAGCTGTGAAAGGATTTTAAAAGGTGTTGCAGCTTAAGAGCCCTTACGTCCAGGAAACAAACAAAAAAAGAGATGTTTGGGCCATTTTCAAATCCAGCTGTTGATTACTGACACTTGTCCAAGGCAGTTGTTTTTCATGCAATATATCACGCACAGGAGCTGCTCTAGCGTTTGTTTCCTCACTGTACCATTTTCTAAGCGTTGTGTCTTTTACATTGGACGATAAGCCGTGCGTTCAGTCGCATGGCGCTGTATCTGCGGATGAAATACCCTTCACAGGTAGGAGACGATCATTTCACAGTTAGCCCTTCACACACCTTCCTCAGAAACATCTCATCCTGGCCACTGTTTGCACCGTGACTTCTGAGTAGGTCAGCGCTCCTAGGCCTTGCATCAGACTTACGCGTGCTGGGCCTTGCTCTGAGTGTTGACAGCAAGCACAAGCTGTGGAGGGATGATGGAAAAGGCCTGGGAAGCTGTAGTCACTGACAAAAAGCCACCCTCCCTGGAGTGCTAGATGGGTGCTGGCAAGCACATGAGGAGCACGTTGCCAGCAGAGACAGAAGGGGATGGGAACCTTGCTGCCAGCAAGAGGCAGACAGGGAGCAGCCAGTCTCACCGCAAGGTCACTGTGTCCTCTGGAAGACCTCCCTCTCCAGCGTTTTCCCTTTCGTTCCCTGTCTGGAGGAAAGCCAGTTGCATAGAGAAGGCACCGGGTTGGGAACTACCATCACTGATTTCTATTCACAGCACGTTTCAAAGAGAGAGTGGACTCAGAAGAGTGTTCAAATAGTGCTCCCTAGCACAATCTGCTCAGAACCCCTGAAGTGCCACACATGTCCTTGGCTCCCAGAGCTGGTGGCTTTCAGTCCATACTGCAGGAGCCAGGTTTGGGAATCAGAGTAAAGAAAGACATCTGAGAAGTTGGTTTTGACCATCTTGGGAAATCAAAGTGTTTTCAGGACTGGGCGTTGTAAGAGGCCAGTTCTCAAGTGACCTTGAGGATTTTCCAGTGTCCCATTCTTTCCCTGGAGTCTGTCCACTTGTTGTGGGCAGCCCAAATCTCTCTCCTATTCACGGAGGTGTCCTAAAGTCATTCCTGAGGCTTTTCAGTAGAATCACTGGCCCAAAGAAATCAGCTCTTTTTCAGCAACCAAGACTTGGAGAGCCCCTCACTTTCCGATATTCCCAAAGACCTCATGTTTGTCTCAGTGTTCCCATGGCAGGAGAGAATGGAGATGTGGTATTTGGGGCTAACCAAGGCAGTCTGCAGAAAGGATTCCCAGGATGACTGAGAACATTCCCTGACATTTGAGTTCAAGCCTTGTCCACGCCACAGCAAAAACCTCACGGTCTTGCCAGGTTCAGCTTTGCCAGTGTCTCAGACACCAAGAGCCACAGTGGAGGTGGAAGCACTGCTTTGGTTTTCAAGAGCCAGGTTATTCAGACATGGTCAGATCACGCTGCTCAGGTGTCCACGTGTTGTAATAACCCCAAAGTTCTTACTTTTGTCTAAGAAAATCTCAAAAGTCAGCGAGTTAAATCATCAGCGCTTTTGTCACACCCAAATCTACATTTTCTTTGCAGTTTGTATAAAATATGCTTGTGCGTTTGCATTTAAGCTCCTCTTGAGGGAAATGACATGTTAAGTTGAAGTAGCTTGCTCAGCTCTAGAGGACAGAGAAGGGGAATAAAAAAAGAATTCCCATCGGTTTTCACAATTCACTGCAGGAGAGAGGGGCCTGAAGGTGCTGGGACTGCGAGTTTATTTTTAGCCACAGAAGCAGGCAGAAGTTTGCTGTCTGTGAGCACTCCCGCAGCCTGTGTGTTACTGTGCCCAGAATGGGAACGGCAAAGGAGGGATGGGGGAACTGCTCCACGTAGGAACGCGGTGGGGAGATCCTTCAGCCCTGATGGCCCCCGGGTCAGTGCACGCAGCTCCAAGCCAAAGCTCGTGTTGTGGGGTTAAGGAGTCAGCCCAGGCCTGTCGGAGCATTGAGAGGAGCAGTCGCTTTCTGCTGTTCGTGCACTCTTCTAACACCTCTTCTTCCTCCTCTTTTCCTTCCACAGTGGTAATGTTATTATAGAAACCAAATTCTATGATGACGACCTTCTTGTAAGCACTTCCAGAGTGAGACTTTTCTACGTTTGAGATGGGGCTTTTTGGAGCTATTCTAGTTTTCCTCCATACAGTTCTTGGTGCAGAACCCCCCGACTATCCAGTGGAAGACACTCCTGTAGGCGGTGACCCTGGGGACCAGCTCAACATGGGTTGTGACCTTTGCCCATCAGTTATTTTGCTTTCTCCTCTGACAAGACCAGACCAAACCCTCAGAGACAGGACCATCTGCTCAGCGATGCACTGGGGAATAGAGGCTGTCTCTGAACATGGGCAAACGATGGTCATGCAGAACCAATACTGTAAATTGTTAGTCTCATCCTTTGTACTTCTTTGGACCCTGGTGTGATCTCCTGTTTCCGCTCACACCACACTCTCAGTGCGTTTCATTTTGGGGGAATTAAGTTAACCTTTTCATTTTTCTCATGCTGTAGGTTTTTATCCTTTCACTGGATTTCTGTGTAACTGGTCCACACATCCTCTTACCCTGAACTTGTAAAATAGACTGTGATATCACCTAATGTAATTAAAACAAATTTCTCAATTAAAACATTCCTACCGTCCAAAGAAGGGAAGAAATGTTAGTTCTGTGCCTTTTCTGTTATAAAATTGCCTCGCAGCAAACTCCTGTTGCTCAAGCCAGCAGCAGACCAGGGCTCTCCACGGCCCTGCTTCTTCCACAGCCTTCTCAGGTGTCTCTTCCTCCAGCCGACCATGCAGGAGAGGTTTCTTGACCGCTCTGGCCAAGGTTTCTTGGCCTCATTTCTGTCATTAGTCCCTTAGGACAGTTTGTCCTGTTTGCCCACGTTTCCTGAGCAGCAACTGCACGCTGGTCCACTTTACACATTCCTGGGGACACACAAACCCCTCCAGAAGACCCCTGAGCCCACGAGCACCAGATCGCTGAAGCACCGCTGTGGCTGTGGTTGCTGGTACCAACAATCCCTATGCATGCACAGCTTTAATGACACACAGCGACTTCTGCTACCACAAGCTTCTCGAACCCTACCACCGCTATTTCCCCTTGTCATTTATTATTAGCTCCTGGGAAGGGGGCATCTCCAGGTTCTGCTCTTCAGCATCACAGGCAGCTTTATGATCGCTCGACACCTTGGCCAGCCTGTCCTGTGGCTGGGCTTGAGGTTCTCAGAGCATCGCAGGGAAATGAAACACATCATTTCAGACCCTGAATCCAGCCACTGGGTGTATGTGGGAGGGATGCAGCATCATGTGTTTTAGGTGAATTGAAGCTGGACCATTAATCCCATGAGAAGAGTATCGGCCATTAGCCATTGCAGCAGCCTTCTCATGAGACCTCACGGGTGGATTTCAGCCTGCTGCACTCACAGGGCAGAGTCTTCTCAGCAGCGTGATCCGTCCTAGGCCAGCCTTTATACAGAGCTCGACCAAAACTGCCTCTGTGCCAGCACGAACGGCTCCCAGGGCCGGTCTCAGAGAGCAGAGACACAAGGTGGCCAAAATGGAAAACCAGAGAAGGTCGAGGGTCTTGAGCACAGGTGCAAGAGCACGTTCCAGGACAAATGCTTTGCCGGACACACACACGAGCTGTCTAGCAGAGGCAGGAGAAGGCATCCCCTTTTGCCTGCAGAGCACTTTCCCTCGGCGCCCGCCTGGCCCGGGCTTTCCCAGTTCGCCCAGTTCACCCAGTGGGACCCGGCCGGCCCCGCGGCGGCGGCTCAGCGGCGGGTCACTGCCGCCCTCAAGTGGCTCCGTGGGAAATAGCTGGGAGCTCACCTGCTCTCCCTGGACCAGCCTCTCCCAGTCCGCCCCAGCATCCCCCAGTGGGGGCTCAGCCTCCCTGCGAGCACCGCAGGAGCAAGCGCCGGGGCCGGGGCCGCCCCCCAGAAAGGCCCTGGCAGGGCGGGGTGGCCTGGCCAGACACCACCCACAGCCCGGGTGAAGGGCCCTGCTCGGGGCAGGAGCCACTCCTTGGTCCTGGCAGCTGCGTCCCCCTCCCCGTGGGGCTGGCTGGGGTGTGGGAGAAGGGGCAGGAGACGCTGGCACCGGGGCAGCAAAGGGAGAAGAGGGCTGCAAAGGGCAAGCGCAGAGCTGGGCGTGCTGGCTGTGCGCGCCGCCACCACCCACCCTCTGTGCAGGGGCGGGCGGGGGGGCAGCGAGCAGCGCAGTGACTCCCCCTTTTATTTACCAAAACTGTTCCCACCCGGACACTCCTGGCCTCGGCAGGCATCTCTGGGGCAGGGAAATTACCCCCACGCCGGGCTCTGCACGAGGGGAGGGCTCTGTGGTGACAAGAGGGACAATTCTGGAGGGGTAGGACCTGGCTAGGCCCAGTGAGGAGCCTCTCGCCACACAGGGGCCTTCCCAGAGCCCAACCGCTTGCAAAAACTCCGGCTCACCTGGAGCCGCTTCGAGTGGTGCCTGAAGAGGGAACCAGCCGGATTCAGCGGCCGCAGCCACCGCGGGTGAATCCCAGCCCCGGCTTTCCCGCCTCATCGTTCGCAGCCAGGGTGTTTTGGCCTCGGCGTCTCCCATGGCGGGCACGAGCGCCTTCCAGCCACCACATGCAGAGGGCACGTGTTCTGCGAGAGCCTGGGCACAGGGACTGTGCTGAGGAGGCCGGTCCCCACCAGCCAGGGCTGCCACACGGGGCTGGCCCCCGCGGCCCTGGCAGCCTGCAGGAACCTGGCGGTGAGGGCAGGGCGGCCCTGCGAGCTGGACACGCAGGCAGAGGCCGCAGAGGCACATTGGGAAGTGGAGGAGGAGGGAGGGAGAAGCAGGTGAGAGCTGGGGCTGTGCAAAGCCTGGGGGGCTGACGTGGAGAGATTTGGGACGAAGCTGGTAAAAACCAAACTTTAACTTCACCTCATCCTTCAGCCGCGTCTGCACCTGGGAGCCCTCCAAGCTGGGGCGTTGCACAGCCACTGGGTAAAAGCAGCGAGGCACCGCAGGAGGAGGGTGATGCACAACGTGCTTTTAGCTTTAGGGGAGCTCTCTGCATGGTGTTGGGGTCCATCACACCATAGAGGCTCCCTGAAGCACTGGTATGGCTTATGGCAACAAAAAGCACCCAGGGATGGGACGCGGGGCTGGCTGTGAGGTGGGATCCTGACCCTGGGTGCGCTGGCCGCTTGCCTGCCTGATGCGAGGAGGGTGATGGGGGAACAGGGCCAGCTCCTCCCCACCACATGGCGAGCACCGGGCTCTCAAACCCTCGCTGCCCATTGCCAGCACCCTAGGAGGGTGTTACCTACCCCGGGTGCCACCCAAGCACCTTCCCCGGCTGCTGCGGGGGCTCTCAGCCGCCTGAGCACCCAGCAAAGCCAACTGGGGCTCCCGCTGGCGTGCTGCCCCAGATCTGCCCTGCCCAATAACGCTCAGGCGGGGAAGCAGAGCCATCCTAATGCGGTTAATTACCCGATTCATGACGGTTATGGGTGAACAAAAGGCGCACAAACAGCCCACGGCCACGTTACGCTCAGTGCCTGCTTTGCTACTCTTACCTTCCCGTGGGTGCGGGCAGCGCATGGCAGCGGCAGGCAGCCTGCAGGGCCAGCATCCTCTCATCGCACCTCACCCAGCTCCGTCCTCCGCCGGCAGCACTGGGATGGGGACAGAAGGGCTGGGAAGGTTCAGGTACCTCTGTCCGATTTGGAAGGTCACAGATCCTGCCCCTGGGTCACCAGGACAATGCAGGCAGAGCCCCTGCCAGGCATCAGGCTGCCAGGACATGGCCTTTGGGGCTGCCAGGTGACTTGGCCCCTTCTGTCCCCAATGACAGGTGGGCAGCTGGGGCAAACGACCTTAAGGGGCTCTTTTCAGTCCAAGGTGCCCAACTCCTCCTGCCCTAGGGACACCCTGGCCACCACTCCCTCAGTGCCACAGGACTTAGGAGCAATCTGTGGAGGCTAGGCACCTGCCTTGCCCCACGGCACAGCTGACATCCACATCCACGTAGCACTGCCCACCGTCACCCACTGCTGCAGGAGAGGAGTCGGGCCATCGCCACTGCCCCCTTGAAGAGCAGCCCCTTCTTAGGGCATCCAGCTTGGTGTCAAAATCCACCTGCACCACCCTCTCCATGCCAAAATCCTGCCTGCCCTCCCCATGCCCAAAGGCCAGGGAGGGCAGGGGGCACGGCAGGCACCCAGGAGAGGGGACAAGCTGAGGGGGGACGAGCTGGGGACACAGAGCAAGGGGAGGAGACAGCAGCACAGTGCTACTGAAAGTTCTCCTGGTGTCCCAAAAGGCAGGCTGGAAGGGGCTGCAGTTGCCCTGGGTGTGCAAACAGAGGCCAGCGACAAGTTGTGGGAAGGGCTCACACTCACACCAGCTATGGAAGATGGGCACCGACAAATTGCCAGGGATGCTGGAGGAAGCCACAGGAGTGATGTGAAGACCCCGACAGTGAGGGACTTACAGAGCTGAGGTACCTGGCTGATAGAGAAGCAAAAGTGGTCAGAGGAGAGGGCAAAGGCCCCATTTCCATGGGAGGTGGTGGCAAAACCAGCGGCCGAGGCTGTGCCACCTTTTCATCCCCACCACCACCAGCCCGTCTGGGCTTCCCGGCAGGTTGGCCTCGGCAGCACGTCCCACGGACACCGGGCAGCCACGGCCTGTCCCCACGGAGCTGCCAAAGCCCCCGCGGGGAGCGCTGGGCTTGCCCGGCCCGCAGCACTAGATGGTGCTGCAATACAGAGCACGGCCGGGGCCGCGCCAGCCCGGAGGACGCCGCTCGGGTCCCCGTGTCGGCGAGGGGGACCCCGGCAGGGCCACCAAGGGCCGGGCAGCCCCATGCCAGCAGGCTGGCAGGCCGCCCGGGATGGGACGTGCCACCAGCTCTACCCGGGAGAGGAGCAGCACAGTCGCGCAGAGCCCTGTGCCAGCCCAGAGCCCCCGGCGTGCCCACGGGCAAACGCGTGGGACCAGGGCTGCTCCCGCCGTGGGTGAGGTGTCCCAGCATCTCCTGCCTCGCACTCGCCTTCATCCCTCTTTCGGCCCTACCCCTGACAAGCCGGGGGAGACACAGGAAGCCCCGAGAACCTGAGGCCATGGCGAACAGCCCAGTGGGGGTCCCCACGGCCGAAGACAGCCCCCAGCCTTTGCTGGGGACCAGCCTGCTCTGTGGGGCACCCCATGGTCACCCCATGGTGCAGCACAAGGGGCAGGGAACGGCAGCTCCTGGGCCTGCTTAGGGGCAAGTGCCCCGCGCTCACTCCTTCCCACGGCAGAGCCCCACGGCCCCACTCCTGCCCATGGCTCAGCCCCCAGGACATCGCCCCAGAGTTGCAGCCTTGCTCCACAGCCCATCCCAGGGACAGGCCTCTGGGGTGTGTCCCCAGGGAAGCAGCAGATCCTCACCTCGGGGGGATAAGCAGGGCTGAGGGGGATTTGCCCCAGGACAGGCAGCCGGCCCCTGCAATGGCTGGTGCTGGGCTTGCTGGGGGTCTGGGCTGCTGGCTCTGTGCCCCACCGCTGCACCCGTCCCTGCGGGGTAGGTGCACCCCTCAGCAGCTGGGAGCCACTCTGAGCCCTCACGCTGCCTTTGAGGCCTTGCTCAGTGGTGGAGCCAACCCCAGGCAGGCGCAGTGGGCTCCCCAGCCCCATGCAGGACCACAGTTCCTGCCACACCAGCCAGGCAATTTCGAGCCACATCCCTTCTCTGCTTGTGGATCTAGGGGCTGGCAGCGGCCAGGCTGCTGGCCAGGGAGCAGGTGGCTCTTACTTGCTATGGCTTGTCATCTTCAGTGTTGCCCACTCCCATGATCACGTACCAGCTGAGCATCCAGGTCTCCAGCTTTAAGCACAAGTTGCATCACTCCTTGCACCTCCTGCCCTAAGTTACAAAAGAGGGGTGCTGGTTTCCAGGTCCCTGAAGGACCAGGGCCAGGAGCCTGCAGCAAAGGAGAGGGGGACAGAGAGATGCCCATGGAGCCCAGAGCACCCTCATGCCCAAAGCAAACTGAAGGACCCACATCCCCACCCAACACCCCGCTGGCACGCAGGGAGAGGCAGAGCCTCTCGCCTTCAGGCCACCCTCCTCTGCAGGAAAGGACGCACGCAAAGACCCCATCAGCCTGAAGTCTCCAGCCCTGTGGTTTCTCCAAGGGCTAACTGGGTTGAGCGTTCTCATTCTGCAGGTGCCTCCCTTGCATTGTGCTTCTTATGAAGGGGATCCAAGACCCTCTCCAGGTCCCCATCTGCTCTGAAGTGCGGCACTTGCTGCTTTCTCCCAGGTCTCTTCCGGGGTCACTTATGGAGCAGCTTCCGAGCCCATCGCACCATGCCACCTCGCACCCCTCCCTTCAGGGCTTCCCAGCTGGCTGTGAACAGCAGCCATGGCCCTCCTTGGGGTAGGCAAAGCCAATGGTCCCCTGCAGCCCTTCCTCCTGCTCTCCTGCCTTTTGGAGAGGATCAGCTCAGCCAGACAAGACAGAGCAGCCATTGATGCAGGGAAGGTTGGAGGATTCCCAGTGTCTGAGCAGGAGGAGCCACAAGCCCCCCAGCCCTGCTGCCTCCACAAGGCTCCCACCCCAGAGCAGGGAAGGGGTGGGGTAGTGGCCCCAAGGAGATCTGGCAGCAGGGGTTTACATCCAGCTAGGTTTCAGGTCTCAATGACCTTTACTGGGCTGGGGACTGCCAAGTCATGGACCAGGACCAGAGCTACCCCAGCTCACAAGGGGGACACGTTGTGGGGCACATGGCAGCCAGGGGTGGGATAGGAACTAGATCTCCCAGGTCTGCTCTTCAGCACGGGCTGGGCTTTCCTGCCCACACCAGACAGCTCTCGGGGCAAGAGCACAAACACCCCTACACTACTTAAGCGGTGCATCTGTGCTTTGCAGGGTGCGCCAAGGCTGACCAAGGGCCCCAGTTTTCCCCAGCCTGCTCCTGAGGGGTCTGCTTCCCTGGGACACCTCACACTCTGAGCCCAGTGGCAATTGTTCAGGCAGAGGAACAGCTCTTTGCGTCTATTTTCAACAGCAACGCCCCAAAAGTGCTTCTGTGTTTGTGATCTTGAGGAGTCGTGCCCGGAAGGCAGTTTCACTCATCAGACTCTTAAGTAGATGCCAATTATTTGCCCAGATGCAAACTCTACCACTGTCTAGTTTGGAGTCCAAGCCCCACACTCCCCACAGGCAGGCTCTCCACTAAGCCTTCAAGGTGCTCCAAATTTCATGCAGGTTGTCAAGATGCAACAAGAAGAGAGGTTTGGATGAGCCTAACTGAAAGCTGCAGCTGGTGCAGGACAAGCTTGAGCTGATGAAACAGGTCGTAACCTACTACAGGCAGGTCAGGACTGGAGATAGGTTTGCTGGTCCAGACCCAGTCCAGCTGCCCACAGAGCATGGGCTCAGCCCCGCTGGTTAAGCTGGCTGCGATCTTTGGTGGAACAGCTCCACTGGTGCGTTGCGTTTCAGGCCAACCATGTGGAAGTTGCTCGTTTCACCTGGCTGTTCAGCCACATGCAAGACACCGTTACTCCAGCCAAGGTCCAGCCACAGCAGAGTCCTTGGGAAGGGATGGCCTTGATTGAAGTGGCCACCTGGTACTCATTGGCACAGCCTACATCCTTCTGGGCTCATACAAAGCACCCTGCAGCTTCCTGACAGATGTTTTCAAGCTACCTGGGCCACCTCCATCAGTCAGCAGCCAGCTAGGACATCCCAGAACAGCTTCGGCCATTTGCCTCCACCATCTCCAGTGTGATCAGCAGTCCAACCAGGATTCAAATCACCCACAACACATGGGTCACATCTGCAGGCAAGGGGCTGCACAAGTAGTACTTCTGCTCTGCAGCTTACAGCTGAACGTGTGACCTGTGACGCTCTAGGTGAGGGACATCACAACACCATGCCTGAAGGCAAACAATGGCCGTATGCTCTGTACCTCCAGTCCTGTGGCATCAGCTCCCCACGGAGCCTAGCTCTGTGCAGCAGGCAGTGGTGGAGATCATCTTCTGCCCACCAGAGACAGGTAGGACTCCCTTGGTCCCAGCAGGCAGCCCCCAGCACAAGGCTGGCCCACCAGGGAAACCATTTCTAAGATCCTCAGAGGTGCCTTCAGCTGGCACAACTTCTGCAAGCCCCCTCCTGCTGCAGTGTAACCTGCTGCTTCTGGTCCCCATCCCAGGACATCATCCAGCCGAGCAATTCCTGTAGCATTTTGGATTCACCCAGAAGGCCCTGTGCAGCATCAGGTGAGATGAAGAGCCACCTTCAAGCCTGCATCGCCTGTGGGACCTTACAATCAGGCAGCTCTTTCAAAGGGCCATGAAACCTCCACCCCAGGACAGCCCCAAACACAGGCAGAGCCTCAGCACTGAGGAGCCTTTATACCCCTTGGTGGGGTGTGGTTGCCCCTGATTGGCTGGGACAGCTTACAAGTGGCACCTCTGGATTGGCTTAGAGCAGTCTCCCTCAGCCTGTGATTGGTGAACAGCTGCTGCAAAGGGTGAGACAGCAGCAGAGACAGGTGGTGGCACATGGTTGGCTGGGGGAAGCACCAGGTGGCAGATCAGGATTGGTCAGACCTGGATGTTGCTTGACTGTGGTTGGTGGAGGCAGCACAAGGACGGGGGGGGGGAAGGAGGGACAGGTGGCAGTGCAGGATTGGCTGGCAGGCTGTGCCGGTGCGTGGGGATTGGCTGGGGCCAGGTGGGGGTCTGGGCAGCCCCCACTGGGGCTGGGATGGGGCTCTCTGTGGTGGCCCCTGCACTGAGCTGTGCCCAGGCTCAGCCCCCCCTGTGCTGGCACCGCCTGGACCCTCCCTGCTCCATGCCCGGGGCAGCAGCTGCCCTCTGCGCACCCCAGACATGGGAGCACATCCATGGGGCGGGGGCTGCCAGGGGCTGCCAGGCCCCCAGCATGAGGGGGTAGAGATGGGTGCAGAAACACAGGCGCTGCCCCGTGCAGCTGGAGGTGAGAGAGCGGGGTTCACCAGGCCACAGGGCTCATGGCAGCCGGGCGAGGACCAGGAGCTGTAGGGCTGGGGCTTCCTCCCCACCTGCCCTCTGCTCACCCCGTGCTCCTCCGAGCCCTTCCTATCACCAGCCTGTCCAGCTGGGAGGCCAGGGGCAGCCTCCTGTTTTACCCCATACTCCACATCCAGGGCCAAAGAGGACCCTGCTACCCAAAACCCCAGGTTCTGCTGGGCTACAGAACAGGTCCGATCTGCAGTGAGGGGCAATAAAGCCCCCGGGGTCCTCGCACCAGCTGTGTGCATGGTCCCCATGGCTTGGTGACATGAGGAGCTTGTTCTCACCGGCTGCAGAAACTTATTTGAATAATTTGCCTCGCAAATCTGCAAGGCAGATCGCACGTCACGTCGGAGCCCATCGCGGTGCACAAGCTGCTCATGGGGCAGCTGTGGCGGGGACACGGGCACAGCTCCCACTGCCACACAACAAAGCACCACCCAGCTGTACGGTGACACGCGGTAGCGCTGTTTGCCACTCCCGCGTTGTCACATCCCGTCGAGGACATCAGAGCACCGGCTCATCAAATGTAGTGCTGGCCTTCAGCCCTGCTGCGAGCCCCTCATCACCCCGGCAGGCGGGAGGCAGGCCTGGACACGGCCTGCGAATTGAGGCACTAAATCTGATCAGCCATCAGCAAGCACCACGATTAGTTGGATAATTAAGGGCAGGAGCCAGATTTTGAGCTTATTTGCCCCTGGTGTAAGTACAGAGTAAGTGACCTGACTGCTCCCAAGAATTAGGAGGAGCTGTGACCCTCGCAGCCAGCACATTAAATGCACGATGGTTCCTCTTCTTTAAAAAAAAAAAAAAAGAACAAAAAAATCACCCCCCAGCATTTTAACGGTAGCTGATGGGATTACAGGGTGAGAGGAAACGAGACCATGTGGCAGGGCCTCAGGTCAGCAGGGAAAGAGACCTCGCCGGAGCCAGGGCGAGGGTTTGGGAGGCAGACACAAGGTGGGCTCCTGCAAACGGGTCTCCACGCACCTTGCAGAACAAGCCAAGCTACTCGGAGCTCCAGCGGCCTAGAGCAGGGATGAAAAATTAGTTGGAGGAAGGTGAGGAGCAAAGCAGCAGAGGTCTAGGCAAAGTTACAGCATTTTTGGTTTGGTTAAAGCAGACAGACCCCAGCCTGCCCCCCAAGCTCCCACCACCGGACCTCTGCTAACTTGGCACCCTCGAAATTCCTGGGTGGTGGGTGCAGGCCGGAGCATCCCCCAGGGACCAGTTCTGGCTGAACTCAACCCCTGCCAAGCGCTGCCACCTCCAGACCACCTATCCCACCCTGCTGCCAGCAATGCCGTGGACAAGCCCTGTGCTGCCTCACACAGCCTGAAGGAAGGGGCGGCACCTGCAGCCTCAGCACCCACCGCCCCACAGAACCGCAGGGTCACCCGCCTGCAGCAGACGTCACCAGGGAGGACTTTGGGGATGGGTTTCTCATCCCCGCTGCAGCAGCCGCACACAAACCCCAACCAGTCTGAGTGCAGGACAGCAGGACCGTGTACCCACACACCCGCCTCGCTCCCACTCAGCCTGTATCTCCGATGGTTTCCCAGTCTAACCAGTCCCCACTGCTCAGCCAGCCCGCGTGGGATCATGCAGAGGCCATGCTGGGGACAGCCACAGCTCTCCAGGGAGCGCAGCCAGAGAACAGGGGAGCAGCAGGGCAACGGCCCAGCCCCACAGACCCTCCCCATCAACACCCTGCGCCCCTCTACCCGCTCTCCGCTTCTCTTCCCAGCCCCAATCCAAAGCAAAGAAAGAAAGGGAGAGAAAAGAAATAAAAGAACTAAAACAAATGAAAACCAAAACAAAAAGCAGCAGCTGGGAGGCAGCCTTGTTAGGACAACTCAGCAAAATAAAATTCCGGTTTATTGTTGGACAACATTGTTTCACACATACATCAAACAGGCCAAAAAAAAGAAAAAAAAAAAATAAACAGCAACTCCATAGACAGAAAAAAAAAAAAAAGAAAGAAAAAGAAAACCTTTTTATCTTTGGCCTTGCCACCTCATACAAACCACGATCTATGGTACAGCTAAAGTACATACACAAAAAAAGTTACTGGAATGCTCAGAATAAGATTGTAAATTTTTTTTTTTTTGCATTTTTGTCTTTTTTTTTTTTAATTTTTTTTACAAGGTTTTGTTTTATTCTCCTTTGAGATAATGGTTTGGGCCTGGTCACACCACAAGTAAAGTCAGAGATAGGTAACAAGAGAGATATACACTTCAAAGCCCCCCTTTTGGTCAATCCGAGATCACTTAAAAATGGCGGACCTCCTAACAATATGTACAAAAATATAAAATGTAAATAAAAAATACAAACAAATTCTCCTTTAAAGTACTTTTAAGAAAGAAAGCAGGGCCTTGAAGTTTTGGTGCTTGGGAGGGAGG
>VZZY01010571.1:0-74514 GCA_013400335.1 Eurystomus gularis
TCCACAGCTTCCTGAGGAGGAGATGGAGCTGATGAGGGTGCTGATCTCTTCTCCCTGCGATCCAGTGACAGGATGCATGGGAATGGTTCAAAGCTGTGCCAGGGGAGGTTTAGAATGGACGTTAGGAAGCGTTTCCTTACTGGAGAGTGTGGTCAAACCCTGGAACAAGCTTCCTCGATAGGTAGTTGGTGCCTCAAGCCTGTCAGTGTTTAAGAGGCATTTGGGCATTGCCCTTAACAGCATGCTTTAACTTGGTCAGCCTGAAGTGGTCAGGCAGTTGGACTAGATGATCACTGGAAGTCCTTTCCAACTGAAATAGTCTGGTCTATCTTTAAACATTTTGAGCCAGCTTTGCCATTGCTGTTTTCTAGCTTTGCTACAGAGCTAAAAGTTCAAAACAGGGTGAAACTGGCAGCTCTTACTTGGCTAGCTGTGCCCAGTTAATTACCTTACTATACTAACTTGATTTTTCTTTTCATTTCAAGGTTGACTGGAATAACCCACCTGACCAGAGCAACCAAGAAAAAACAGGTCCTGGGAGCAATGCAAGCCCAGAAGAAGGGAAGGCAACTGCAGAGAGCAAGTGTTGCTTGGAGGAGTTGGAGAAATACACTTTTTCTGTGTGGTGAGTAATCTCAGCATCAAATAATTTCATGACCCGAAATCAAGCCGTGTTGTTCTTGTATTCTAGAGGTAGCTACGTTCAGATGAGTGGTAGGAGGCTGCAAAATCCAACACGTGTTGACCGTTTCCTAAGCAATGCCAGTTTGTCCCCTTCATGCATGTGTGTTATGAGGACATCACAAGCTATTTTTTCCATAGAGCTCATTTTTCTGTGCGTGTATTTATTTGTGCCAATACTAAAGGATTTAATTGTCTGCTTTTTGGTCACTGTGGCTTCTGACCTTGTTTACAACATGCAGACCCTTCCTGGAACTCAGAAGTACCGATTTCCTCGTGCTTTCCTTCCCAATATAACTTTACAAATAAGAGTTACTTCGTCTTTGCAAAATCATTGTGAAGCAAGGCAGGGGTGTTAATTCACTTTCATAGACAGTGATATGAGGTAAGATATTTGTAGCACTTAAAAGTAACCAAAGACTTGGATTTTCTTTGACTCTTTAGTATTATGTTTGAAGAAACATTAGTTTCCGATCTTTTCTAGATTAGAAAAAAAAGGAAGGATTTTTTTTTGCCTGAGAATGCAATTTTGATGTTGCTGCACTGCTTTGAGAAGCTCTGTTGGGGAAAAAAAGGAAAGAGGATTCCTAGCAAAATCTTCTCAGCATTTTAAGATCAGTACACTACCTTTCTTTGGATGATACTTGAAATATTATTACTTTTCCCTGTTATAAAATACAAGTGGAAAAATAAAAATGAAAAGATAAAGCAAAATTTAAAAGACTATGTCAACATGAAATATTTTCCTTAACTTGTAATTATTTTTCCTGGGATTTAATCTTCGAGATAACTGCAAAAGTTGGGCAGTGATTTGTTATTAGCAGGAAACAATGAAGACCAAATCCTTCACTAAATGAAATGACCCAGTAATCTTTCACGTAGCTCTGTGTTGTGTTTTGAATGTCCAAAACCCAGCTGTAATGTACATCTCTGGCACTTATGGTCTTCTGCAAATCAACCCTTAGAGCTTTAAATAAAGCATCCAGAAAATGAGCATCAGAATAGGGTGAATGCCTGTGAAAATTTAGCTTTAAATGACTTATCAAAACATTTTAAAGCAGGATTTATCTAACCAGGCAAGCCAAGCAGCCTTCAGCATCGCTAGCCCTGTGATTCGCTTGGTGCCTTTAAATTTTGGCAGAAACCAGGTAGAGACCGTACAGACACCAAGTGCATTCTCACTGTAGAAATTTGAAGTCAACCCTAGAGGTGGTCAGCCCTTAATATTGCAGGAGGCAGCAATCAAATGCAAAAATAACACACAATTATATAATTAGACTGCTATAATTCTGCTGAATTAATCGTGGTTATTTTGGACAATTAAGGGCTCACCCATCCTGGCCATAATTTAAGGATAGATTTTAGAGTAGCAGCGTTCATCCAAATGTCCTTGCTGGCTCCCACTGTTTTATTTCATCTACCTCCATTTTCAAATTATATTAACCAGATTATCATTAACCCTTTCTGTCTCAAGGTGCTCGCTTTCTATGGTGGTGAACTTCACTGTCTCTTCTGTGTCTCACAGAGTTACAGTGATAAAATTCAAGTCAGCAGCATTGATCTTTTATTCTTTTTAAAGTGGTTCAGCTTGAACATGATGGGAAGGGGTCTCAAGTCCATCCTTCCTTCATACTTAAGCACTCCTGGAGCACATGCTGGTTTCTGGTCGCTGTCCCTAGCCCCAGGCTGTGAAGTTTGTGACCTCTGTGATTGCACAAGATGCTCAGAGGAGCAGAAGAAACAAGCGCTTCTCTAAGCTGACATAGACCTGGCTGCCTGGTTTGGGAGCCAAGAAAAAAATGATGGTTCTTTCATCCTTTTGCTTTTCCTTTTCCTTTCTTTGTCCTTTCTTAGAAAGCCCAGGTGCCTTTGGAGCCCCATGCCTGCAGGGGCACTGGCTTTACTAGGGTTCTCTGGTGGGGCAGAGACATGTCTGAGCACAGTGAGTTACAGGAATATTCCTGGTACAAAACAAAGGCTACACGTCATGCATCATGGTGACTGTGCTGCCCATCCTCCTGTGAAGACAGCTGAGGCTAGTATTTTATTATTTCAATATGCCAGTCTATTTACTGTCTCTGTCATCCTGTTTGAAATAAGGACCAGCGCTTGCTTTATTTACTTATTTATTACATGAAAGTCCCACGAGGTTAGAACAAAACAGAATTTAGCGAGCATTTCTTTGCTTTTTGCTTTGTTTGTGGTAAAGCATCATCTTGGTTTTCCTATTTTTTTCTTTCCAATAAATTACTCTACTCTTGGTCAAGTAATATAGGTGTTAGTGTGCTGTGTAAAGAATGCATCCTTAATATTTTTTCTTTTATAAACTTGGAGTTAATTCAGTTTCCCTGTGTGACTCAAGGAGTATCCAACACCTTCTGAGTTGGTAGTTCCATTTATTGTCATACTGGCACGATGTTTCAGTTGCTACTCACTTCTGTCTCTTCTCCTTTCGTTCTCTCCTACTTTCTCCATCAAAGGGCACCAACTCCTCTTTGTCCATTTCCAGACCTTCCTCTCTGCTAGGATTGCTACCTTTTAAAAAAGGCCATGCAAGATAATTAGCTACTACAAAAATTTTTAATAGGACTGGAGATCTGGGGGCAGCTTAGATTTCCATAAACTTCAGAGTTTTAGATGCTCCGAGATGCAATCTGAGCAATTTCCTTGATCTTTTACTGCAGCTGGTAAATAATTTATTGGGCTAGGTTATTTTACAAAATCCTCTTTAAAAACAAAATCCCATAAAATGTATTTATCATAAAATGCTGCATGACCAATAGTCTTCAAAGTTGTACATACCCTGTATTAATTAAAAGCTAGTGTTGTACCGCGACAAGTTAAAAGTATCCCCTCTCGGTCTCTCTCTTTTTTTCTTGTCTCTCTCTGCCTCTCCCTGTATTTTTTTCTCTCTCTTCTTTCCTCTCTCTTATCTTCTTTCTTCTTGCAGGGCTTGCCCAAGGCGAGATTGGCGACTACGAGCAGAAATACTCTTTTGTGATCACAAATCTTTTCCTGATAATTGTGGGGTTTTTGTTTCCGCCGCTGTAGCGTGCTCGTCCTTTTCCATTCATATTAATTTGACAGCAGTGTCTCGCGTCCGTAGGCCATAGTCAAACCTTCTTACAGTGGGCATTATACACGTGTAATAAAAAGATCATCCTGGCTGCAGAAGCCCACAGCCTTCAGCTTGGATCTTGCAGCCTAGGCGAGTGACTTTTCCACTGTGCCCATGTAGAGCCTTGCTGGAAGCTGCAGCCTTTTGCTTGGGTCCGGGGGATTGGTGGTGAGGGGGATGAGTCCAAAGCATAAGATGAGAGAGAAGATGTTAAGACAACAGACAAACGTGGTCATATGCCAGGGAAGTGCATGCCATCAGAGCTCCATAGCTGCTAAATGGTCACCAAGTGCTCTGCAGACCTTCCTGGAGAGCTGACCCCAGGACTTTGCCTCGCCCCATGGCATCTCTGAACCTCCGTTCTCTCAGAATTCTTTGTTTCTGGAACTAAAAGCCTGTGTAACCTGCAGCAGAACACTAATATTTTTAGTGGCTATTGTCTAAATAAGGCAGGTGAAAACTATAACCTCAAGAGTGAAAATGTTTGGAGGAATTTTGACCATTGCAGCCCCCAGCTTGTGCTGTCAGGAGCTTTCTAGCCCAGTTCTGTTCCCAAAAACAAGCAAAATTTGAGGAAAAAATGTTCTTTGTGGCTATTTGTCACTATAAAGACAGATTTCTTGAAAGTGCATAATAAATACAGATCTGAGAAATAATTTCAGCACTTCAGCACTTTAACGCTGCTTTTTATGCAGAGTCTTAGAGGAGACAGGAAAAAGATCTCAGATTTCAAAAACCTTTGTCTGTCTTAGTACAAAAAAAATCCGACATAAACACTTTCTGCAACTCTAGGAATCTTCAGTTTGAGTATAGGAATCTTGAGTTTAAATATAAATAACAAACTAGCAGTTTCAATCACCACCAGCACCATCAAACACAGCTCTTAAGGGTTAATATTGCACACTAGTATAAAAGTAACGATCATCCTTTGTCTCCACGCAATTAGCTTTTTAACAACGTGCCTGTAGCTCATACCCAGGCTAAATGCTGCTTTGAAATATTTTCTCCTGAACTCCAAATGTGTTGAGCTGACTCCGGATGGCTTCTATAAAAATTTAATTTATTGTAGGGTGCTGCCTTTTGGGAGGGAATACCCAGCTCCCCATGAAGTAGTGCCTTGTGTTGCCCATGGTAGCTCAACTCCAGGTTGGTGGGTGCAGCATCAGCACCTTGACACAGGAGACGAGCCAGTGTCCCGCTGCACACAGGCATCAGTGAGAAATAAATCCTACCTGGACTTATATTCTAGCACCTCTGGAATCCAGGTGGACCAGGGTTTGGTTCTCACTTGCCATTGTCTGGAGCAGATGCAGCCTCTGTCCAAGAGGGGTGGCAAGGGGAGGGCGGAGAAGAAATAGGCTCTTGGCAGCATACACCAACCTGGGTAGGGTGCATGGGCTCAAAGACCCCTTTGCAACCTTGCCTCTGCACCTGTAGACTTTATGATTTTTACCCACTGATATTTTTCTTTTTTTTTTCCCAAATTGATGATGACACTGAGGGGCAGGAAGAGTTAACTGTAAACAGCACAATATAGTAAACATGGTTTTTAATAAAAGCGATAAACTTCCCCTTTATAATACACAAGTGATTTGACATTGAAATAAATGCAGATGCTTCTTTGCTTGGCGTATTCCCTGTTGTGCTTTCTGAAACACCTTCGCATATGGTTTCCCTCATTGCTGTGAAAGGGCTTGTTGTTTATGTCATACAAACAGAGCAGATTGAATTTACACTGAGCAAGGAGGGTGATGAATTCTGCGTCGAAGGAACATCCTTGTCTGAGTGTTGAAAGTTTGTTCAAAATTAGTGTTGCCTGTTTAAAAAGTTTCCCTGGATTCTCCCTTGAGCTCCTGTAAAGATTTCATTAAAATAGAATAAGAATTCTGCGTCTCGCCTATAAATGCAACCTTTTATTCAAATAAGTAACATTTACCTAAAAGCAAAGGTCAAATTTTACCAGTTTTTTATAGCTGTCCTAGTAGGATCTGTTTCACGCACTATATATAAAATATTGCCATTCAGAGTGGGCATTTAACTTCCTTGGTGAAAAGGAGACTAGCTTTTTATTGCGTACTCTAAAAAGTGCTAATAATTTAAAAATCACTTCAAGAAACTGTTTCTCACAAACCTCTGACAGTCCACCTAAACCCCGTTTCTCTGTTTCTAATTGCATTTTGAAGGGGAACCTAGTTAATATTTTTCATGATGATGATTTGAAGTCAGGCCAAGCTTTACCTCTTAGGCAAAATCAGGAGTCCCGCTGATTTTGAAGTCCCATTTTCTTTGAATGCCTCCAAATCTTTCACGTGTCATTCCTAAAAATGCTTAAGCTTTGGTTGTGTGAGTGCAGAGTGCCACCGGGATTAGTCCCGGTTCTGGGCTCTTTGTGGGAGTTCTGTTTCGCAGGCAAGTCACAGCAGGACACAGGTCATGGATTTTTATTTTTTTTCATGTATTCAGATGTCAGATCGGTGTTTATGTTGCTGCATGTCCTCATGTCTTTGCAGATTGAATTTTTACAGCAGACAGGTACATATTTCTGGGGAGTTTTTGCTTTAGTCTTAGTTTTGTCGGGGATTTTTTGGTCGCAGTAGAAGTTTACTTTTTGGAAACGTATCTTATGGAAAATCATTAAATAGAGCTATGGCATCTTTCCTACTCCCTGTGATTTTTCTGAAGCTGTCCGTTGCTTCTTTTATTATATAGTATAATTCACAAACTGGCAAATTCCAATGAACTGCATACCTTTAGAGAGACTGTATTTCTCTGCTGTCTTGTGCATTTGAAGAATTATATTCCTGTACCAGTACTTCGGGGTAAAATGGTGCAAGTGAAATTGGGGTGAGAAATAAGGCGCATCTCCTGCTGATGATTTGGTGTAAAGGTGAAGACTGAGGGGACCAAACTGTTTGGAAAAAAATTGGAAATCAGTAGAAGAGATTATGTCAAAATTGGAAAAAATGGGCAATAAAATTTTAAGGATTGAAAATACATGCTAAGGAAACAGGAGGCTTTACTCAGAACTGTCTTTTACAGGGGTCTTTTGCAAAGCCCTCCAATACCTATGCGTCTTGATTTTGCTGGAATTTGATGTAGTTATGGTGAGAGGGGACATTTGCTATAAATACTTCTGGACTTCAGCACAATTACACTTGATGATAATTTTATTTATATGCTCAGGATGATGAAAAGAGTTGGCAGCCACTGTCCTTCCTCCTGCAGGTTCCAGACCCACAGAACTCCCCCAGCTGAGAGCTGGACTTAAGCGATGGAGAGGAGAAACTGGTGATAGAAATCATTCAGTTGAGAGTGTGAGTTAAGAGTCATCAGTGAGTGATCACTCGGGGGAGGTACCAGGGAGATATTAGTTTGGGTTGGTTTTTTTCCTCTTGTTTTCCTTTCTTACTGGCTTTAATGTTCTTGAGCAGCAAGGAGCAGTGAGCTCAGCTGTTGAGCAACTTCAGTATGAAAACCAAGTTTTCCTAGAGATCCTGGCAAGGGACTTATGTGGTTGCCATCTGGTTGTACATCGTGGAGCTGAAAGAGCAGGCAAATGCTCCCTGACGTTGGAGCAATTCCCAGTGTGACGTAGCCCTCTCCAGGAGAGCATGTTTATGCTTCCCTGGCAAAATGCTGCTTCTGTTCTCCTCCTTCCCCTTAGAGAATCCCCATTTGGTAAAAATGAAAGAAGATGGTTCAAATTCGGCAATAGTCAGGGGAAAGCTGGGTATGTTGACAGAATATGGCTATCTTGCAGCTTTTGGACAGAAATTGCTATTTTCTGTTCTTAAATACTGGGAACATTGGCTCTCTGGTTATTGGGCAGCCTGGGCTCCCAAAGTTGTTGAAGCCGTTACCATGAGGGCAGTCAAAGTGTGTCCAAGAGGGTATTGCTGGCGTTTCTCCCTCACAGGCATTTTACACCCTTCGGCCTCGACTCCTGCTCAGCACAAAACCACTTTTTGACTTATCCGGATGGCTCGGTGGTTTGTTCAGACACTTAGGAAGGTGGAAGGCTTGGCAAGCTGGCTGTGAAGCATCGGGTGGAGAGAGATGTGGCTGTTGTTTGTCATTTAATACGCATTTTGTTTTCATGAGCTGGAAAAGATGACATTACTGATGACTAGTGGAGAAAAGCAAAGCTATAAGTGCGCCATACACGGTCATCTCTAATGAATAGAATGAATAAAAATAATAAGTGCATTACATAGCTAACTGTCACATCTTCGGGGCACTACAGTAAATAAGTGGGAGTTATACATGTACATTAATAGCAAAATGGGTACCACACTTTGGATCCTATTGAGTACAGTGTGGAGAGAAAAATATGATAGATTGCTGCTTTTTATCTGTCACTGCTGTGGCACAGAAGCATAGACCATATGTATGTAAAATGACTTTGTTATTTCAGTAAATTCTCTAACTCTTTCTGTTGTAGCCTGTAGCAAAATGAGTAAGTAGCTGAAGATCCTGGTGGGATAGTTCTGAATCTATCAGAATAAAATACCTCTGCAGAGGCATAATTATTATTAACTATACAGTGATGTGTGACAAAACAGCCAGACAAGTTAGGAGGTCTCTGCCCCTTTTCCAGGTTCCCAGCACAGAGACCTTTGCAAAGGGTAGGAATAAGAAGCTGTGATGGTGTATTGGGTTTGCGTGGAAAGGTTTTGGTAGCAGGGGGGCTACAGGGGTGGCTTCTGAGAGAAGCTGCTAGAAGCTTCCACAGTGTCTGATGGAGCCAATGCCAGCCGGCTCCAAGACTGACCTGCCACTGGTCAAGGCCAAGCCTGTCAGCGACACTGGTAGCACCTCCATGATACCGTATTTAAGAAGGGGTAAAAAATCTCTGTGCAGCAGCAATTGCAGCTGGAGAGAGGAGTGACAATATGTAAGAGAAACAGCCCTACACACACCCGGGTCAGAGCAGAAGGAGGGAGAGCAGGCACCTCTTGCAGAGGTTCCCCTGCAGCCCACGATGAAGAGCATGGTGAGGCAGGTTGTCCCCCTGCAGCCTATGGATGTTAATGGTGGAGCAGATACCCCCCTGCAGCCCATGGAGGACCCCACACTGGAGCAGGTGGATGCCCAAAGGAAGCTGTGACTCTGTGGGAAGCCCAGGCTGGAACAGTTAATGAAGAACTGTAGCCTGTGGGAGGGGCTCCAGTTAGAAAAGTTTGTGGAGAACGGTCTCCCATGGGAGAGGACCCTATAGTGGAGCAGTGGAAGAGTTTGAGGAGTCTTCCTCCTGAGGAGGAAGGAGCGGCAGAGACAATATGTGATAAACTGAGCACAACCCTTGTTCCTTGTAGGCCTGTGCTGCTGGGGTGGGGAGGAGGTAGAGAAATGGAGAGAAGACTTAAGCCTGGGAAAAAGGGAGGGCTGGGGGCAAGACGTTTTAAGATTTGGTTTTAATTCTCATTATCCTACTCTGATTTGATTGGTAGTTCATTTAACTAATTTTCCCAAGTTGAATCTTAGCCCACAATGGTGATAGGTGAGTGATCTCCCTGTCCTTATCTCGATCCACAAGCCTTTTGTTATATTTTTCTCTCCCTTGGACAGTCGAGGAGGGGAGTGATGGAGCAGCTTTGGTGGGCACCTGTTGTCCAGCCAGGGTCAACCCACCGCAGATGGTTAAGCTGAAAAGAGCAGGAGTGGGAAAGTTTGGGCAAATATGTGCCTTGTAACTGGTGACTCTAGTTTATTATCTCAGAGGTGATGATAAAGGTGTGGATGACAATCAAAATCCTCCTCCTTAATCATCTAGTGAAACCCATATTTCACCCCATGTATTTTCTCCTTGCTGTAGGCAGAACACAGTATCTCCTTCTCTGGCAAAATCAAACTGGGGCAGGACAGAGATGAGAAAGATGAATAGGAAAGAGCAGAGAGGATCTGCCATTTGCCTGGCCTTGGACCCAAAAATCCAACCCACTTGCCAGGTTTGGGAGTCTGGTTACAAAATTCTGAATAAAACACAGTCTCTCTGATTTACGGGGAAGTCCAGCAAATGGGGGATTTCCAGTTCTCATGCTTGATTTTGTGTGAATCACTGTCTTGAGCTTAGTTTTAAGCAGACTAGCTCTCTAGGTAGGTGCACTTTGTCCTTGTAAGCTTCTCGGGTGGGTACCCAGGTCTATTCATTTTTGGTTTAGGTCTCTGCTGAGAGATGATGACTGAAAACGTGCCAGGCAGTTTGTTTTATGGGATGCACAGTGATGAGGCTCCTGGTCCAGCTACTTTTTCTCGCAGCTGTACCGAATGTTGTGCCTTTCTCACAAAGTTCAGAGATGTCCTCTCTGGCTGTGAATCCTCCAGCCTAAACAATTGCAGGGGAAGAGAGCTGGGGATGGAAAAAAACCCCTCATTCTTTCATTGGTCACATTACTTCAGAAATAGAGGGCAAGCTATTTTACAGAGCTTTTAACTAACTACTGATGTAATTTGTTCTGCATTGTTTGCCCATTAATCCAAAAAATTACTGTTCCCTTTGAAGCTTGCTTTATGTAGAGGAAACAATGCTGCCCTTAACCATCACGTGCATCATTTTATGCAGGGTAACTGTCTCTGTTTCCCTTGCATTTCAGTTAAAAACAGCACAGGGGCCTTCTAGCATCTTTGGTTGCTTGGTAAGTTATAGTATTTCAAAGTTGGCATAATTTCCGTTTCAAAAGATTGTATCGTGATCCTCATCTTCTAAAAGATGCTCGCATGTGTGTTCATGCCACAAGTATTCAATTTAGCCTTGAACATGGCAGGAATTTGGAGGAAAGAAAAGATTGTCCTGTCTCTGAGCGTTCAGCCGTCCCCTCTCTGGCTTTAACATACATACGTCAGATCCAGAGTCTGACCTACAAAATGTCAGAGGGTGAAAGAGGCAAATTCAGACCAGTTCATGCATTTCACTGTCCTGCACAGTGCATCTGGAGAAATACTTCCCTGTTTGTACATGTGTTCTATACCTAAGCAAATTAAGGGGTTTAGATTGGAAATTAGAAGGAAACTCTTCACTCTGAGGGTGGTGAGACACTGGCACAGGTTGACTAGGGAAGTTGTGGATGCCCCATCACTGGATGTGTTCAAGACCAGGTTGGATGGGGCCTTGAGCAACCTGGTCTAGTGGGAGGTGTCCCTGCCCATGGCAGGGGGTTGGAACTAGGTGGTCTTTGAGGTCCCTTCCAACCCAAACTATTCTATGATTCTATGATATACCCAAAAGCTTCGCACCAGCTGCGTTGCAGCCACAGAGATGTGACTCTGCAGCGTGCTGCCACCGATCCACAGAGTCATGGGAGATTAGAAATCCTGCTCTAGTTCGTTGGTAAATTGGCTATTATTTTTAGTTAGCTCCCCAGGTGAACACATCTGTGCTATGCTAATAATCAGTCTGAATTAATTCTAGGAGAGAGTTTTCAAAGCGGTGTACAGCAGGCTGGTGTCCTATGCTCTCCTGTGTATTAGTGTAGCGATGTATTACACTAAAAGTTCTGTTTATTCGACTACCCTGATTCTTTAAAGCACTGAGCCTGTTTAACCTATAGCGCTAGTTCTTTTCCTAAAGATTTCCAGACCTGTGCTTGTTAAATGAAAATTAAGTGGGAGAAAAGATGAGTGGATGGGAAAATCCAGTGAAAACTGACTTGGACAATGTAAGAAATTCTCAATTATGGAATCAAGCGACAAGTGAAGTCATATTTTAAGCCTGGCCCTCACAAAACGGCAGCCATGTGGAATCTTCCCATTTGCCTTCACTGGGCTTTGGATCAGGCCCTGGAGACATCAGCCACATTTCAGGGGTTTATGATCATTGCTAACTTTGGCAACACTGCCAGGCTTCAGACTAGGGACTGCATTCCACATGCACCAGGAGTAGCCTTTTCCCTACTTTGAGTAATGTTACAGGAACAATAAAAAATTCTTGCTACTGGGAACGCGGGGCTCTGTGGGACTTAGATGGGACCTGACATTTACACAGTTCATCACTACCGTAGATCAAGGAACGCTACTTTTAGCAAAGAATGCATATTCATTCTTTTTTGTTAACCTTTGCTTCAGTGCATTCATGACAAGATTGTATGGGTATGTAGCTGTGTTTTAACAGTTTTTTAATTTCAGTTGTTGCTTGAAGCACTGTGCTGGAAATTAGACACTTTTAGTAGTTCAATTATTGTTGATTTATTCATCCCTCTTGTAGATACAGTGAATGTAGTTACTATAGTAAGGTTATCTCGTTCGGAATGCCAAATGCCAAGTTTCAGAGCTTACATCTTGGCAACTGCAAGACTTATTGGCTTGGAATTTGTCATTCCAGCACTACTGCCTTGTAGCATTTATTTCACAGATTTTCATTAAGTGGGGGAAGACAAGAGAGAGTGGTGCTACTAGTGATATTGTGCATCAAACTGTTTACTAACGTTTCAGGGAAATCAGCTCAAAATAAAGTACTCCAGGCTTCATTCTGCCATTTCCCTAGACTTTGTTGGGAAAATGGCAGCATTACAGTAAATATAAAGATGTAAAAATGCAAATTGGGAAAAATGCTTTATTTAATATCACCCTTATTGAAAAAAAAAATGGTAAGCTTAGCACAGCAAAATAAACTAAAAATGCTGTATTAACTTTGTTCTAATTTCTCATTTGGGGCAATGAGTCAGCAGAAACTTGCTTAAGTTCCACCAGCTTTAGCATCTGCTCTGAGTATTTCCCTAAAAACAGCGAACGCTGCAGTAATAGAAAGGGGCAGACCCTCAGCTGAGGGAAGTTGTTAAAGTGCCATTTCCAGTGGAGTGATGACAATTTACTCTGACTGAAGCGTGAACTTTCAAGCTAACCTCCTGTAACACTTCCCGTCATGCTGTAGACTGTCTACACCTGAAATACAAAGCACCTAATAGCACGTCAATTAGCTATCATTGGAGGCATCTCTCTTACTATAATCTTTCCCAGTCATTCGTAACGTCCTCTTCCACTGACCCTTCCTCTGCTCTTCAGTAGCATGTCTTGTGGTGATGTTACTCTACACCCAAAGGTATCAGCTCTCATCTCCCCTTGCCGCTACTTCCACGTGCAGCTTCAGCTTGTGTTTTTTACTCAGAGGTAGCTCCTCATGGTACCTATGAAGTCTTTCCTCTAATCCCCTCCACCCCAAAAAGGCAGCTACGGATCATTAACATCTAGCTGTGCTTTGAGCGATGGTAACTTGAGATTAACGTGTTGTCAAATGACAACACAGCCCCATACATGGCTTTCAGCTTATATTTGTGTTTTATCCTCCATCATGCAGTTTCGATGCTACTTACAACCTCTCCAAAGCAGGCATTGACGTCAAATGAAGGTCAGTGTCACAGCAAAAAGCTGATTTTAATAGTTTAGGCAAAAGTTGTAGCAGGCGTATGAGAATAGCTGATGACGCTCAGTGGAGTGATCCATAATCAGCTGATCAACGTAGTGCTGTTGCTATTTTGTTTCAGCTAAAGATTCTGTCTTTGTTTAGGATTAAAATGAAAAATCACAGCTCTTCTTTCTTAATCCTAGCTCAAAGCTTCTCTCCAAAATAACAAAAGCAAAAATTTCAACTGGAAAAAGGAGAAGTACAAACTTTTTTTTCCACTGTGATTATTTCTTCCTAGAGGTCGAGAGGTTGTATTCTACACTTTAAACAGATGGAGAGGCTGCACTGAAGTTTTTCTTAATGTGGTATTCATCAGATTTTGAAGATTTTGGCTTAAGAAAAATGATGCATTTTGCCCTGACACTGCTTTGTTCTCTGGATTTAAAAAAGCCAGTGATTCTTTTTCCTTCCTTTCTTTCTCTTCCTTCCTTCCTTCCTTTCTTTTCCTTCCTTTCTTTCTCTTCCTTCCTTCCTTCCTTTCTTTTCCTTCCTTTCTTTCTCTTCCTTCCTTCCTTCCTTTCTTTTCCTTCCTTTCTTTCTCTTCCTTCCTTCCTTCCTTTCTTTTCCTTCCTTTCTTTCTCTTCCTTCCTTCCTTCCTTTCTTTTCCTTCCTTTCTTTCTCTTCCTTTCTTTCTTTCTCTTTCTCTTTCTTTCTTTCTTTGTCTCTCCCTTCCTTCCCTTCCTTCCCTCCCAAAACCCCAAACCTTAAAGGTACCAAATTATAATATTCTTTTGATCCATATTTGCATTTCTCATTGTCTTTGAATCCGTCATCCACGGATACATTAACTCTTTTCTTTACCTCATTAATTTGTGCGTGTGAAATATTTCCTCGTTAGTGGTTCGCACGTTTTCTCAGGCAGTGAAAAAAGACATGCAGTCACAGGATACTTTCTAACCCGTGTTTGCCACTAACTGAATTATACATGGGTGGCATAGCGCATATTCAGTCTTTCATCCTTATCTGTTACTTCATCATTACTTTCAATCTGCAGTGAAAAATGTGACTAACATGTTGTGTGGTATAAATAGACACTGCAGGTTCAGATCATTTATGCATGGTTTGAATTTTGATGAAATTTTATACTGCCCTCTGGGCTAAACACTTAACCTAAGTGATTGTCCCAATAATTTTGTTGAATCAAACCTTTTCAGATGGAAGTTTTACCTTTCATTATCTTCTAAATTGTTTACTATAAAGCTTTCCAGGAGTGTTAGGAAGCAAATAAAAAGGACACAGTTGCTGTTCATCAGTGATTCTGTGAAACATTATCTTGTCATTATAAATGACTGGAAATAGGAATATAAAATACTTTAACTCAAAAGACTATGTTTTTAACTTATTGCAGGCCATCCTCAATATGTTGGGTTTTTTTTTTAATACCCACAAGATCAGGGGTTATACAAAATATGGAAGTGTGTATGTAGATCTATCTATTGCCAAGTGTTTGTGTGTAAATACATTTACATTCTATACAGCTCCATGTGCCAATTTTATCCTAAATTTAATTTCCTAATTGCCAGAAGATCTGTGATCTTCCTGTATGTATTTATTTGCTATTAAAATAACTTCAGTGGTATTTCTGTTATTTTCAAAAATGATGCTTCTGGTCTATATTTGGGATAATTTTTATTTCAATCACAAATATTCTTTCCACGTTGCTTTATTGGTTTTGATGTTTAGAAGTTTAAGATTTATTATTATGGGCCGAAAGCACTCATGGAGCACCGATACTTTAAAAATGACAATAATGCCAGTAGTTGTCATTCAGTTATTTCTATTTCTTGCAGGAGCCAATTACAGTACAGTGCTCCTGTATTTAACTGAAAAAGTCTCCTTTGGTTTTCAGCTGAGTATTTTGTAGAGATTTGCACTGTTCATACCCATGGTGAGCTGCTGTTCAAACACCACCCGCTACTTTCCCTTAGCCTTTCTGAAGTTAATAACCCTAATTTCTTAACGAAATTTAGGGAAAGGATGATTTTCTTTCTTTTTTTTTTTTCCCTCCTGCAGAAAATAAGAGCTTTTTAATGCAGCTGAAACATCCAGACCAGGAGAATTAAGCAGCTCAGTTCAGAAATGTTGTCACTTGGTCGCATGGCCACTGTGGCATAGGCAGGCCCCAAGGTGACCTCTGTGCTCTCTGTCTTCTGGTCCTCGCGACAGACATAGGTCATGGGGTGTTCTCCTACCTTGTCTGTCGAGTGAGGGTTTTAAATGAAAAGACAGGAGATTCAGACTAGATAAAAAGAATAAATATTTTATGCTGAGGGTGGTGAGAGCCTGGCCCAGGTTGCCCAGAGAGGTGGTGGCTGCCCCGTCCCTGGCACCATTGCAGGTGAGGTTGGCCGGGGCTCTGGGCAACCTGCTCTAGTTGCAGATGTCCCTGCTCCCTGCGGGGGGGTTGGACTCGATGACCTTGAAAGGTCCCTTCCAACCCAAACCACTCTGTGATTTTGATGAGCGGCACTGCTGAAACAAAACAGTGTTCTTTTTTCAGCACCAAAATCTGAACATTTTATCAAGAAAAAGAATTCCCAGGGAAAGACAGTTTTCTGGCGAGTGCTGCTAAGTCAGAAGTCTCATTCCCCTTCACACACCAATCTCAATGGAAAATTTTATGGCTAGCCCTAGCGCAGACTCTTTCAGAGGTGTTGAGCACCTTCTGTGCCCATTAATTTAAATAAGCCCATAATGTGGTTTACATTTAATAAAGTTGCAGCCTCCGCATGAACCAGGTTTACTGAGTGTTGCCTTCTTTCCTGCTGGGTCTGAGTCTGCTGGTCTGGATAGTGTAAGAGGCTTGGACTCAGAGCACACCTTCACCCCTTGTGTTCATTAGAAATCTCCAAGCAAGGACTACAGAGTGTGTTTTCACCCAGCAGAGATGACTTTTATTCGGGGATAAGCTTGCGCAAAGTAGAAAAAAATTAGGTTTGTACTTTGAAGAGCCCTTTATTGGTTGCCCTACTACTAACTTCTCAGAATTGAGCTCTGATAATTCTGATAGGCAAAAGCAATGTGTTGCTTAGGACTTACACAGCACTAGGAAGATAGTTTAATTTTAAAATCTTCAAGGCGTGTGCGATTGTGCGCCGACTTGTTCAGATTTACAGTGGGAGAGCCCAAGTAGCTGTAGCTCTCAGCAAACATTCTTCATCTCTGGCATCTTGAATTTAAAAAGACTGGTGGTGGATGCTTTTGTAACCGAGCCTAGCCTCATAGGCTGGCTGCTTGTGTTCCCAACATTGTGTCATCTGACTCTGCTCGTAATAAATCTAACCAGCTTATTGTTCAAGCCTCTGCACCAAGCCCTTGTCTGCAATCGAGTCTTATTTGTTGCTAAGGAGGAAAAGAGGGTTTGCAGGCAAAACATGTTTGACGTCCAGTGCAGACAACTGTCCTGGGTTTTCAATGCTTTAACTGGTTAAACAGATCCACAATCGCCTTTGTGTGGTGAAAACTTGGTGTTGTCTTTTGGTGGGACCTTTTAGGTGGTGTGCTCAGTGCGGAGCTCTCTTCTCTGCCTTTCCCAGGGACTTGCCAAGCATTCCCCAGTCCTCCCACGCAGCCTCCGGCAGCCCTCTGGCCACGCTGGAGCAGAGTCTCAGCAGAAGAACAGTCCTCAGATCACTTGGATCGCACAATGAAAGAGCTATTTTCAATTTGCACTCATCCTCCTCACTATGAGTGTGACCTTGGGGCCCTTAATGGTCTGTCATAACACTTGCTAGAGCGGTGCCACCAGTATTGTTGGACCCACCAGTATTTTGCAGTCTGTCTCAAGCTACCCACTGAAATGAAGGAATGAGATGACCCCATCAGAATCAAGGATGTGTGGTATTACTGCCGTGGTTGAGGGGGTTTTTTCACAAAGCACTTTTCACCGGAAAACAAAGACTTACAAAAAAAGAAATTGTGGGAAAGAGCTGCTGTTAACTCCTCTTCCAATTCAGGAACGGATAATTGGAGCGAAGCTTGGAGGCTCTTGAAATATTCCATCTTGATCTTTTGAAAAGGGCGTTTGTTTTGCAATAACTTGTTTCACATGTTTTAATGTACGCAGAAGGGTTCGTTTTCTGTTGAAAAGGTCAAAATAATTTCCAAGCACTTCAAATGGTTAAAACAAGTCCTTTCATTAACCAGAATGTCAGTACGCGAACATTTTTGTGTTCAACATTTATCATCCCCGTTTGGGATCAGAATTCTTTTGAAAAATCTTCACATGAAGGGAAAGCTGCTTCTCATCCATCTTTATTCTGCAGTTTAAAACTTCTAAGAGACCTTCTTGTATTAGTTAAATCGAGGTCCCATGCAGCGTGAAATAAGTAACCCAGGTTCTCTTTGCCTACGTTGGTAACTACCTTGTGTAAGTCCCACATCTCAGCAACAAAGAATTGGAAAGATGAACAAATGGACAGTAAGGACAGTTCTCCAACTTGCTTCTTGTTTGCTTTACCTCAGAGAATATTCTTGGTGTCTGTGCCTCAGCATCCTTCTTGTCTTTTTATTAAGATGTATATTATGGTAAAATGTTTTATATAGACCTTCATGTTCATTCTGCTTCACGTGGGTGGTTTTTCCATACCTTTATTCTTGCAAACTCCTCATCTACCTTTTCTTCTCCGCTGTCTTATTTCAGTTTCTGTCAAAATAGAGTTAAGGCTCATGACAGCGATGGTATTTCCTGAATTTTTAGTACTGATTGGTTGGAGTATTCAAAAATTATCACATAACAAAGACATTCAGAGAAACATTACTAAATTTTTATGTTCATTTCTCCAACTCCATGGAACTTGGCTTTTCCCAGATTCTGCCTTTTGGGCCTGGGTGGCAGCTGAAGACTTTTAACATTAGTAGAAGATGTGTCTGGACCTTTGACAGTTCATGTGGCAATTCCAGAAGCATCCATTGGGCTGTACAGACTTGGTCTACAGTGCGAGAAGAGACTTCTCCATGCTTGAGACATGTTATATCTATTTGTGTGTGGACTTGTAGCCTTCAAATGTGCAAGAAATCTGGTGGTCTCTAGGTGTCTTGGACTTTCTGGACACATGAAGCTCTATAGACAACACTTCTGCAGTACTTTCTTAACTACTGGATTTGAATGTGTTTATGCTCTGTGGCACATGCTGTTTCTTATGGAAAAGCCCGTAGAAATGAATCCCCTAAGCAGAACAGCTGAGATTATTGAATATAAAATGAACAATACCTTAATAGTTTTATTTATTTATTTTACAAAACTATAGAGGTCTGACATAGTGTTGTGCCATGATTTTCCCTCTGCACAAAGAGAGGCATTTCCCAGGCTGGCTCCGTATTAGGAGATTTATTGCTCTGATCTGTTAGGGGGCTAATTTCCAAATCACACCACTTAATCTACGTACGAAAAACCAGCCCCAAGCAAATCACATTGTTAGCGGGATTTCTTCAGCTTCTGGAATTATGACTTAAAGAATCTGCCAATGCGAAGTTCTGAAACGCTGTTTAGTGTTGGGAATGCCGTGGACTTTGGTGCCAGACTACAAACAGCAGAGGCAGTACATGACCCATCTGCCTTCTCTGGGCTTCCTTTTCTTCCTAACTTCACGTAGGACTGAAATACCAATTGATGAAATAGCAGGGACTATTATAAAGATCCATTAAATAAACCTAGATGAGCCTATATACACAGTATAACCGTCTTGATCAAAGGATTTGCTCTCAGGCAAAGAGTTGACTAATATGCAAATGATTGGAAACAGCTTTTTTTTCCAGCCTGGGCTGGGTGATGATAATGTGGAAAGAATGGAAGCTCTAAGAGGATTGTTCTTCCACTGGCTGTGTTGGAGAAAGCATGGAAGACTATCGCAGAGGAAATCTCTTTCGGAGGGGGATCCATTGCTGGGGAAGCAGAGGTAGAGAAGATCCTGAATTGCTGAAAGAGACTCTGACCTTGCTCAAAGGAGCGCTCAAGATTGGTGAGGACAAGCAGAAAGGCTGATAATTTTGGCTTTTTAAAAATTATTTTTTACTGCAATATGCCCCAGGAAAGATGAATCATGAACACAGAGCAGTCACAAGGCTGGAGTGCTGCAGTCCAGGAGGTTAGACCTGGTCTGGAGAGAGGCTAAGGCAGCTGGGCTGCCCATCTCACTTCTTCTGAAGGTCTAATGTCCTTGCCCAGAAAGTATGTTTAGAAAGACCAGGGAAAGTAATGTTACTTCTCTCTCCTAGCAACGCGACACAAGATCACCAAGAGAAAGAAAGAACGTTAGGGGTAATTTGACAATTGACACATCAAGGCTTAGAGGCTATATTAAAAGAACTATTAGACATGTCAATTAATTTTCCTTTGCCTCATTAATGAGCATCTTAGCTACGCATCTTCTGTTTGAAGCAGCAAGCAATCATTTTTCCAGGTTTCTTCATGCTATGACAAGTCGCAGCCCTCCTGAGACATACATGAGACAGGATATAATATAGTATGATTATTGTTCCTAATTTCATGAATGACTTTTAACTTTCAAATTGAAGGGAAATTTAATACTTATTTAGAATGTTAAATGATGTCTCTGAAAAAAAGAAACCTCTGCAATTCCACATTTTTCAAAGCACCAGCTTGTTCCATACTTTTAATTTGATTCTCTTGCAGTAACTGAGTTTATCCACTAATTCCAGTCCCGGATTCCAATCAAAGCCCCAAAAGAAGGAAGGGAAAAAAACCCCAACCCACACCCCAAAACCAAAGCCAGAGCGTACATTTTCTTTTGCTATGGGAACTATGAAGTTGCTGACGACCTTCATTAAATGCCACAGCCAACTTCTGACGTGCTCAGCAGTGAGTCTCATGACCCACAAACAGAAAGCCAATCTAAATCATGGAGTGGTTGCATTTGTCTTTTGTGTCTAGAAACCCGCTGCTGGAATTTGCTGAGTGCCTCTGAAAATGTAGCAGAAGGTTCACTGACGAAAGGCATTTTCTTTGTAAAATTTACCTTCAAACCTTGAGCCCAGCAAGCAAAAACTATTTCATAAGCAGACAAAAAAAAAAGAAGAAAAAAAAAAAAACCCCAAACCCCCAACTAAACCACCAAAACCTTCTCTCTTTCTTTTTTGTAATGATTTGAAGTCTTTAAGCTGGAAGAATAACATCAAATATGACCTGTGAACCAATTTGCCTTCAGGTTAACAGAGAAGCAAAATAAAAAATACCACAGTTTGTTAACACGATTTTAAGGTTGCACAACTAAAATATCACCAATGAGAAACGAGGAGATGTGAAAAGTAAAGTTTTAATGTAAGTCTAAGTTCCAATGCATTGTGGATCAAGTAAGTTTAAGGTTCATCCTTAAGGAAATAAAGATTATTAAAGCTACATATTAAGGAAGAAAAAGAGGCTGTAGAATACCAAGAGCCTCACAGAGTGTTATTGCCTGAACCAAGGCGATGCAGAGTGGTCTGTATCCTGTAACCACAGTGTTTTCTAGTTGTATTTCTGCAGCTGAATTCCTTTGGTATCTTTGGAAGCCTCACCCTGACTGCCTTCCTTGACTTCTTGAGGCTTTTGCATCCATACGCTGCTACCAAACTTATGGGAACTCGTGGGAACGTGAGCAGGCTACTGAGCTAAACAAAATTAATATTGTGTAAGTATGTCTGATTATAAGGCTTTGTAATTAAAAAGCTCTAGATAGGAAGGAAGGACCAGTAAGGATCCTTCTGCACCAGGAGCTTTTGGAGAGGGAAGGAGCATCAGACCCAGTGGTGCTGTGAGTCCATCCCAGGGGGTTCTGACAAGGGCTGGTTTGTCGGGATAGGGAAGACGTGACTATTTTATAGGTGCTTGTGTTCGAATGAGGTATCAATTGTATCGAGTCAAAGGAGCACAGTCTCCTGCAAGCCAGTGAAATCTTGTCCGAATTCAGACCAGAAGTGGAAAAACCATCTGGGTCTAAGATAATGGGATTTTGTCCCCTAGGATCGTGTGGATGTCTTTATTGTAGATAGAAAGGTGGAAAATTAATAAGTGTTAAGGCTGATTGGCAAACTGACTGCCCCTCGCCACCCCCCAATAATCCAGCCTTTCAGTGGAATAAGGAAACGCTGGAGCTTAAATTTAGAATCACCTCTGTGGTGCCTCTTGAAGGTTATTTAAGTGTTTTTTACTTTTATTGTCTGGGTGAACCCGGCTCTTTGAAAAACTGTAGCTGTGTCTTTCAGGTATTTGGAGTTCTCTGATGAAAAATGTAGTGCTTCCAAGAAAAAGCAAAATTGTATCTTTATAAAAAGAGAGTTAAAATATTCTCTGAGTTTATAAAAAGAATTCAGCAAGCTGCATTATTTACAAATGTACTTGCAGACAAATATACACGGGGCAAAAAAAACCCCAACAAACAAGCAGAGAAGTTATTTGCATAGTAAGTTCAATACCTGCCAACTATCGTTTATCAGAGACAGCAAAAAACCAAGGCTTTTGTTCTGCCCAAATGCATTATTCTTCTGCTATGGAAGGTTTGGTCTAATGGCTCCTGAACATCAGGGTTTATTTCTTAGGGGTAGAGAGGAAGTACCTCAGTTAGTGCCCCCCCAGAGAGAAACCCTGAGGTGTGACCTACTAGAAAGTCAATTCTCCTGCTCCTGGAAATCCTTATTGTATGGGTGAAGTCTCACAACCAAGTTTCTTTTAGACATCTGCTTTTTAGAAATTGTGTGGTCAATAAATAGCGGAATACTTCTTTATATTTCAACTGAAGACATAAGTTTATTGCCATCTCTAAAAAGTACATGCCCCTTCTTTACTCTTGAGCAAAACTTGGTTAGGGGTGCCAAGTCCAAAATATTCTACTGCTGGTGAATTTTTTATTTTTTTTTTAACAAACGTTTCTCTTTGTTGTTGCTCTTTTTCAGTCTGGTGAAATTGTAATTATCTAAGAGCCATACCAAAAAGCTCTTGGAAGCCACAAAGATTTGTATGGGTGTTGATTAGCTATGTATTTTACAAGTCAATTTTAGTTTTTAAAGGAATTGCATCCTCACCTTCTGCTCTCTCAGTAGACAAAGCTTTCTGTGAAGGCGCTGACGTCTTCGACCAGCATGGATGGGAGAGACAACACAGGCAGCGGTTTTTTTGCAGGGACTTGTCTGGAGGCATCACCTCCTTTTTGTACCCCAACATCCCTTACCTAGCCCTCTGCTTCTCATGATTCTGGTGTTTATCTCGTTGATGCCGCTTTGTGGTTTGGCTCATACTGGAGGTCATTTAGTTGCATCTGGGATAGCAGCGTTGAAAGTGTCTGGGGGGAGATGCGTCCCAAAAAAACCACAGACCCAGGGCACATTTTCATCTACAGCACACGGAAAACGCATGATGAGTTTAGTATATTATGCTTTTTTAATATATGCTTTTAGTATCGCAAAGCAACGTTTATACCAGGAAAAGGATGGCCCCTGTCTCATTCGAGGTTTTTTGGTTTTGTTTTGTTTTTTTTAATACTTAGAGCTATGTATTACCATGACGCTGTGCAGTAATTAGCAGGAAGTTTCAGGATTTCTTAGCACCAGGCACAAGGGTTTGCTTCTCATAGCGAATGTCCCCTTTGGGAAGGAAATTTCAGATGAAGAGCATTTCACTGGATCAATAGATGACACCAACAGAAAAGGAAGCTTGCATTTGTCTTGCCGTGTCTTACATGCAGCTATGGGCAACGGAGGGAAGTATGTTATCTAGAGATCGTCTCTGATAAGGGGATATCCCTCAAACTCCCAGTGCAGCTAGCAATCACACATCGAGTTTTGAGAAACGAGCTGTGGCAATTCTTTAATTTCTCTTTTATACTGTGGAACTGGAGGAATAAAGCCACGTCTTTGCGTTGAAAGAAAATTTGTGAAATTCTTTTCCGAAGGCAGCCGGGCAGCCTATTATAACACTACTTGAACACCTTAAACACAGCTAGTATCCATTGTGTCATATGGTATAACAGACGGGAAGGAGAGTGCTGCACAAGAAATTACACAGTTTTCTTTCTTTCTTTCTTTCTCTTTCTCTCTTTATTTTTTTTTAAAGGCGGGAGACCTGATTTCTGTAAACAACCCCCTAAAGGTACTCCCCTACCAATAGCAGTCCACTGTAAAATAGATAAGGTTCTCATTATGTATCCCCTATGTCTTGATCATAATTTCTATCATGGTTGACATTCTGGTCCAGTTATATCAGGTACATTCTGTGTAAGTCCTTTAGAAGACCGGGATAAAACCCTGCTGAATGCAGGATCATTTTGCCTTGGGGAGAGAGTTAGTCAAAGTGCACATAGTTCAAGGTGGATTTCTAGTCAGATTCTGCAGTACTGGGACATTCTGAAAGAAATATTTTTGAATTGAACATAGCTCAGAAGGAATTAAATTAGTTCTTTAATGCTTGGTTTTTCTCCAGAGCCATCAACACAAATTACTTTCTAAAATAGGCGGCTAAATATAATAACATAGCATTAAACTGAAAAGAAAAAGTTAATACCGTTATTATGTGATGCATTTTGTTTGACTAAATTGTGTGGATAATTTCCACCATAATTTCAGTGGTGTTTATAAAGATCTTTTTAAAAGATTTCAGTGTAACATTTTCTATAGCTGTGTTTTTTCATAATGTAATTGAATTTAAGATATCTGTACAGTATCTAAGTTTTCTCATCTTGATAACTGCTTAATGGTGTTTTAAATATAGTAGTATCTGAACTTTCTTCCCTTCCCTTCCTTTTTTTTTCCTAAGGCTCTTAAAGATTTAATTAAGCTGGCCCGGAAGATTTGTTTTCTTTCAGAAAACTGGTTTTATTAAAGCAAAATTGTTTTTTAAAATGCAGTGTTATAACATTACTTATCTGCTCAAACCTGAGATTGTTCTCTTTTATCAAAACCTTGAGGAGGAGTTCTTCCAAAATGGTTCGTTATAGCTGCATTTGGACAAAGCATGCCCTAAATATTTCAGGGAAATGTCTGTTTGTGAGATTTCTTTTTCCGTGTATTACATTTTCTTTGTAGTTTCACAAATTGCCTTATCTGGCCATGTTTAAATCCATAAGGATTTATTGTTTAACTGCAGTCTAATTGGCATTACCTGGGTCGCACCATACTTGACTCTCTTCACAGATCGCTATTCCTGTGTCAAACTCTTCCACGCATGGACATGTTGGTGCACAAATAATATTAACCAAAAATAGGAAATTAATATGAAGTAAAAAATTAATTCACAGTGCCAAAATTGCTCTAGATACATGTCCCATTGTTCCCCCAGACTCTGTCTGTTTTGCCTGCTTAGTTCTTAGTTGTAAAATCTGCTATAAAAAAGGAAAGGTCGTTTTTGTCAGGTCATAGAGAAGCTTCTAGAGGTCTGACTGGAGTAACACTGATGATCTTTTCAAAGCATTTTTCTGTGCAAGCTACAGCCATAGATTCACTTTTTTCTCTCATCTTTACACCCACCTACTGATATGGTAAATCTGCACGCGAAGTGAGCAGGGCGTTCAGTTTAACAGTCGAGCATCTTCACACATGGACAACTTAACCATGGCAAGGGAAACAACGCGGGAGTGTGGAGGTTCCATTTTCTGTTTTAGCCTGTTGCTGTGAAAACCAGATGCAACCAAAGAAGTAAAGAAGCTTTGACTTGGTGGCTTGTCTGTGTTTGTACAAGATGAAGTTTCATTGCTGTGCAGGCAGCCAGTAAAAGGTCTTTTGGATATGCAGGACCATCTCCTGCTTGCTCTAGCCACCAGTCTTTTGGTTCTCAGTGAAGGAAGGTGGTTATGTGTGACTCCAGCTCTACAGATCCCGCTTCTAGTCTGATGCTGCTGCTAATTAAGTCACCATCCCTGGAGGCGTTCAAAAAATGAGTAGATGTGGCACTTCGGGACATGGCCTAGGGGGTCAGGGAGATGTTGGACGAAGGTTGGACTTTATGATCCTAGAGGTCTTTTCCAACCTAAATAATTCTGTGATTCTAATTAAGTCCAGCATGGAAAAGATCAAAGCCATGCCTTTTTTTCCTTTCCTTTTTTTTTTCTTTTTTTTCCACACTACAAGCCTGTTTCTTATTTTGAAGCTTCCTTGCTCTCTGCTACAACGTTCAGTGGAAACCTCACCTGTTCACGTGGTGGAGTTTTGGCTGGCACTGGCTTGCCATTTTAACTTGGCAGCTTCAGAGTCTTGTTTCCCAATGGCCTGCCAGCTAAATTGGTGTGTTACAGATGAATGCACAGCTCACAGATGGTGTTTGAGTGTTTAGTGGCTCTCAGAAGTAAAGCTGTATTTGGTCAGGAGGAGGATTACATTTTTCCTCCAGACAGAGCAAATGTCCTTGGGGATGTTTTCTGTGTCAAGGTAGAAACCATTCCACACATCAGGTACAGGGGACTCTTAGCTTAACCAGGAACACTACCTACATACCTATGGATTTCTCTTTCTTCTGGGTAGGGTACGCTGCTAGCATTAACAGAAATTAAAAAGGTTTTTACCTTGATTCTCCTGAACTTCTATAGATGTTTTAGGGCTAGCATGTCTCCTCCTTTAGTTTTTATTTTTAACCGAGATGAGCTTGAAGGTGTATTAGTACTCTAGTTGACCTGTAAGGTTCTTCTCCAGTTCCTACACTCTGTTTTATTGCTCGTGTAGAGGGTTAAGCATTTTTGCTTGCTTACTGGTAGAACAGCTTTACAGATAGTGCTGTGAGACCTCTACTTCCACTGACATCTCACATCCTCCTGTGAGTTGTGTTTTCTTCTTATTCATTCATTGTCTTCTTATTTACTTAAAGCAGTCAGAGGGCAAGAAGTTGGGGAGGAGTTACGTGCTTTCTTTTGCTCTTGACTGGCCTAGTCATGTCATGGGGATGAGTAACAGAGACTGTCCGCTGCCTTTTGTTCCCTTCTAGAATGAAATACAAACCAGAGCTTCTTAAAAGTTCTGAAAGCTGCACTCGAGTTTCCTTGTTTCATGTTTGTTCCCATCCAGAGCTGGAACCAGACAGACTGGAATATTTTAACAAAGTCTGTTCTTGTAAGATTTCCAGGCTGTTGTGCCAAGCCAATAGGCTCATGAAAACACAGTTGAGCATGAAATAGGCAAAGTTTTAGTTGCCTAACTAAACAGCAGGCCTGACGATAATAATTCGGGTTTTTTGTGATTTTTTTTTTTGCTTTGTCATTGTCAGATGCTGCTCAAAGCTGAAATGTGCAGAGCTCTGCCAGCTCTCTGCAAGGAACCACACTGTCCTCCAGCACTACTGCTGCTCTGCTTACATTTTGTCACTCTTCCTTCCTCCTATGCTTCCTTCCTCAGCTTGGTAAGAAATATCTCCTTGTGAGAGTCTTTGTTGGTTCCCTCGGGAAATTCTAAAAGCAGGAGCTGGGCTCCTCTGCCAGCCTTGCACCGTTGGGTAAAGGGGCCACCGAGGACAGGAATCTGCTACTGTTTGCCAATTTTCCATTGTCATAAATTCTTTCATAGTAAAAGCTTGGAGGCCACCATTTTGAGGCTAGCACAGATGCATCCAGAGGAATATGAAGCTGTCAGCACTTTCTTCCCTTTGTTTTTAATAAGCACGCCTTGGCCGACTGACCCACCGTGTCCATCCCCCAGCATGGAAGAACACAGTTGTCCTTCCAGCTGTGCCAGCACATTTCCCTGTGAGCTTCTTGGCGTGAGTGGGTTGTGGGGAAAGTTCAGCTGATGTTTGTTCTGGCTCCTGGCTATGCACATGATGCAAACACACCTGGGCTGTTGCAGATCCAGAGCTCGCTGCCTGCTGGCCATCTCCTTGTGAGCTGGCACAGCCCGGACCTTGGAAAGGAACTCGGTTGCCATCACCCTCCTCCTCCCCAGGCTGGTGGGGCAGCGTGGGTGTTGCCAGGTGTGCTCAAATACCTGTATCGTGTTCTTTGCAGCAACCCCAAGAAGTTATTGCAGTTATTGGCTGGCTATTTTTCCTGCTCCGCAAGAATGTTTAATTCCTGAAGCTTTCCTTTGGTACTTTGGGGATTTTGCGTGCTTCTGGCAGTTTCTTTTTTCCACCACAGGTGCACCTGAAAAATAAAACCTGTTAGGATTTCCAGCATTTCTTCTGTACCATGATCTTGGGTTTCTCAGCAGGCTCTAGAACAAATTCTCCTATGATCATTTGCATGTTAAGGAATTACCTGATGTCCCCTCGGGTCTTTTCCCACCTATCTAACAGCAGATAGCCCCCAGATAGCCAAAATAACTGTTTGTGGTACCCACTTTCTTGGTGTTTGTAAACTGAAGAATAGGGAGCATAAGCATGGACTGGAAAGAGACGAGAAAAACCAGTGTCTTCATCCTTGGCAAATGTTCTCCCTGCTTATATTCACTTTGCATACAAATAAACAAAAAAGCAATATTTTATTAGGAATCCAGTGGATAGAATAATGGACTGTAACTCAGCAGAGCTCAGTTCACAGCTCTGCCGTTGGCTTATTGGGCAAAGTCATTTGTATCATCACCATACAGCCTGGGATAAAGACAATTTCTTTGTAATGCAATATGAGATCTATAAAGGAAAAATATTACGCAGAAGGAATAATAATAAAATCCTCCTAATGATACTAAAATTATATGGTTTTTATATATGTTTGTTGTGCACAGTGTTATGAACTATTCTGCCTCATGTTTCATTAGTGGTGCTTTTAACTGGTTTCTTTTTTAAGGATGACATGTATTAATGTTATTATTTTTAGGCGTTCCTTCAGGTGTGCAGAAAAGTGATAACGTTTCATTGTAGTAACACAGGGCAGCATTTCCTGCGTCTTCATTACTGCTGATAAGCCATAAAGGACTTCATGGCTAAGTTTAAATATCTACCATTCGTGCTCATGATGGGAAGGGGTCTTTTTTTTTATTTATTTCTGAACTTTGTAAATACCTTGCACAGATTCTTGAGCTGTGAGGAGTGTGACTCCAGGAAAGTAATTTGCATAAAGTCATTTGTGTCTGCATTTGCTCTTTAAATCTTCTCTGGGTAATGTAAAGCATTTATTTTGCCATATTTTATGCAATGTAAGTAATAGATACGTTCAGGATTAGATCCTGAATACCTCAGCTGGTATATATATATATATATATATACACCAGCGTAGCTCTGGAGTAAGCAGGGTTGTGTTGGCTGAGATCAAACCCCCCCCCATCCGTTGTAAGTGCCAGTTCTTGCAGTGCATTATACAAATGTTCACCATAGTTTGTCAGCAGCAAAGCTGTCACCCAACAGTACACACTGCCTTCTATCAGCCATTACTTTTCTGTCATCATCATCAAGTGTAGCTTAAGAGAATCTGTGCATCGTTTCTTTCCTTCGGAACAATCTCCATTGAAATAATTGACCTGCTTTTATGGTAATTCGGTCTCTGCTATTTGTTAGTGCAGCATTTTGCAAAGAAAAATGCAAAACTAATGCCCTAGAACAGAAACATTCAGCCAAATTACTTACCAGTAATCCAAGGAATCATGGATAAATCCATTGCTCAAGTGGCTTCTCATTTGGAGCTTTATATAGTTTTCACCCAAGGGTTGGGATTTGGGCTTTTTGTGGGTGGAGGGGTTGCTTTGTTTTTTGAAAGGTAATACTCATGCTCTCTGCCCTAGAGCAACTTTATATAAATCTCTTCTGAAAACTGTATCTGCCAGCACTGTCACTCCACCCACCAGCTTTCACTAGTAGCACCGGCTAAAAATATTTAAAGGGGCTGTTTCCACTTGCTTGGTGCATTTCTGCCTCTTCCTTTCTTCATCTTTCAAAAAAATCCATAAGTGAGAGCATTTAAGCCGGTGTTTTGAAGTGACAAGCAGTAAGCACCCTTATAGCCTGATTAATGAGTACTCAGGAATAGTTTCCCTTAATTTACAAGTGAGTTTGGGCCTGCTGAATTTTTTATGAAGTAAACGAAGAGATTCCAGTTATGGGTTGGGACCTTCACTGGATATACTTTCCACTAATTTTTGCAACTGGTTGATGGTGTTCGTGTGAAGATGTTACATGGTCACAGAGAAGTACAGGCTAGCACAGAAGTGACACTCAGGATTTGGACTTCTGACAAGTTAAACAATAAGGAGGGCTTTAATTTCCATTTAAAAGCTAGAAATGTTGGTCGAGGTGTGTGATGAAAGCTGTGAAGCCTTAAAAAAAATAATTGCTGTTCCAAAAGTAAAAATTAATGTTGTTTGGTCCTACCTAATGGATATATTTTTCTTGATGTCTTTGATTTCCAGCAAGCTTGGTTTTCTGTGGAGTTTCTGGGCTGCTATTGCTTTTTTCAGAGGAAAGATGCACCAGAGTAAAGACATCATAGATGTTGTCCGACTGGTTTAAGCAGGGTCATTGCCAGTAGAAGGCTTCTAAAGTCACTAGTGCTTCTCAGTGTTTCTGGTGCTCCAGGACAGCTGTGAATGAAAGAGGACTTGGTATTTTCAGCACTCTGAGTTATGCACTGTCCTTCTCAGTCTGCGCTGAGCTGGAGGAAGGATTTATACCTTGAAGCATTTTACAGGTGCTATCTTGAACGTGTCACTCTGGTGTTGCTTGTTCAGAGGTAGCTTCATCTCGTAATTTCAGCCCACATACTCTAGTAGCAACGGACTCTTACATGAAATGAGGTGGTGATCTAAACCCAGACTTCTGCGGAAAACACATGGTTACTCCTCAGCACAGAGATGAAGATTGGCAGTGATCCCTGTAGGACGGGGATTTCTGACATGGGTGAGGCTGGGTGGGACGTGTATGTAATTCTGCTTGTTTGATGAAGGATGAGAAGAGTATTATGAGCTAAGATAGTATTCACAAACAGCAAACTATTTGGTCTAACTGAAATAACTGTGTGGCTAATCCTGCCCTATTAATTCTCCTCGAGGAGTGAATACCTTAAGAGTAGATTTTGGTGGAAGTTATTAAAGATGACAAAAATTTCTTTATATAAAAGGTAAGGTAGTACAATCTAGCTTCAGAGTTCAGAACATCCAGAATGCCATGGTTGTTGTAGTATAATCCCACAGTCAATTATGCTTCTCATTTTACATATTGCTTTGTCTCTTTCACACACAAGCCTAGACTATGATTTCATGATGTTAATGAAATGTGTTGTGATCTTCCTTGTAGGCTGCTGGTGGGTAAATAATTACAGTATGAGGAAGGTGATTCATGATGTGGTCCTAAGTCTGAAAAGCAGGACTTTGTGACCCATTAGAGTATGAGCAAAGTGGACTGCAGGGTCTCAAAAAGCCCTCCAAAATCCTGAGAGATCAACCTATAGTCACTGCAAGGATCACCTATATCAGCCCAATAGATGCTTCTGTGAGGAGTTTTGGTGATTTGTACTTGAGGCCTTCTTAGTGACCCCAAATCTACCTTTAGTGGTGCGTCTCTGACAAGTTCTCCTGCTCTTCAACCAGATAACTAGAGCTTGAGCTTTCTTATGAGAAGAGGGGCTGGCTGACAGTATGTCTTCTACACACGTGTCCTGCTCAACACTGAGGATCAGGAATAACATGATGCCAAGACAGGTCCCGAAATCCAGACCTGTGGCTGGCAAGTTTGGGGTTTTTCTCTCTCCTGCTCATTCAAACCTAGACCAAACGCAGAATCCTTTTAAGTTTCTCCATTGCTTTCCACAATTGCCTTTGTGACTGCTGGAGAAGGAAATGTGCACAGCTATTTAAGAAATTCATCTGTGTAGGCAGGAAAATACTTTAAAAGAGCATAAAATACAGCGCAAGTATTGCTGTCGCTTCTTTTCCAGTCATATGCTACAGTTAAGAAGGCAGCATGTTTTCTTCCACAAAAAGATATTTCTATTTCTGAACTTTCAGAAGCCTTAATCAATATAAACAACAGTTTGAACATGATGACATCATATGTAGTCCTTGAGTTGTGCATCTCAGCTGCTTAGTCATTTAAATCAGGGGAAACAAGCATGGCAGTTAGAAGTTTCGAAAGGTCAAAGAAGCTACTGTCTTTTCAGCTTTGAATCAGCTGAGAGTCTCCAGTTTTCTTGGGAACATAATGCCCAGGCTGCATCTCTGCATCTCATTTCTTGCTTTATTTTTTTTCCGCCCCTTTGAAGCAGTATAATAATTAGCTTAAAGGGCAAATCGCACCACACGCAGTAGCAGAAGCGGTACAGCGCACGTTCCTTTGTATTTTCTTTTTCACTTGAAACTCAAGAGGAGTTGTAGCCCACATTGTGTACGGAAATATCTGAAGTTCTCTTACCCGAACGCCAAAAAGCTCCTCGCGTTTTTTAATAAAAGAAATGCTTTTTTCAGTACATCTATGACAAATTCTTTTACCATTTTCTCAGAAGGAAAATAAGTGATAGAGTGTTTCTCAGAGAGGAGTTTGTGCGAAAATTAAAATCAAAATGAAAGCGAGAGAGTTTTAAAAACTTGGGTTTCCATGCAATTTGTTGTTTTCTTTATAAAAGTAGCAGCATGATTTCTGGAAGGAAGCCACCTAGACTGCAATGGAAAAAAGGTTCTATCTTTTTGCTGTCAGATGCATCGGTCAGTCTTAAGCTACAATCAGAACCTGTGCCACATTTATCTGTATCATAAGACTCTACAGTCTTTTGGCAACTATGTTTTTCCAAATGACTCTTTGTTTTATTTCCATGTATTTCCAGCCGCTGTTCTCCTGCTGAAGTAAAACTGTCCAGGCGGGTTGTGGAGCGTTTCCATTTTGTGGTCTACGCAGCCTTCTCCGAGCTGGGACCACCACGCTGGTGTTCTGGGGACTTCTGGCTGCTCCTGCTGCTGGTAGTTTTGCTTTGGTTTGTGAGACTGTACCTGCATTATTTGAGCCAGTGGCTCTTCCTTCAGGCCATCTCGGTTCCTGTGACAAAGTAAGTCCTGCTGCCTTCTTTCTCTGTCAGAATATTTCTGAAAATAGCTTGATTCAAAGCTGGATTCGAAGAGAACTGATGACTGAGACTCATGCTGAGGGCTCTGCATGCAAGCCTTGATAGGAGCCTCTGCAGAGACTAGGAGAACAAGGACCACATCATCCAGACTCCAGATGATCTGATGTGATCCTAACAGAAAGGTGAAAGTGTTAATAATGTAAATCTTCAGCCCAGAACAGGATCTGTCCATTTGTGCACGCTGTGTCATGCCTACCCCTCTCCCCTCTGAGATATCCAGCAGGTTTTGCATTTTCCACAAGAATCATTTGTCGTTTTGGATCAAGTATTTAAAAATGCCCAAGAAGTGCACAAAACTGAAGAAGCATTTAAATCACATTCGATGTTACCAAAGTGATCTATGAGTAAAATACTTTCAAGAATTTAACTTTGATGTATCAATTTTGCTGTGAGGACTACAATGAGTTCGCATATTTCAAATATATCATACATGAACTATAGCTCAGAAATCAAAGCTCTCGAGAGACGTCCAAGAAAAATCGTTACTTGACATGAAGAAAAAAAAAAAGTGGAGAATAAGTCCACAAGGTGATATATACCTGGCTCTCCATATGTTACTGTGCAGTAGAAAATGAGTTTACAGAGCAAAAAATACCAGTCGTGCTTAGGGAAGGGAAGATTCCTCCAATAGAAACTTTTTTTTTTTTTGCTTTGCTTTAAAGCATTGTGCAAACCTGTCTCAGTCAGTAGGAGCTGGTAACATGCAGCTCTGTGACCCCGATGCCTGCTGCGATACTGGGATTATTGACTAAAATGTGAACAGGGTGTCTGAGCAGACTCTGGACAGCACTGGGTATTGTTAGGGTGGTCTTCTAGATGTTAATCAAAGCCAGCCATCTCTCGCGTCAGGCCTTGCCCAGCCCAGGCAGGCTCAGCCAGCTGGCATTAAAACTTCTGGGAGGCCAAGCATCAAAAGTCAGTGAAAGCCGAGGAGACACAACAGAAGGAAGCAACGTGAGAGAGAGGTGGTCATGTTCAAAGCCACTAATCACAGCTGTCCCAGGCAGTCAGTTAGATAAAGGATAATGTTCTCGAGCCAAGATGCCCTGGATCAACATCCCAATCTGTAGCTGTGTGCCCGCAGAACAGGAGACTGAGATGAGAGCTCTCTAGTCCCACCAAATCTAGTGGTGTAGCACTCAGGAGTGGGAACAAAAGTGAGAATCAAACCACTTCACCTTTCGTTAGGAACAGAATTTCAGCCACTTTGATTGGCTTAAAATTTTTGCCTTAATTTCAGCATCTGAATGTAGCTCCCAATGCCAGGTAGATCCTGTCTCCTGCAGTGCCAGCAAATTTGCCCATTGTGTGAGTTTTGCAAATCCCACCATTCCATGGTGGCAAGAGAGATATTTCCAATCACTTTGGGGATGCTAAAAGCCACACCTTCCACATCATGTTTTCTGCGTTGTGCAGCATCCAAAGGTGACTGGGGGGAGAGCTCCCAGGGCCTGTGCTCATGTTGGTGCTTCGGGGACCTAGGGTCTTCCTACCCACTCCCAAGGGCCTGGATGTGCATCCACTGAGCTGAGAGTCAGAGGAGATCACAGGACACGGCGGCAGAAGGAGGAGGAAAATTGTAGTATTTTTTGAGTAGCTTCATACAGTTTTTGGTCAGAGGGTTGTGACCAAGGTAGGGATGCAACTTCACAATGCAACACGTTGTATGTATGACTCACTATCTTTTCATGGCTAGCCCAGGAGCACAGATAAGCTTTCTCCTTTGGCTTATTTACAGATTCCAGTTTTTCCCTCACACTGTCGAACTGTGCTACCAGAACTCCTTGCTGCGGACCAGTGAAGAGTTGGTCATGGTTGTGATGGGACCCCTAACCTTGAACGCGGGGCTGTTTCTTATGGTCCTGATCAGATGGGCCTGTCAGCAGCTGTTTGACTCATTCCCTTCCTTCTTGTCAAAGTTTATCATAGCTATGGGACTCTGGACAGTGCTGGACCCCTTGGCAGTGTTCGTAGTGGATTCATTCCTGGGGGTAAGTCACTTAAAATAACTTGGACATGAGACCTTGACGTAGAAGTTTGTTTTATTCAGTGAATCACTGAAAGATACGAAATTGCACCCCTGGCAATGGAACATGAAAGTTAAAAAGAAATTAAATAATAATGTTATACATTACCTTTTTATTAACAAAATTCCCATCTAATGGAGTCACTGCGTTTCTGCATAAAATTAAGAGCACTGTACAAGCCATATATGGAGATAAGAAAGTGAATCCACCACTGGAATGATTGCATCTGCTTTGAAAAGGATTACTGCAATTTTGGATGTTAATGGAGATGGGTTAATGAGCAGCCCTGATTATTAGCGCCTCAGATTTTTCTAAGCACTGAAACAGACAAAATGAAAAAAAAAAAAAAAAAAAGAGGTTATTGTGCACTCCTCTGACATGCAGGGAGGTTAATATAATTTGCTGGCACACCTCAAAAGACTTGTGAGGTTGAAAAAACAGACACCTTTAAGGAAGGAGCTTCATCATACGTAAAAACATGAGCCCTTGTTGTTTCTCAGGGCTCTTGGTTCTTCATCCACTAACCTGTGCTCTGCTTGGAAGAAGTCCTGTTAAAAATGTGATTTTTCCACTGTTTACCTGCAGTTTCCCATTGCAGTGATTTTGAAAATTAAAATTCAGCTCTTTAAAAAATGTAATTGGTGCTTGCTTGGGAGGTAATTGCAATATTTTAAGCATGTGGCAATACACGGTAGTTTTCACTTGGACAGCCCACTGGGTTTTTGTGTTGTTTGTTTTTTTTAAAAAAAAAATGTTTATTTATTTTATATTTCATCATCTAAACCGTGCAATGAATTGAATTTTAATTCTGTTGATGATTTTTTTTCTTCCTTGGAGAAAAGGGACATTTCCCCAATATCCAGGCTGGAGAGATTTAAATATTTAAAAGGTGTCCCCCCCAAAAAAAAAACCAAACTGGAGGAGAGGCTGAGGTCTGCCTTGTATTTCCCACACTTGCATTGAGAAAATCGTTGCCATTGACTTCAGCGGAATTGTGTTCAGTTCTAGTTAGACTGGATTAATTATCAATTTCAAAAAGGGCTTCTCTGCTTGGCCAGGGGGAAACTTGAGACACAAATAAAGTACTGAAGCTTTTCATGACAGCGGTAATAAAAGCACACCTCCCTGTGCATCACACTGGAAATCTGGCCATTTTACCCACCAAGATTATCTTTGGTAGAAACTCGTTTGTTCAAATATTGTGCAATGTTCTGTGTGTATCCTTTCCAAAATGAAACTATATCTCTTACATGTGTTTTCATTAGTGTATTTGTATTTTTTTTTCCTGGCATCCTTCCAGCAGCTATTTCAGATTTACTTGCCGATCTATTCTAGATCAAGCATTTTAAAATGCAGTAATATCAGTTATTTCAGCGCGAGAATGTACTTTAGTATCCTAAAATGGCTTTAATACTTATGAAAGATGACAGATAGCCCTGGAGACAAGGGTTTCTCTGTTGACTAATATTTTATTATTATTAAGGGAAGACCAGAGACAGTTACATGTGTGAGGGCTTCCACCTCATCGTTCAAAATACTTTGTTAAATGTGTGATTGCAGGCTTGACCTGCTATCACCTTGTAGAAGGATGTTCCAGGGGTGAGAAAATTCCCTATGATTTTGGAGAATGCAGTTTTCGTCCCAGTTCTGCCAGAGCTTTCCCAGTCACTTGGTCCCTCTGTAGCTTGTACGATGCAGAGAGTTAACACCTCTTTAGCCACGTGGATACGGGTCATCACAAAAAACATCAGAGACTGCAAAATGCTCACTCTGTGGTGTGATAAGTACCTAAGACAGATTTTAACAGATATTGAAACCATTTCAAAGAAAGACACCTTTCTTGGATCATGTCTTCGAGGACCACAGCAGGATTGACACCATCTCTTTGCTAGGAAAGAAAGGATAGAAAGATACACTCCCCACACACCATTTTTGCCTTGCCATAAAGAACGGCTTGGAAAGAGAGAAATTTATTCCTCTTTGCCATTGAAAGAGACTTTTGCCTCTCTGGAGGGATGTCAGAATGTGACTGCTGTGCAGAGGATTTTCCTTGGTAGAAAGTGCAAGAAGAGAGGACAGAACGGGGAGATAGAAAGAACCAGGAGAGAATATATTTTAACTTCTTTTTCTAAAGGATACGGATCTGAATTAGTGACTAGTCTTTATATGCCGTGACCATTCTCCCAGGACTTAGAATTTCCATTACAGAAACCTGGCAGTGTTGCAAAGGGTGGAGAGAGAACAGAAAGATCCTCAAGAATCCCAGTGCTTGGAAGGCTCGTTATTGTAATTGTCTCTTTTTTATGGTGCATGCGCAAAGGTGGCAAAAAAACGGGAATAAAGTTTTGAGTCTTCCTAAGGATTAGTCCGGGCAAGCAGTTCAGGAAGGTTTCTTGAAGCCTAAAGGTCACAGGTTCCCTCTCTGAAGGATAAATACTGGATTTTTTGGTGGTGCAGCTTCACATCGTTGGAGAATGGGATGTAATGTGGATATGGTTGTCGTTGCGTCACTGTGAAAAGGAAAAAGTGAAGAGAGGCATTTATTTTAGCTCTGAGCAGTAGAAGACCCATGATAATGTAGCTGAATTCTTCTAAATCGATCCAGCAGAGGGCAATGATATGTCAATACCGTAGCTAGTTCTTAAGAACTAGATGCGGGGGGGGGAAGAGGAAAATATAATGAATTTCTGGAAAAATCTTTTTCCATGTTTTACTGGAAGTATAATGAAACGTAGAATGCTATGAACCCTTCAGGATTCTTTGTGAAGCTTTGCAAAAATACGCAAACCACCTTATCCCCAATTAAATTACCTTTTTTTTTTTCAATGACTGTTAATTCCTTAGCAATATTTAGTATGCTCAAGATTTGTTTAATCATCAGCAGAATTAAATTATTATACATGTCTATTTGTTTACAGAGCAGTCGAACATGAACTATTAATAGCATAAGTCAGTAGAATATATGACAGTCGTGTACCTTTGGAGAAGCTATTAGTGATACAACTTAATGGTTGCTGCCTTGTACAATAAGAGGTATTTTAATTCCACCACAGCAGTGGGGGTCTGGTACAGTCAGAGCTCTTCAGAGGTACTGGTCTCATTGTCTCTCTACTTCTTCTCAGGAAAGAAAGAAATTAAATGAGCTATATCATTAAAAACTTCTGATGCTTGTTGGTTATTCAATGTTACAGCCTGTTCTCTGTGGCTTCTCAAGGTGGAGTGACTGGACACGAGGATTGGAGGGTGAAGGAAATACCCGATTTTCTGACTTAGAACGTTGCAGACAGACTTGATAATGCATGTGCATAAATTAAAATACTGCTTCATAAGGGAGAACTTGTCTCTTTTGCACTGAAAAAAAAGGTCAACCCCTTTGGGCAAAACTCCACAAAACCCCGCTGGTGTCCCCTGTTGATCTACTTGTAGTTGCTTTCTCCGTTTTTCTCACCTCATTGGGTCTCAGTGAAGCTTTGTGAATCCACTGCCTTCTTTAACCGATGCTGCTGTTTGCGAGGCTAGTGGAGAAGCCATCCTAGGTGTCAGCTAGCAACACACACAGACGCCCTGATACTTCCATTTGGCATTTCAGACAACGTCTTGGTTACTTTTGTTTCCCAGAGGTAGCACCAAACACTGACTCAGCCCAAAATTGAGAATTGGTGTTTCCCGTTGCAGTGCACATGTTCAAAATAATGTAACCTGCTGTGTCTGGTAGGAACCAGCATTTTTATCGTGACAAGGGCAAGTCATCTGGAGACTGGTCAGTCTGGAATTATGCACCGGCACAAGTGTTTGCTGCTCACTCAGCACTCCTAAAACCGGCAGCATAAATCATTCGATATTATGCCTCTGTGGTCACTGAAACAAGGCAAATTTCAGCCTCCCCCCCAGCTTCTCCTGGAGCACGCTAACGGAAGTCCCATGGAGTATTTTCACTGTGACATGGGTTTTATTCAAGAAGCCACTTCTATAAGGTAGATTTCAAGTGTACTAAACTAAGCCAGTATTTTATTTCACGTCTCATAGTTAACTGCAAAATGTGTTCTTCTCAGACTCCTAAGTTTCAAGCTGCGTGCCACAAAAATGACAGTTAGGTCCTTTTTATAATGAAATTCAGGTTCTTTTGTGTCTATAGGTAAATATTCCAATCAGGATTGGCATTTATTTATGTTAATTTTTATTTTTTTTCCCCCCTCTCATGACAGCGACTTAGGAACAGCGTAGACAAACCCATTGCTGATGCTGCAAAGCTCTACTGGGTCTTTCTAAGAGCAGAGTCGTCAGGGATTCCTGGTGTCTTAATCACTGTGGTGCTTTATACAATCCTGTTCATCATCTCATCGACAGTGCTGTACCTGTACTTTTTAAGGTATGTCTCTTTATCTCATTATCCCGTAGGAGCTTAGGCTTAAGCTCCTTCTCTGCTAAGATAAAACAAGGTGACATCAGAAAAGATATATCAATGTCACATATCCAGAGCCCAGAATCGCAGACAATCAAGGAGAGGTTAGGTCCTGCTTAACTTTTAAAGCACTGGTATTTGATGGGCACAGCAAGTCAGAGAGGGAGCCGCTGATTTCCTCAGCAGGAACACAACGGATACCACGATTTTTTATAGAGCCTAGGAGCCTCTGTTCCTTTGGCTTCAGACAATGGTGTCTGTGTTGAGGGTTTAAGCTCTGAAGTGCGTGTACCTTTTATTTAGGTGCTTGGGAAGATGTTGTCTTTTAGTCTTCCAAGCAGGGGTTTTGTGAGAAATAGGAAAAAATTCCAAAAGCTGCATATGGTGTGAAGTGCAGAATCTCCCTGAGTCTGCAGCGGCCCCCAGAGTTCTACAGGCTTTTGATGGCACAGGATTTTTGACTTGACGTGACTGAGGCTTTAACCCACTGCATGACTTGACTTAATCCAAATAATTTTTTTATTACTTTAGCCTGTTATCGATACTCAGTTCATCAGGAAATGTGACCAACCACCTGCCTTGTCCCTGCTGACTGTACAGCTCATGGTGCCTGCTAGAAAGGTGGCAAGCATGGGGCACTGCAAATGAATGAGATAGGGTGTCTAATATATTTAATGAAAAAGTGAATTTTCCTTTTTTCCGGGTGACTCATCTCCAAAGCAGCAGGAATTTTGGACTGGCCCTCGATTCACCCAGTGGGTGGTGGCCAGCATCGATAAAAAGGGGTACGTGAAAGCAAGATGCAGGCAGGTGTAAGAGCAGAGAAGCTCACCCTCCACCCTTCATCTGACACAATCATCCCTCAGTCTCCTTTCCACAAACTCTGCTCCAGCAGGTGGAAAAAGATAAATGGCAATCTAAATTTCTGCAAAGTGCTTCAAAGCTCCTGCATTCCTGGAAGCTGTACACAACTCCAATGTACTGGTAGTCTAGTTAATTAGTTTTTGAGATGTTAATGCCTTCTTAATCATTGACTTAATAGTTTTGAATAGCTTCATAAGTTTTAGCTGCTGTCGTTTATTACTCAGGAAAATTAATTTAAATTAAAACATTTGTAAGGCAGGTTTTTATGAGAATATTACCAACATCTTCATTGTCTGGGGAACAGGTGCGAGATCATCAAAGGTTCCTTTCCTTCTGGATCAATTTTCCCATAATGTTTTCCAATAAAGGGGTGGGGGGGGAGAATGTTACTAGGGGAAAAAAGTTGTCTTAGTATGACACATTTTAAAAATGATTCATGGCAAAATACAAAAGGAAAGGGAAGGTAAGAAAATCTGTTACAGTGTGTAAGGTCTTTGGAGTTCTTAGCTTGATAAGAGAAAGAAACGTTTTGAATGCTGGAGTCTGTGCAGACTGAAGTTGTACTATGAGCTGTTGAAATTAGATCAACTTTATCTCCCTCGTATAATCCACAGCCCGACGCAGTGAGAACGTTGGACCTGGCTAGGACTCTTCAGCAACTCAGTCAGTCTAATGATAGTGTTTAAACCTTTTAAAATGTTAAGGAAATCACCTTTGCAATTCCTAGCATTTGTCCCTGAATACTGACATAACAGCCTTTGTTTTCAGGAGAAAATAGTGTTACAACCAAGGCAGGAGTATCCCTTTGCGTGAATATTTCTCGGGTGTTGTATCTCACAGATACTAAAACATAATGTTGCTCGACTCAGAAAACGTAATTTTTACACAGGCATCCACAACATCTTTCTCCTGTAAGGTGAAATAATATAAATATCAAAGGATGTCTTCTGCGTCCTAAGGCAGTATTCCACAGGGAAGACTTTGGCCGTTGGATGGTGGAGTTGGTGCCATTGGCTAGGATACTCCGCAATTTAATAGAAGTGTTCGGCAGCGTATAAAAAAAAGGGGTAAGAACAGTGAACCCACGCGACCAAAGCAAGTAGGGGAAGTGTCTGTTTCTGCCACAGCTAGGAAGCCTCATGGCAGCACTGAGGAACAACCAGGAAGCTAATGAAACCTTGGGCAGGGGCTAAACAGCAGTAGGCATCTATTTGTGGCTTTATAAACCAACATACCTCAATAAATCTGGCTCCTCTTGGGTGTCTTGGGAGTCTGTAGCGCATCTAGCACGGCGAGATATTCTAATTACTTTTTAGAAAAATGAAGTGGCGCTGGTTGCAATCCCTTCATTTTAATTCCGTGAGACATTAGAAGCAGTCAGGAATTTGTTGGTGAAATGTTTTCTGCACTGTGAGAAAATGCAGACCCATCTCAACTAGAAGTGTCTGCTGGAAAGAGACTGAATTTCCTGCTATTGAAATATTTTTGAGGGAAAAGCTTCAAAAAACCTACATTTTTTTCAATGTTAACAGCAAAATTATTTATGCATTTTTCATGGTGGTTTTCCAAAAAAGGATGAGAAAGGCTCAAGTGAAGATGTAATAAATTGTTTTAAACCACTCAGACTAACCTTCAGTTTTTGGTCTAAGTTTTTGAGAAGTCCATTTTTTGATCTGGCTCTGGATAGCAAATAATTTCAATGTTTTCTGCCTAAGAAAAAAAAACTGGTATGGTGTACAGGGTCTCAGTTCTCTAGGAAAATAACATCTAAGTTTTGCTTTGCTCTTTATTGCATTAGCAATAGAAATTATTACTGTCATATTTATAAGAAGCCCGGTTAAGACACAAGAAGTGGTGTTTTATTAGTTTTTGTGCCAAAGAAAAGACATTAAAGCAGGTAAAGGAGCAGGCTGAGTACTTTGGGGCAAAAGGAACAAAGCTGGAAGACAGGCTTCATGATTCTTAATGAATCCAAAGTTAATTATATTGTTTATAACCATGTGCTTAAAATCTTTATATAGAAAATGTTTATGGCAGCAAATAGACAGTAATTTAACTGCATTAAATTTTCCTTCATTTGAAATAAGAATGTTACATTAAGTGGGCTTAAATAAATGGCAAGGTCTTTTCCTTGTTTAGCAAGATAAGTGGCAAGTCACTTAAATTGCTGACCTGGAATTTCAGAGATGAACATCATGGATTATTATTGTTTCAAGATGAGTGGAAGGCCAGAAAGCCCACCACCAGCTTGACTGCTAGTTTTTCAACTAAGCGCAAGATAATTTCAAGTTATGAGTCAACGTTTGCAAAAATGCCTCTATTGTGTCAGAAGAACATCTAATGTAGATCCAGGGATTAAGAGACAAACATTTCTTTGAAGACACTGTGGAATTTGGAAAATTACTCCATGAAGGATGCTAGTTATTTAGAAAAAAATCTTCTGTAGCGTGTATTAAGATACTTTAGTATCCTACTGCTCCTCAGCACTGATTTGCATTTCACACTTTAAAGCTTTTTCTATTGTTTCTTGGTAGCCAGGTTGTTTATCCTCCCAGGACTACCTACATCTCGATTAGGTTATCTTCCAGCTGCTCTCCTCTTTTGATAAGTGAATCCCAAAATGCTATCTTGGAAACTACCGCAAATTTAGGGCTGCAGCTTCAAAAAGGAATGTTTCAAAAAGAAGGGGGGGGGGAAAGTACAGAGAGTGCCTTTGCAGCAAAGCAGGAGCTAGAAATCCCTAATCTGATGTTGAGCCATGCTGCCAGGTTTCAGTATCAGAATAGCTACTCCATCACAGAAACTCTTGGATATAGAGCTTGACCCTGAGATACAGATTCCCCTTTGAAGGGAGGGCTAAAGCTCCTCCTGAGATCAAGTTGAAAAGCTGTTGGTGCATCTCCTTATTTCTGCTCCACGCTAAATCTTGGTTGTGAGCAAAGTGGTGCTAAGCAGTTCAAATGTGCATCTCTGCAACCCCTGTGTGCACTGTAAAGTGAGGTGTGGAGTTGGTAAACGTGACCTTCATGCTGATTTAATTGAACAGTCCAGTGCCCTCCACCTGCACATACATCGGTCGGCACGGACATGCCAACACAACGCCCAAGAATAAGGATCAGCCACAAGCGCTGCTGTACATGAGCAGGGGTTCAGAGGGTCACAGGAGCTGTGCCTGTGTTCTCTGTCCCACCTGCCAAGAAATGAAGGACTTGCAGAGCCCCACAGGTGTCTGGGCTTTTTGTTTGTTGCAGTGCCGCGCAGCAAACTCTGCGCGTCTCGTGACTGCCCAGCCAGTCTCTGGGAAGGGTGGAAAAGCTGAGATTGGCACCAAGCAACAGCTGAATTGTAATAAAGTACTAGCTTGGAAGAGGGTACAAAAGGAAAGACCTCAGTTCAGTACCCAAGATTGAGATTCCAGATTTTCTGATCTTTATTTTCTGAACCCCTGGTTTTGGAATAAAAGTAGAATGGGAAAGAGATGAACTTGAAGAGGTTCCATTTGAATTAAACAGCAGTGTTTTGAAGTTTCAAAGTTCAACTAAGGCTAAAAATGCGACACTAGGCTTTTCCAAAAGCCTCACAATATTTCTTGGTTTCACCTACATTAAGAAATACCACACAGCAAGCCTTTCTTGTGGTGGAGAATTTTACTGCGTGGTGTTTATTCAGTTCCCTACCACAGCACAGAAATGTCATAGAAAAACAAAGCCAACAAACAAAACGAACTTTTCTAACATCAAGAAAAGTTTGGATTGTATAGACTTCAGGCTTGGGGTTTAAAAAAACGGTGAGTAGTTCCTTTCTATGTGATGTGGTTTGCCCGTTGTGGAACCCTGGTACACCAGGACTTCCATTCATGCCTAACTGAGGTACTTCATGCAAGCACTGGAACTAGTTACCCAGCCCAATGCTAAGGACAGATGCTGGCCATTTCTGAAGGAAAGGAAGATACTAACTTTTGGGGAATCAGTGTCTTAAAATAATTAAAAGAAATTGCTGCTTAGGTTTATGTGATTTGATTCAGATATTGTAAAGTCTCTAGAGGGCTGGGGAGGGTTGTATGCTGGAGAACTTGTGGGGAAGAAGCTTCTTACTCATGGGTAGAGAACATAGTCGTGAAGAGAATACCAAGACTTAGAAGTCCACAGCTTTTTCCTTTTTTGCATGAAGAGTCCTATCAAAGATGAAACAAATGTGTCATCTCTATCCTCAGGCTACACAGCGAAGGTTGGCTGTTGGATGTATTTCGACGCATTCATGGTGAGGAAGGCACGTTCTTTGTTCCACTGGACTTAGAGATTTCCAGTCAGGAGCTGAGCTACATTATGAAGAGGGCAGAGCAGTGGAGAGGAATCAATGGTGAAAGACGGATGGTGAGTGGTGAACAGAATCTCCAAAAAGGAGTTTGTGACATACTGGTCCAAATGAATGCTTTGTATTTCTGGACATTACCTAAAAGGACTTAGATATAGAAGAAAATTATTCTTAGGGTAGTTCTTTGAATGGAGAAGCTAAGAAGCATGTTCAGGAGAATTTTGTGAGGTCGTATGCGCATTGCCTGAACATCCTGAGGGGTTACAATCTGCTTAGTGTCCAAAGGCTTAGTAGCATCACTGATGTCAAAAATTATTTATGCCATCTGGTGATTCTTGACTGGGTTGTAGGGACTTACTGCTTGTTTAAATCTCAGTACCATCCCGGATAATTTCTCCGCCAGCTCAGCAAGCTGGGGAGCTCCATGGAGAAGTAGAATTTGCTCCCTGCAAGGGCAGATCCTGCCCTGAGGATGGAGTGTGTGTTTGGTGAGTCAGATGAGACAGCTATGCTCTCCTTCCTGGCCCTTTCCTTCCAGGATCACCCAGAGCAGCAGGCTGAGTTGGAAATGTGCAGGGTGAGGTAGGAGAGGTCTGAAGTCGGTCTGCCCTACTTTGGTTCTCAAAATAATTCCTCTTCCTTTTCCATTGAGCCGCTAGCTTGTAGTCCCACGTACAGACTTTAAGCTGTGGTGTGCAGGAGATGGATCTGTGTTTGCCAAGCGTTCCGTTTTGGGGATGCCATCCACAAATGAAGCTTCTGGTCATAATTGCTTTCAGAGAATTGAAAAGATCAGAAGTAACATGGTCAGTTTTCTGTGAGGGACGTTGTTTTCCTTGCATCGTTAATTCCCGTAGGACTATCTTATAAAACAGCTCTTGCACAATTGTGAAAGTGCTCAATTGGATTTATACACCTATGCCTCTTTGTTTGGTAACTTTCCTGCTTCCGTGTAAAAATGAACAGATTCCAGATAGGAAGGAAATTAGCCCTCTTAAGTGTGTCCGAGTTGTTTGTTTTCTTTTCTTTACTGGAACAAGTGATTTCAGATTAGGGTCTGCAGGTTTTTTTCAAGTCTCTATAGCTACCTCTAAAAGATCAGCAGTTTATATAAATATATAGCCTCAGTTGTCGCTGCTATAAACATCTGCCACAGCTGTAATTATTTTCCACTTCTTTTTTTTTTTTTTTTTCGTGATGACAGTTTGGACCCTGAAAGGCAAAATAAAAAGGTGAATGTGCCAATTGAATGAAAAAGCAGATGCTCAGTAAGCTTAATTTTTGTGGGAAAGTGCAGAGCACCATGTTGCTTTTCAACCGAGGGGAGGGAAGAGGTTTGAAGGAGTGAATGTGCTACCGCAGCCACCTGCCTCAGACCCTCCTGCTTTTTATACAGAGAGCACTTACTGGCTTTACCCCAGTAAGCAACATAACCCCCTTTTTTTTGCACTTAACAACTTCCTACAGTAAGTCAAACTGCAGCCACTGGTTATTTGTTTTGGTTACCTTTGTGACAAGTAAGGGCAGACAAAGAATATATGTGGTGGGCCTCATTTTACGTGCCAAGACTACCAAAGCCATATGGAAAAAGTGGTGGAGAAGGCGGCTACAAACAACTGCTTTTCTGTTTCAAGCATTGAATTCCTTCCTAATGATATTACCAGCATATCATTTTTTTGCAGCAGCACAGAAAGGGCTGAATGAGGGGACTAAAAAAGAAAAGAGGTTGTGGGGAGGAATGGGAAAGAAGGAGAGGATGGGGATAAAGACAAATTGAAAAGAATGGAAAGAAAAATTACCTGTTTTATACAAATACATGGAAGGATAGAGGGAATCTGGATTGTCCACTGCTATAATATAACACGCTTCAGAGGACGGAACACTGAAAAACGTGACCCATAGCTAAAGACACATGTAAGTGCCTAGTTTTGCACCCAACGAGCAGCTTGGAACGTATGAAACACCATATTGAAGTGTAGGGCACCCGACCTTAGTCTGCAGTGCTTTAAAATGAACCCAGCCTCAGCCAGACCCAGCAGCACGGAGGGTGCAGTTGGAGGGAGGACTTGCTACGCTGTGCAGGGAGCAGTGCGTGTTTTATTTGGAGAAGTGGGGTGATGCACCCTTCTGTCTTTAAGGCCTGAAGTTTCTGATTCCTGTTCTACATCTGCACGGCTTATATGATATAAGCAGATAGGAGTAATATTGAGAGGGCAGATGTTTGCATCACTGGCATCAGTAGGACCTCTACCATTTGCTTCAGTTGGCACAGGCTGTGCTTCACAATGGGGGAAATTTGTGAGTGGAGACTCCGGTCCGAAAGAAAAAGAACCAGTGTTCTTCAGAAACTTGAAATCTTCTCCTTCTGCTCCAATTTGGCTGTTTATATTATTTTGATGGAGAAGAAAAGTGATGGAACAGACTTCCCAGAGAGGTTGTGGAGTCTCCTTCTCTGGAGATCTTCAAAACTCACCTGGATGCGATCCTGGGCACCCTGTTCTGGGTGACCCTGCTTTAGCAGGCAAGTTGGATGAGATGACCTCCAAAGGTCCTTTCCAACCCGTGCCATTCTGTGAAAACCATCAAACCAAGTTTCCTTAGCTCTTTGGCAAACCTACTTTTGTCATAAAAACTCGCTCCATTCCAGAAATACGTTCTCCACATGGAGCATCTCCTTGCAAGACCAGTAACTGTATTCTCAGGTCTTTTATACTGCCAGGCATTGCAGATACTGAAAGACCTTTTTTTTTTTCCTGCCATGAATTTGCATAAGGTATTTATCTTGTTCCTCGCTTTTTGTATGTCTAATTGTACAAAGTAATGAGTATGGAAGACACATCACTCGGCCTTATTGCGTGCATTATTAATGTGTTAATTTTTAAATAAGATACCAAATTAACTGTGAGCAATTTTTATAAAGGGAAGCACGAGAGTGCCATATCTTACATCATTCCACATAAAAAATACATTTTAAATGGAGGTCATTCAAGTAAATAGTCAGTCAAACCTTCTGGAAAAAATAGGTCTACGTTTTTGCAATATTTTCTTGCTATTAACCATGTGCTTCTCATTTTTATTCCCTGGATTAAAAATTGCCCCATAAATGGGTATTTTATAATATGCTTAATTTCCTTTTATTAAATTGATAAATGCAGCAGCAGAGGACACATTTACAGTATGATGAGAATTTAAGGTTATTGCATTTTATAATTTTTATATTGTTCAGAGAAGCGATTTGTCATTTGCGAAATGACATCCGTGCCATCATTTCAAGGTATTTTTAGTTGTTCTTTTGATAGGAAAAAGGTCACTTTTGGCAGACCAGGAAGACATCACTCTATTAAACTAATTTGCCTACATGCAAATTTTGTCATTTTTCCCTCATTAACTATTTATCATAGAGTAAAAAAATATATATATTCATGAAGGGGCAGCTAGCAGCCTGATGGAGCTGGAACTAATATTTTGCAACTCTAATGATTTTTTGCATCCTTAATTAGATAGCATAAGGTTGATATGATTAGGTCAGGATGTAGTGTTTTTCATTAAAATACATTTTAGAAGCTGTATTCATAATCTGCCCTTGCAATTAAATAATGAGCCTATGAGTTTAATATTATCGACCCAATTATTATCCCGTGGAAAAGTATACCTTTAATAAATTTGTGCCGTAGGACCTTCATTAGCAACAAAACGATTCATATTTCCAGGTACACAGATTAGATGGCCACAATCACATTTACGTAGCGGTTTGGAAGGCAGGGTGGGGAGAGAGCCACCAAAGCCCCCCTTCCAAACAGAAACACACTTGATTATTTTGGGAGAAGTCGTTTACAATGCCTTTAACGAGGAAAGCTGCAAAGAAGTAAAAATGCCACCTACAGAGGCAGACAAACATCTGTAGAAACAAACATTTGCAGCAAGAGTGTTCTGGGCACCCTCTGCTAGGACCTTCATTCCTCAACGTGTTATAAATATGGAGGCAGAGCTCGATATTTACTGATCTTTTATTGGGTGGGCACATATTAAATCATAGAATAGAATCATAGAATCATCATGGTTGGAAAGGACCACCAGGATCATCAAGTCCAACCTTCATCCTAACATCTCTCTAGCCACTAGACCGTAGCCTCAAGTGCTACATCTACTAGTTTTTTAAACCCCTCCAGGGACGGTGACTCCACCACCTCCCTGGGCAGTCTGTTCCAGTGCCCAACCACTCTCTCAGTAAAGAATTTCTTCCTAATATCTCATCTAAACCTCCCCTGACGCAACTTGAGGCCATTTCCTCTCGTTCTATCATTAGTAATTTGGGAGAAGAGACCAACACTACAACCTCCTTTTAGGTAGTTGTAGAGAGCCATAAGGTCTCCTCTCAGCCTCCTTCAGACTAAAGAGCCCCAGTTCCCTCAGTCACTCTTCATAAATGTATGTCAAATTCCAGAATCAGGAATATCGGGACCAGTGAGGTCTGATAACAGCAGATCAGTGATGAGGTCAGGACTCTGGATTTTAGCCAACCTGTTAGGTCTTTTTTGTAGGACAATGAAGTGCTGTCCTCACAAAGTAATCAGTTTCCTGAATTTAAGTGACAGTTTAGGGCCAGGGTCTTGAGTGTTGTTTTCTTTTACCCAAACAGAGGTTTTTTTTTTAAAAAAAGGAGTAAATATTGACTATTTCTAGTAAACCAAGTTCTGACCACGGATGGTTTTCTGAGTGGGATCTTTTAGGTGTGCAGTGCCCACTTTGCTTGTGTTTAAAGCCTTTGAACTATTCATCAGGTGAATTGCTATCAGTGTTGGTTGAAAAGGAAAAAAATTTTCCCCTCAGGGATTTTTACAGGATTTAGCCCTCAAGGTACCAGCGGGACTTTTCACATCCTAATACTAACTGGGAAAAGTTGTACAAGCAGCTCAAACACTATTAGTGTACCAAGCGTAGGCCCAAAAGGTTTGCACACAGAGAGGGTTTCTGAAAGAAATGCAAGCTCTGTAGGCAAGAAGATAATGTGAAGCTTACACTTGAAATAAAGCCTGATGCACTGCAAAATTATTTTAATGAGACTAGGGCTAATTTTCTAATTCTAAAATGATATTATAGCAAACCATAAAAAATTACCCGGCAGTAGTTTTTTGAAAGGAAAATATATTTGTAATTATCTTGAACACACAAGATTACTTCAGGGCCTATTATCGACACAATTTTTGGTACCACTTTACACTAATTTGCATTTATTACTCTCAGGCCAACTATTAATATGTTAATAAATAAGTCATTAATACTTGTTATTTAATTGCTATCTATTTATTCTTGTTCAATAATGCATTAATTACTTGTGAGTAGTTGAGGGCAAAATCCTGCCCTTGCTAGTGGGATCAGCAGTGGCAAGAGAGGAAACCAATGTTGGACATGTCGATGTTACTAGAGCTGGCAGAGAGCAAATCCCTTTTGGCACAAGGAGGTTAAATTTCATCTTGTCTTAGAGGAAGCTTCATGAGCCTCCAGGTAGCAAAGCTGCTTGGCCACAGGTAGAGGCTGCTGAAGGCACGTGGTACCATTTGTCTCTTCTGATGGTCCTGGGCTTGCTGGAGTTTGGACCCTGCTTGCTAAGAGGAGGTGGATGATGCATAAGGAGAAACTAAGGGCAAAGACTGAAGTCCTCTGAGAAACAGAAATAGGCCCATCACTTTCATGCAGTTGGATACTGGAATCGGGAAGAGGAAGATCTCCTACCCTGCCCTGATCCAAAATCCCAGCTTCAAGCTCCTCAGTTCCCCTTGTATAAGTAGACCATAGTGTAGATCAAAAAAGGCTTAAGAAAATATTGACAGCATAATTGGTGTCAGTTTGAAGTTTGAAACCTTCTGTTTGAAGGTTTAGCACTACTCTGAGGGTGATTTCTTGCCTCTTTTTGGAGAAGGATGACATCTAGAAAGGGATGGTGAGGCCAGGCTGAATTTTGATTGAGAGCGTTAGCCTGTCTCTGTTGGTCTAGTAGATCTGATCATCTGAAATTTGATCTCTCTGAAGCTGCAGGGTGAATTCTTCCCGTGAACACAGATAGAAATTTTGCTGTTGTCTTTCAGGAAGCTGAATTTTCCAAAGACAGGTGAAAAGTTGTAGGGGTGTTTAGGCTAAAAAGCTTGAGGAAATGAGCTGGAAGGAGTAATGCATAAAGAACTGTGGGGTCCTGAAGGAAAAGTCAGCAAAGAACAAGGTGGTCAAAGGAGAAAATAATGGAATTTGTTCAGGAATTTGTGCAACAGAAGTTGATGGGAAAAGATAGCTATACAATCGTGTCACTTTTGGTTCCCCTAAAAGAATTCTCCTCTTTCAAATTGCTCATTTAGATATCACTGGTCTGCAAACGGAGAAATGAAAACACACTGAGAAGGCAGGAGAATAGAAAGTGTAATTTTATTTGTCCGCTCTCTGCAAACTCTTTCTGACTATGAGTTATACCTTATACACGTAGGTTCTACCTCATGTACTCTGTATCAAATCTTTAAAACATAACAAATGGCTGAGATCACTCAAAATATAGCAGAAGGCATGGTCTTACAATTTTGATTTGTGGTTTCTTTTCCCTAAACTACTTTCAGTGATCTTTTAGAAGCCTAGCATCGCTATCAGGTTTCTTTTTCCTAACCTTAACCCATGTTGTCAAAGAATTTTGAAGCTGCTCACTGGAGCTCTCAGTACAAGTGTCTCCAGCAATTTAGATTCTTCCAAGAATCAAAAAAGGAGTTTGCTGTAAGAGTAGCATAGGAGACTAGGAGACAGTAGCTAAACTGAGCCAGAAAAAATAGGGATACTATAGAATTTAATTCCTGAAGTGCCAGTATGAATAAATCGTTACGTTGATCTGAGGTAATGAAAAACTGTTTTAACCAGCACAAATAAACTATCCCGCAAGTCCAGGACAATTCAGCTCAGCATACTGAGATGACGAGACTAGGCAGTAAGAAATAATCCCCTATCTGCTCCAGAAATTGTAGGAGGGAAACCTTGACCCTTCTGCAGTCAACAGCAAAACTTGCACTGACTTCATTAGGGCCAGAATTGCCATCTGTCTGTGTAAGCAAAGGAGAAGGGAGGAAATAGGGCCATGTCTCACTGAACCTCAATGTGATCTTTGTATATAAGGTCAGATTCTCATCTGGGATAAATTATTGAAGGCAGAGTCTGTATTTTTCTGAAGATTGAGTAGAGATTGAAAGTCATGAGATGAGCAGAGAGGAGGCTCAGCCCAGTGATGGGACGTTAGAGAAAATAGAGCAAAATGTCGGGTCAGAAAAGAGTGTAGTGTTCTGTTGCAGCTTAAATTTAAAATAAAGTTTTCTGTATCAAACAACAAGGCCTTGAACTGTGCAGAGTAAATTGGCCAGATGGTTCTAAAACACTTCGCTCGCTGTTCTTTTAGAGTATTTAGGCCACAGGGAGTGGTGGGTGAAAAGAAGATAGTGGGGAAATTAGGATGGTTGGAAGCATCTGGAATAGCCAGCTATGCTGACCATACCCAGGCATGACGTTAATTAGTAAAGCTGATTAGTAATTCATAAAAAAAAATTGTATATTTGAGCTGTGGAAATCAAGGTAATGCAGCCTAGGTAAAGGAAGGGCTTTTTTTGCCTGAGTGGATAGGTCTGACGCGTGGAACTGCCTAAACAGATGTGCACACAAAAAGAATAATAAATAATAAATGTGTAATAAATTATAACAACGGTAGAATGGATATGATCAACAAGTAAACTGGCGAAAAAGGCATTAGAAATTGAGCCAATAGAGTGACGCTGCAGAGGACTTTCTTGGTTCCTTGTTGTATCCTACCTTCAAGAAAAAAAAAGGAAGATGGAAAATGGATAAAAAGCCCAAGCAACTATGGAAGCTTCTCTGAATCTGAAAGTTGCATGACATTAAGTTAATAGAATAAAAAAAAAAACCCAAACAGATAAAAAGAAAGGCAAGCTATGCAGAGGCAAGTACTACGAGCTACTTACAGCGTCTCTTTTTTGGTTGCCATGTGACATCTCATATGATAAGACTATAAATTGAAAACAAAATGATTTAGTCAAACTCGATGGAATTTACTTAGGGAGGTCGTAAACACGAGCTTGTTTTTAGAAAACATCTTTTGTTTCCCTTTTCAGTGAGAACCGATTTACTCAAGTCTCCTTTGCCAGCCCCATTATATGCACAATATAGTATTTCCAGAGTGAATGGTAACAAATCATTTTAATCCTACAATCAATACATGAATTATATAAAGACGTTAGCGCAGATGGACCAAATTAATTGTCTGCTGACATCCTTCTGATTACTATACTGGCAGAAAGGTGTTAATTTCTGTAATACTTCAGCAGATATCCAAACTGTTTTGTCAGAGAGGTTGGACAGTGATGGAGGAGGAGTACACTTAAGTGTAATTTTTGTAGTAATTCATGGGAAGCTTCATTGACATGTGCTAATGGCACTTGATTGCCCTCAAGATGTTTTCACAACAGAACTCTGCAAGTGCCACATCAAGGTTTGCTCAGTCAAACAGTTTTTTCTCCTTGCATCTAGATAATTTGTGACCACAGGCAAACTTTGGAAAATCCAAGGTGGTTTGCAGCACTCCGTTGGGGTGAATCTGTCATCAGCCGGCTGGTACAGATCGGTGCGCTAATGAAGAGCAAGCTCTTCGGGTTTTTTGTCATTTCTGCGCAGGCAATCCATTTCATTTCTCCTCAGTGGCAAGGCATGTTATACATCTCATCCCATATAATCTGACTTACATTATAATTTGATTCATATACAGCCTTTCCACAGAGATTAATTAGCAGCAGGTTTGAAGTTTGCAAGTAGAAAATATGATAATTAGTTTTCTTGGAATGTTAACATTTCCACACTTCAGGTTCTCTCTATCTTTGTCTTCAATGAAGCTGCAGTAAACAAGCACTATTTCTCTTCTAAATCAGACTCTTGTGAGGTTTGAAATACAGACATTTTCATCAAGCTGGATAATTTCCATAGAAAATTTACTAGCTCATGAAATATTGCAGGAGTAATTCGTACAATGGCTCCCTCCTCCCCTCGGTAGGTTGAAGTATGATGTGGGCTGTTCTGAAAACCCCCAGGACAGTCGCTTATTTAACCACTGTGATTCCTATTCTTTGTAACAAAAATCAGCTGACTCTTCATTTTTGCTGAAAACAGAATTAGCCAATAGGTCTCTCCGATGGTTGTCGGGTAGTGCTGTAAACAAGGTTACATCAACACCTTTGACTCCCTGCACTCGTTCTCTTGGACACACAACATCTCTAAGTCCAGTAACTTCGCAGGATTCTGAAAAGAATTAGGAATTTATCCGAATAAGGAGAACATTCGAAGTTGCAATAGCGAGTAAAAATGTTACGTGAAGTATCAGCCCCGATGATTTAAAGACATAATGTAATTGCTATCAGACGGGCTTTAAGAAGGAACTCACATTATGGAAAAGTTATTGTGGTGTTGTCCATTACAGGTGAGTGTAGCAGTTTAAAAGTTAATATTTGCTTAATTATTTGTGATTTATCCTCCCTGGTGTTGTACAGATTTCCTTTTTTCCCAATGATAGGATTTTAAAAAATCTCAACCTTCTCTAGCAGGCTCATCTAATCTACTTACATATTTGGCATTGGTCATCTCCTGAGCTTGGGCAGGGTTCTGTCGAGGCCTATTGATCTAGTCAGGTTAAGGGGTAATTGAAACGCTTCTACCAAGGTAACACCGAAATCACCATGTGGTTGTGAGCTTGCATATGCAGTTGCATGAAGCTGATGTGCCAATTCTGTACGTAATCACAAGCAGGTTTTTGCAGGCTCTTAATTTCTCCCTTTGGAGGAAACGGCTTTGCTTTACTACGGTTGTGTGATCATCACACAAAGGCTGCTAACAAAGAGTGAATTACTGTAGATCTAAGGGCATTCGAGAATCCTTGAGGAACATTACAGAACAGAAGCCTCAAGTAGTTTGCTTTCTAGTAATGACCATGAAATATTCTGGGATCAAATGATATATTCTTCTTTAAGTGTAAAATTCCCCGCACTGACAGCAGAGACTACTGAAGCCCCCTGAACACAGCAGTGCAAAATCTCCGAGCCCTAACAGGTCCAGCCTCTTTAATGTCTTACCTTAGCTATGAAGGTGAATTAAAACTTTGTGCCTGAGCCTAAAGGTGAGCTTTGGCTAAGCTGAAGCCCAGTGTGGCCAGAATGCACGTAGTTCATGGGACTCATCAAGGACACTCCTCCTTCCTGGTGTAGATGTGCTAAATACCTGGCTCTCAGAGCGGGCTACAAACCCCAGCTCTGGTACAAGATTTGAAATAGCTGCATAGAACTGGGGAGGCTGAGTTAGATTTCCTCTGCTGATGCCTCACAGCTCTGTCCAGAGTTTATTTGCTGGAGTTTTCTGAAGGGGTCACAATTTTCACCCTGACAGGTCAGGACAGAGATGCGCTCTCACCGCGCCTTCCAGCTACATTGTTTTTTCTATCTTAGTGATAATCAGGGCATATAGAACACCAGTAATTTCCTGGGTCTGCCCGACACCTTGCATCTCTGAGGCCGGCCAGGGAGACTTTGTTGTCGCACAGAGCCTTGTTTTCTCCTGATCCACAAAGGGGGAGAGGAAGCCATGCCCCAGGGAGGTGAGGTTGTAAGGAATTCCTGCCAACAACAAAAAAGAGAAGGAGGCAAATTGACTGTTTTATTAGGAACATGATCTGTAGTGTTTTTCATCTGGAGAGGGGATTGTTGCATGCTGATGAATATGGGTATCGCATCACAAGAGTGCTAAAATGCCCCTGAGCGAGTATGTTCCTTCAGCTCTCCTTGAGCAGCTCCTGCTATCCCAGCCACTGACCTGTGAAATGTGGTCACGTCCTCTGGATTTTTCCTCTGTTTTGAAAGCTGTTCTTTTCATCCTGCAAAATATTACCCTAAACAGTTAAATGGGAGTTGCATTTGCAAGGATTTGTGCATTAATATTAATGGGAAAAGCTGACGGGTCGAGTGGTCAGAGAAAGGATAATTGTGCCGTTCAGGTGGCGTGTAAGTACAGCAGGTTTGATGGATTTATTGCTTGAAAACTTACTCGGTTTTGTCCAAAACAGAATGGACTTTAAAAAAAATCAAATAAAATGCTGCCGTTTTGGAGAGGGTGTAGAGAAGTGATAGAAAGGGTGGGTAGCTGCTGACTTTGGCATGCTTTGATGAAGATGAAGCCAAACTCTGAGCTTCACAACACCTTGATCTTAGCAGGCACTGTTCAATCTACTTTCCACATGAATCCTAGAGTCTCCTCTCCTGCTGGTTTTGAGCACCTCTCGCTGTGCCTAACCTAAGGGTTTGGGATCACCTCAACAGGCTTCCCGAGGTGTTTATCTCCCTCCACTGACTGGGTGCAGAGACTTATGCACACATCAGGCTCCTTGATTATGGCCCTAAATGTGCATCATTTATCTGGTGACACTAGCATCAGGATGTCGATGTGAAACTTTTAGAGCTGCCACCAGGCACTAGGACCAAATTCTTGTGTCCTCAAAATGAGAGGGGAAAAGGGAAAGGGCAAAGCCAGGCAGCACTTTGGGGAGCTGGGCTCCCCCCACGCCCTCCTCTCCAGGCTACAGCAGTGGGAGCAGCCCATCTGGTTTTGTAGGACATTTGTCTGGCCAGAGTAACCATGAAGGGGTCTTTTAAAAACAGGAAAATTGCGCCTGGTCATTTAAAACGCCTCAGAAGTGTTTGTCAGATGAACGGCCATCGAAAGTGGCACCTTGGCCATGACATGAGTAATTCTTTGATGAATCAGTCTTTTTGCATAGAAAATTATCCCATCAGAAACACTCTGAGCAGCACTTGCCTGCAGGCTTGAAGCTTAAGCTCAGTAACAGCGTAAAAACCTCCCCAGCCTTGTTTTCTTTTGCAGCTGAAATTACCAATTTAGGACTCGTAGTTCAGACTTTTCTCAGATAAACCCCCTTTTGTATTAATGGGCTGTGCCTGAGAGAGCAAGCCTGCCAGCCAGAGCCTTTCCTCACTAGTTCACAAAGAAAGATGCTTATTCTAGCTTTGTTGAACACATTTGGCCTTTGCATTTCCACTTAACAAGGGGGAAATAAAGTAGTAAAGGTAGAAAGCTGGTTTCTGTCTCTTTCCAAGTCAATATAGGAAGAGAAAAAACCACACTCGATGGTGTCTTGTTAAGCTTTTTTAGGATTACTCTACTCTTTCCCTTGATTAGCGTGTCTTTGCTGAAGTTTGATGGGCTTCAAATAAACTGAAGGCTTGTGAACCTGGGAGCCTGAGCCCTCCTGCCGCTAAGGAAAGGTTTATAGACTAGTTCCTTTCATTATCGCTTTATAAATGGCATTGTTTGAAGCGGCGTGTACTGCAGCTTGAATAACACCTTGGAGGATGTGAGTTAATTTGCTGTTTGCGAAGTAGTGTCTTTTCAAGTGGCTTTTGGCAGAGAGGGGGTTCAGGTAATCGTTAGTATTTGAGACAGATGGGAAATCTTTTGTCAACAAATTTTATCCCGCTTCACTCAAGTAACGTTGACTGCATGTATGCAGAACTTCAGGGCTACATATATGCAGTCAGTGCCTTTTGCTGAGATAACTTAAGGAGAGCCCTGTGCAATTCATCAGGTTCTTCCACAGGATAAGAGAGCTAGAACCACCCCCAACAGCAGGCTTTTGTGGTTTGCTCTTCCCTTCAAACAGGGTTGGAGCAGCATATTTCTACACAGCCTGGTACAGCCTCAACGCCTTCCTCCATCATGTGCTGATGGGCTCTGGTGCTTGGTGTCAGCAGTGTCCCCTCTTCCAGAATATCTGAGCCTGTGGTGTCCATAATGCCCAACTGCTAGTTCCAGTGACAGAGAAAAAGATCTTTTGAAATGAGAAAAGGCCCAGGGCGCCTGACTTTTAAAGCATCTTCTTAAAAGCGCTGCTCTTTCCACCATAGGCCTTTTCATTCGTGTTCTCTTCCAAACCAAATTTGATGCAAGGTCCTGCAGGAGTTGTGTATTCTCCAGGTTTGAATCTGCTTTCTTGGTATCACATCTTCCTTGTGCTTTCTCAGCTGTTTCTGCCATCTTTTGCCCCCCAGTTATGTGACAAATAGCTCGGGACCAGGGTGGCCTTTTTGTTCTGTACCGGAGCCAAGGTGTCCTGATCTCCGTGGCGGTGCCAGCTCAGTATGGGTGTGCAGAGGAGGGTGATTTGCAGGATCTGAGAAGCATTCTTTGTGGAAAATAGACATGTAATCAAATAGCTGAAGGAGGATGACCACCCCCTGTATGGTAGTGCTCCTCAGAAAAGCACTGCAAGTATTTGTGATGCCTTTAAACCAACCAGAAGTCCTGCTGGTAAATGAGAGGGTGCTTTAGCCTGTATGGGGAGAGCAGAAGCCTATTGCAAAGCTTCCTAGCAGGTTGAAATGGCCACTTGTCATCGTGGAGGTCCTTAGCTGTGCTGGGTCAGAGGTGCTGCAGCTCCCCGTGCACCTTTGTGGCCAGGGAGCCCCGTTGCCGTGGAGGGTCTTGCGTAGCAGCTCAAGGCACACAGTTGGATGCTGCACGGAGTGACTAAAAGAAAAGGAGGCCCAGCTATAGCAAAGCATTCCAAACATTTTCCTGTTCGGTTTTTACAAGTAAAAGTATAAACACATGTGTGTGAGCGAGACCGATACGACAGCGGATTATGACTGGTTCGGAGTCTTTACCCTCAGTTTTCCTCTTGCCACATTCACACTCCGAGGTGCCCGCACGTGGCCCAGGATCCAGCCTCAGGAGCTCTCAGCAGCGTTCAGATATTACAGGAGCAGCTTTTACGTTGATTGCAGTGTCTCATTGGTGCTAATTTATTTGTAGGCGATGCTAAATACTTGAAATCAACCCTTGGTGTAGCTTCCGAATGCGTATTTTGGGATGAAAACTAAAGGCAAATGGAGTGGGCTTTTGGGGGGATGTTGGGGAAACAACAACAATGGCAAACAACAAACAAAAAGCCTCAAAACCAAATGACAATAACAGCATCCTTGTGTAAATATAAATTTCTTCCACACCATTTACAGTCCAAATGCTGGGGCACTGGAGAGGGTAAGCGATCAGAAACGAAGCAAAACTTCCTTCATTATTATTTACTATAAATGCCTGTTAGTTGTTACTTTGTTGTCCAAGCTGAATGCAGAACACCGTAGGAATAAGTCAGTTTTACCAGAAAAAAAATATATCCTTTTGCTTTTGCACTGGTGATGGTGCAAGTAATTGTGTCTGTTTTAAATGTCTGGGGTCTGACTCTCATTTATGCTGTTCTGGCATCTTGACAAAGCTGTAGCATGGGTAAAATGATGTGCCAGAGCTGTGCGAAACGTTCTGAGTGTAAAAGAGAGAGGAATTTATGATTTTTGAAGCTGACAGTGGCCTTGAAGCTAAGCATGGAGGAGCTCCGTTCGTTCTGCCATATATTGCTTCATCCATGGCCACTAAGGGTTACCATTGTCATGTGTTCAATGCGTAATAGGATTTAGAGATGGATTAAGCTAAATGTTTTGGCTTTAAAAGTTTGCTTTGTTTTATTTTGCTTTATTTTCATGGAACAAGCCTCTTTTCTGCCTGCACAAAGAAGGTTGTACAGTTTAAACAAAACCTAATGGAAATTCTTGAATGAGGCAAAGATGCTGCAGATCAAATACATTCATTCTGGTTTCGTGGCGATGTGGCATCATCCTGACTAGAGTTTGTTGTTTCTTTTTCTGCTTGATGTGCAGCCAGGCAAAGATTCTGACTTAAAAGCTTAGGATTCAGTCTCCCAGCCCAGGCTATTTTTTGCGAACCATTATCACTGCAATTGTGCAAGGAGATGCTTTATGGAACAAACAAACCAACGAAAATAAACAGAGAGCTCACAGTATTTAATTTTTTTTTTCATGTTTTCAACCCCATGACATTTTGTTTTTCATATCTATATTAAGCACGTGGGGTTGGAAGTTACCACAGGTCATAGGCTTTTGCTTATTTCCTGAAGGGCTCTAGTACTGTATTTCCTTTTTTTTCATAAGGGAGTAAAACTTGTTTCAGACCATTTTCACAAACCCTGTAGATGCAGAGTAATAATGATTCAGCCAACTAGGATATGTCTTAAATGGATTACTACAGCATGTTTACCGTCACATGAATCCTGTTCTAATGCTGTTTTTTTTCAACTGGAAGTTTTCTTCTCTAGTTTGCGGGTGAATTTTGCCCACTTTCAGACCTCCCCATGGCCAGGGGAGAGAGTGAAGGGATACTTCTTGTTTCCAGAGCTTGTTGCCTGACATGATTTGCCTGTGCCAGGAAGCTGAACCCGCTGCTCCAGGAGTTCCTGCTGCCTTGCCATCACCAGCAGCACCTTTTCTGATCCTTTCAGCCCTAGGCTGAAATTTTTGTGGCCAAGCTGGCCCAGTGCTGTAACCTGTCCCTGCCGTGTGGTTTGTCAGATGGGACACGATTCCCGTATCTGCGCTGTTACCTCTGGAAGGCATTTTCATCTCGCACACAATCCAGGGAGCTGTTGCGTTTCGCCTGAAACAATCACAGAAAATACAAACCAGAACCATATCGCCGCACTGCGTTATTCAAATGAGAGGTCAAATTACCCCCACTGATGGAAGCGGGGTTGCCAAGGTCTAAATGAAGACACAACTTGGCCAAAGGTCTGTTTCTAATGTGAGGTTTGAGGGCTGGTAGGTCTTGCATCTAATATCAAACAGCTGCAAGACGGTACCAGCTCCACTGGAAAATACGCCTGCATTTCTAACCCCCCCCCTAAACAAAAACATAAAACCCAACAACCCCAAATCTTAATCTATTATTTAATCCTTGCCAGCAGAAAACTGAAAGTACAATTGCTTATTGTTGCCTGCTATTTTAGTTTGAGTTCCCTGTATGAGATTATTTAGGTGCATTAAAGCATGCTAAGATATGTCAGTATAATGCTCATGCTGCTTCTCCCCCCCTCCCCTCCCCGGACCCCTCAAGGGCCTTTACAAAAGTGCAAGCTCAATTCTTGTATCATTTGCACTCCTGTAGATCTGTGGCAGTTTCTCTTCATTTGCATTTGCTAAGAGAAAGCAAGCTCGAGATCTGAATTCGGTTAGCGCGAGTAGAAATCTAGCTCATTTATTAGTCCTTAGTTTCATTCTGCAGTGCAGCTTTTGGTGCCCTAAGATTACATGAGAAGACACTGTTATAACTATAATCAGTCAGGAACTCAACTACAGACATAATAACCATGGATACATTGCTCAGAAATTGTTAATGGCCGGCAAAGTATTCTTTTTCTGAATTACTGCCAAGTTTCAAACCTGCATGTGTCATCTTATCACGTACTATACATTAAGTGTTGGTCATGTAAGTCAGATCTGCCCTATGGGTGTTTTAAATTGCAAACATAACTTTTTGGAAACTCTGTTGTAATGGGTTTTTATTTGGCTTGGTTTCTAAATCAACATCGTTTGTTCATACCAGTTCAATTGCTTTTTCCTTATTCTTTGCCGCTTCTAAATCCTTTATCTGAACAAGAAACAAAGATCAAGTCATTTGTTAGGTAGCTGAGCATCTAATGCTGTCTAAACTCTCTAGAAAATCTGTAGTAACTTTAGGGTCTGCCCTTTTTCTTTTTTCCTATGTAACCGGTATGGATGTGGAACTTAACTTGCAAGTTAGCCATGAAAGAAACATGAACTTTCTTCCATCAGGTATTGGCAATAATAAACTTAAAACATTTAAGATAGTAATAATAATAATCTCAAAACATTTGAATTTATGCATCTTTCTTCTGCTGTGCAGTTGGAGGTTTGTAGTTCAGCTGATACGCTTCTGCTATATAACGTAGCTCTTAGTTTGGATATAATCCCTTGTACAACGTCTTTGAGGTTTCAGCCCATTGCAAGTCTTCCCTCCTGCCACTCTCTAAATTCCCAGATCACCAAGAGCAATGGGAGAACGTGGGACAGTGTGGTGCACCAGAACCTAGTGGTGTACCAGTTGCCTTTCCCTAGGACACTGTCTATTCAGGGACTTTTGAGAACATTTTTCTTACGTCACCTGAGTACTAGAAGCAGAAGACCTCAATGTGCAGATGGAAGCTCTGAGTGTAAATACATAAAATTATCTCTGGAAGTTATGGGTAGATAAATGGATCAGTAAAGAGTCTTGTATTACACGCAGAATGTATTTGTGAGGTACAAACAAGCTGTGAGGAAAACACAAGCATAGAAAAGTTGATTTTTTTAATATTTTTTTTTTAGAAGAGAACTGCAGCATCTCAAAGCACAGAAGATTAAAGCAGGACTTCCAGCCATTCTATTTCAATGAATTATTGTATATATAAATCCATTGGTGCTGCATGTTGGAGAGGCCATTTATTTCACAAACACTAGTGTTATCCTAGGAAATGGAAATGGGATTGTGAAAATAATTATTAAACATGACACTTTAGGTTTGAAGATAGCTTTGGTTCCAAGGGACCAAACACTGTCTAAGGGGCAAGTCAGAGCTCTGTTGAAATGGCTTCTGCCAGACAGGACAACTAGAGCACTGGGCTGCTTTAAACTACGTCCAGAGTAACAAACCTTGTCGTCATCGGTCCATGTCCACAGCGTGTCAAAGTCAAGATTTCTTTGCCGCGCAGCTACCATGGGATGCTGCTGCCGTAAGAACAGGGAGGTTTGGTGGTTTCTGCTGCTCTGTCACAGTTATGATGGAGACTCCCAAGCTACCTCTGCTCTTGCTGTCTCTGGAGGAGCAGCCCCAGTGCAGGGACCCTCCTTGGCTGCAGGACCACCCACCAGCTTGGCTTGCTGGGGCGTTGCTGCAGGTGAAGTAGACAGAGAAGCAAAACCACCTCTCAGGCACCTGCCTGCTTTGCTTAAGCCTGGAGCTGGTCGTGCTTCAAGGAGGCAAACAGTCTGGGCAGACAGAGCAGGGCTTTTGATGGGTGACTGCTTGCTAACGTAGCCTGATCTTTAATTTGGAATGTTAACTAGAAATGCAAGGTACAGTTGGCTGGGAGCAGATTAAATAGGAGGAGAAGCCAAGCAAGATTGCTGATCCTCTTCTAGTGATGGGAAATGAATCCTTCATATGAATGAAAAGCTATTCATAAATACCACTTCCTATCTTAACGCCCAGCATGGATCCCAAGATACTTTTTTCTCAGTCATTTTTCTCAAAATATATTTTCACTTGAGATAAAAATGGAGTTTTCAGAGTATCCTGCTTGGAAACTTACACTTTTACGTGTACCAAAAAACTGGGGTAGTCAGTTAAATCAATTTTAGGCCGTCAATATACAGAAATCAGCTTTTTTTCTTGGTGTTTTCAATCCTTGAAAAGTACCAACTAAGTGTTTGGTAACTCTGCTGACTAAAGAGGGCATTACATTGTTCTTCTCGCCCCTTTCCTTCTTGAATATTTTTGGTGATGTTTTTCTGTGCTTAGCATTTGTTGATTGATATGTTCTACTAAGTTGGGGAAATGTTCTGCTTGCAGTTAATGTAAAATGCATGGACGTGATTCATTCCTGTGCTGCTCTCGCTTATTCTAATTTTACTTGATCAAAGAAGCTACACCAGCACAAAAGCAGTAAAGTCGCTGTGAATCAAGCACACACTCAAAGCGGAAAACAGAATAGTTTTTTGTGAGATATGAAATTACTTTGCATTATCTAAACTACTATAAAGTATATATTTTTCATTTAAATTAAAGATTTATATAACATTATACAAATCCCACCATAAAAGGCATAAAATTTACGTAGAACAAATGGTGGAAAGACATTAGATCTGTATTTTAAAAGCTGTGTTGTTGATTTTACTAATAATTTTCTCAGCGTTTGCCCTTTTGAAAGGAAGCGTCTGTTACAGGTGCTGGTTTCTGTCTTCTCCCATGTAGCATAAACTGAATTAACTTGCATTTACTCAGGCCAAAATAATTTTCAGTGTTCACCTTCATTATATAGCAAAATTCTAGTATAAAATAGCAACATCTCTCATTAGTTCTGTGAGTGTAGAAGAAACTTGTCGTCTATTAAGCTGTCAAAATTGTCGCAAAGTCATTAGGGAGTAAACAGTCATCTGACATGTTTCTTACATTCCTTCCATGACTTCTGGAAGAGTCATGGTCCAAGCAGAGCGAAAAATAGACACTGGTATAAAACTCAGAATTCAGATTTCCAGTTTTGTTTGTGTTGCCAACCCAACATCCTGCAGTTCTGTGTCTTTTGCTACTGTCGTTTTCTTCACAGACTGAGCTGCCTTTTAATAGATTAATTAAGACTAAGCGAAGTAATTCATTGGGGTTTCTTTTTCATGCTTTACTATTCATAGCTTGTGATGTACTTGTGGTAATATGTGAGTGAAATATAAGGTGCTTTCACATAAGAGATACTACCTCCTCCCCCTCTTGTGGACTGAGGGCTCAAGCTGAGGACCCTGTGAGGCCATATCTGGAGTGTTGTGTCCAGTTCTGGACTCCCCAGTTCAAGAGAAACAAGGAACTACTGGAGAGAGTCCAGCGGAGGCTACAAAGCTGCTGAGAGGACTGGAGCATCTCTGAGATCAGGAAAGGCCGAGAGCCCTGGGACTGTTCAGTCTAAAGAAGAAAAGATTGAGAGGTGATCTGATCAATGCAGGAAAAATTTCTTCCCTAAAGGGTTGTCAAAGCCTGTCCCAGGCTGCCCAGGGCAGTGGTGGAGTCCCCATCCCTGGAAGGATTTAAAAGCCATGGAGATGTGGTGCTGAGGGACATGGGTTAGTGGTGCCCTGGTAGTGCTGGGTTAACGGTTGGACGTGATGATCTTGAAGGTCTCTTCCAACCAAAATCATTCTGTGATTCTATGTTGGGTCAGAGGTCCAACCACATGCTCTGGGAAGGAGGACAGAGTACAGTGCTTCTCTGTAGGTGGGAGAAGTGGCATTGTCCTCCTACCAGAAAACATGGTCACCAAGTCAGAACTACTGGGGGGAAACCAGTGACTGTTCCTGAAGCTTATTAAGAGGCCGTGTTCCAGCAACATACTTTTTATTATAACTGAATCCTACTATGAGTAATATTTCCTAATTAACCACAGGGATGCATGAGCTTTGCAAACTGAAGGACTGAGCATAGGAAATGTCCCAGGTCTGTTTTTAATCAAATTTATGTTGTTGTGAATTGCTTGCTTTTGCAAAAGTTTCAGGGGTAGCCAGTCTTAGCAATTACCCAGGGAGCACGAAGATACTCCCAGTTACATCCTTGTAACATCCCTAGAGCCGTACCTGTGTTTCTTAGGAAAGAATTGTTTCTATAGAATTAGTACATGCTTCTGAGTGGACATGGGAATGGTGGATGATCTCATTACCTCTCTCCTCCTTGGATCTATCCTAAGGCTTTTCAAGCTCACCAGAGATTGTCTTTCCAGTCCATGTAGACCCTGGTGGGTCATGAATGTGGAAACCAAACTTCTGCACACAGCTGAGGATGGATTTGTAGTAATGAGAACCTTCAGTTCATGAAAAAGTTTTTTTGAAATATTTCCTAATGGAAAATGCTTCTTTTTTTTTTCTTGTATGGATCAGTCCAGACTTTGACTGTGGCAAAAGACACACCAGTGAAGAGCTGGGGAGCTGTCAGCGTATGCTCTGTGGTAGGAATAGTTGTGCAGACACGTACAGGAGGAAGCTGTGTGCTGGTACGGATGGAAATACCAAAGAGAGAAGAAGAAGAAGAGCATGGCTACCAAATCTACTCTGGGTCAGACCAGGGCTATGTGTCAATGGACCTCACGGTCCAATGCAGGACAAAAAAAGGCAGCATTTAGCAGAGCTAATTCACGAGAGGGTGTGCTATCAGTGCATATTTCATCATCTTTCTTTTTCATCATAAATCAGTGTAAATAAACCTGTTAGATGTAGGAGATGTGTTCTTCTGGCTTGTGGCTATTCCACAACCACGGATATACCACTCGGTGGTGAAAATCAGGGAGTGTCTACTTTAAATACAATTACAGCAATCAAAAACTCTTAAAAGTTGTGCTAGATTTTTTCCGTGTTAAAAAAGAAAACCTGCTGCTGTCTGTATTCGTATATTTATTTATTAGTATAATAATTAAGCAAGAATTTTTAGTATTAATAAGATATGTGCATGTTTGTGTAGCTGTGAATACTACAACCAGACAGAAAATGATGAATTCTAAGGAGACCAGTGAAATTGATAACCTTGATTAAAAGTCAAGGTTTCCAAGGCAAATCTGTCACTAAGTTGATGGGATACTGAAGTGTTTGGCAGGATCAGGTCTTGTTTGTACCTGAATTGTGGGGCGGAGCAGGAGTTCTACCTTCACCACACACAAGACAAGTCTCAGCCCACAGCCATGACATGGAGACACTGCTGTAGTATTCAGTGGAGAAGGCTCGTTGCTTTGGCCCTTGCAACCACTGCTATAACTGTAGGAAGCTTCATGCTCTGAGAGAGAGGTGAAGCAGACACCACAGAAGCCTTGACTGGCAGAGACACCCTGCCAGAGACCATGGCACATCTTCGCGGGTTGTCATCTCCTCCCTCCAAAAAAAACCCCCACAAACAAGTGTTTTTTGCATGCTTGCTTGTATTTGAGGGTGAACTGAGTGATCACTTTGGTGATCCTGCCTTGGAGCCACTGATTGCACCACAAGTCAAAGTCTCTACGTTTATGTGGCTGTGTTGAAGCACCAGTGTTGTGAGGAGCTCTGTGTAGCAGGCACCTGCTGAGCCAAAGATTTGAGATGAATAGCACCCATATTGATTTGCCTATAATGGAGTGGAAAAGAAAAATGTCCAGGTTTTGTTGCAGGTATTTTCATGGGGTATTAAATTGGTGGATTAGTTGCAAACAGCAGTACTGATAAAGTCTCCTGTCCATCTTGATGGTTGGGCCTTTCTATTAAAATGACACATAAATAACCTATTATGTCCCCCACCCATGGAAATTCAAATGCACCTGTCAACTTGATAAAGCACTTGCCTGGAGGGAAGCATTGTTTACATTTTCACTCCATTCCTCAGAAAAAGTGAGATTCTAATTATTTTTCCCACTGTAAATTAATGCTGACTATGATGGTTAGCATATCTCTGTATTGTTATATCTATGCAAAAGTTAAATAATAGAACTGATCCATCATGTATTATGCAATGTGCATTTTTATGACAGGCTTCCCTCTGATCTTATTATGCCCTACTTCATAAATACTTACTTTTTTTTCTTCCCCCCCCCAGCAGCTGGGGGAATCTTTGTTGACTGCTGGTTCAGAAGTTGAAATCTGTCCTGTGTGAAAAGCAGAATACAATTTACATGTTTATCGGATGCTGAACTCTGCTATCTTCCAAGGAGGAAAAAAAAAATAAGGATTTAAAAGTACACTCCATTAATAATAAGCTTCGTTATACTAGGCAATTGGTCACAGTACACGAAACCATTTTTCCACAAACCAAGCACATCAAATTCTATGACTCAGTGCCATTGTTTCTGGGTATCTTAGGCAGTAACTTGGGAATCAGGAAGGGCAAAGTAGTTAAGGCGAAATCAAATACAAACAAGATCTTTCTTCCATGCGTAAAACCATGCCGTGCCTTAGCCCAAAACTCGAAGCTGAACCACAGACCATTTGTTCGGGTTCTTAGCAGTCACTTTGACTTTGCTTGTATATTTTTAAATTTGTTTTTTGGTGCATTTCATGGTTCTTGCTTGAACTGAAGGCAGAACTGCTGAAATACCACAAAGGGGGCTGGTTTCACAATACAAGTGGGAAATATTGTCAGAAGAATTTTTGCTATCTGGTTTCTTAAGCAGGGAAGAAGGCATTGCTCAGAGAACCCCAGGAGGCAGCCTGATCTTGCAAGTTCTTTTGACAAGTTTTGCAGACCCAACTGGTTTGCATAGCCTGTTGAAGGCTCACGCAAACTTCCCTGAACCTCTGACCCTCTGTCTCCTTGCCACAGGAGATTTCCACCTCTAGATTTCTGGAGAAGCATCAGCACCAGGCAGAGATAAAAAAGTTTGCACGACCCAAAAGTGAAAACCTGGTGTGAGAAAAAGGAAGGAGTAAACTGACAACAAGGAGATGCCTCAGAACTTGAGGTACTTTTGGATTAGGTTCTGTTGAGCTTTTGCAGTTGGGGTGCTGGCCCTATGGAGGCAGAAAAATAGACTGTTAGGGTGAAGATGACAGATGGGATGGGTATGGGGAGTGCCAATCTTGACCACAGAGGAAGGCTTGAACCTCTGTCATCTTCATTTTCTTTCTTCCCTTCTTTTCTCCAATGAAACCAGTATTTGACTGCCACGGAACATCAAATTCTTACACAGATATGCCAGACCTTTCCCCTACTGTCCATCCTGCCAGGAAGATGGTTGTGAAACTTTTTTTTCCTTCAGTTCTCCCTCCATGGTTTACCTCTGCAGTGATGTCTGCCAGAAAGCAGCTGATTACTGGTGGTTATTGGGAAAAACAGACAAGGCAATTTAAGGACAGTTAAAGCAAATAGCCACATGTATGTGCTAATACAGCTATTGCTTTGATCTCACCCTAGGTTGTTAACTCTTTGTTAACTGTGTTATTGTTTCTAGATGCTTTTCTGCTAAATCTGTTTACTGATAATTAACATCCATGATGGAATGGTCAGTATACTCCTTAGGACTATTGAAAGGCCAGAGAAAAATTACACTATTTTGAAGGAGGGCAGTCACTGTTTATGGCTTTTGATATGTTTTACCAGAATTGTTGAAGTTTGCTTTCCTCTTACACCTTCTTTTTCCTCTTCCCTTCCATCTGCTTGAAAAGAAAGCTGGGTCTAAGCAGGAAAATTATGATTCTTAGGAAAACCTCAAAGCAACTTTGCTATTGTTTGAAGACAATTCAAAAGAAAAGACTCAAAATCTAGACGTGGTCAGGTATCCACCAAAAGACACCCTCCACAGTTCACACCACGCTCTACACGATTGGCACAAGGATTTACAACTCCTCTGCCCATGCAGGAGGAAATGTTCTGAAGCTGGAGAAGATGCAACTAAAAGCCACCAGTGCAATGTATTTAAGTTCTCACCTGATTTAGTGCCCATGTAGTGATCCAGATTGAAAAACGTTATTTAGCTGCCAGGAACAGATCTGTCCATCTGACCGAAGTCACAGGTGAGTTTAAAAAAAAAAAGTACCAAGGCATACATCTTGTACACACACGGTCTTGGACGTGGTGAATGAAATCTATGCACACAGGCTTATTTCTTTTAACTATCTTTACTCTGCATTTAATCTGCTCCAAACAGTAAAGCTCTAAGATAAAATGTTCATTGCAAATAGGTTAATTGTCACACTTAGCTCATTTGTTTTCTGTTTATAGATTCTTTTGGAACCACATTGTTTTTCTACAGATCTGTCAGGGTTATTTTCACAAATTTTTACAGACTGTCTTCTGTGGGCAAATTTTATCCCGTATGATGAACCGCTCCGTTGATCTATTTACTATTTGTTGTTTCTGGTGTATGTTTGGTCACCAAAGTCATATAGTATTATTTCTGCTTTCTGACTGCATTACATTTGTAAACAGATGAGTAATGAATAGCAAATGTTGATGAGCAGATAATGAATAGCAGACACTCTTATTTACACAGATATGCCCTTGTATGTATTAAAGTCCTGACTTCCATAGGGAAAATAGCTTTTCCTAAACACTTTTGTATATAAAATCCTGTCTGTCTGTAGTTACTGACGATGCTTTCTTAAGTAACTGGTTCCAGCATCCCTTATAAATTTGGGAAATGAGGCGTGGAGAGAGATTTTTCTTACCCATCTGAACCAAACCTATTCTGGGCTTGGAATACAGCAGGATTCTCTGGAATAGGCAGGGAATGTATTTCATCTCCTTTCCTTAGGGCAAATCAATGGACAAAGGCACTGCTATGCACAAGGAAATGCAAGAAAGCTGCGGCCTTTAATTTTCACTCAGGTTTTTGCTGAATTGAGTATCAGTTTTCCTCGATGTAATACTTGGGATGACATTTTTTCCCCGAATTTATTATTGTTTGGAAGAGTCTATTTCTACATTTGTATATTATTTACGGATGACTCAGGTGTGGAGACTTAAAACCACGTAAGATTTAGATCGGGAATGATGGGTTGGTAAGCAGCAGACTAGCAATGGGTGCACGGTGGCTAAGGAATGTGTGACTGTGCTTTGTAATGTCTGAAAGCAGGAGATCAAAATCATCCCCTAGAAAAGATCTGCATCGCTGTTCATTTGGACATATCCATAAACACGATGCGCTCGCAATTCAGAAACAAAAAGACTCTGCGCCGTTTCCGAGTGCTGCAATGCTGAGCAGCTTGCCGTAAATCTATTCTGGGATTTCTCAGTCGTTTACAAAGAGGTTATTCTCTGTATATGGTTATTTTCATCGTTCAGTCTGTCCATGTCAGTTTATTAAATAAATCAGGGAAGACTGTAGCAACAATGCTTCAGGCATTCATAATTTGACTGAAATAAACAATTCCCAGATACCACTGGTCCATTATGTTGGTCCATTATGTTCATAAATACGACGATTTAGAAACAAGTTATCTGTCTGCAGAGTTACTACGGGCGGTCGTAGATGGGGTTGGAAGGCGTTTGCTACCGATCCGGCGCTGTGAGGCCGGGCAGAGGTCTTCTGCCAACAGCAGACCAAAGCACTTTGCTAACCTGAGGCATTTACATGCTTCATTATTGCCCCAGGCATGAGAGTTCATGCTATCACCCCACCAAGGTATGCTCTATATGTATAAGCATGATTCTGCCCTTCTCCCCTGCCCTGGCGGGACCCTCCCCTTCAATGCTGGGGCAGCTCTGGAGTCCTCAGCACAGCAGAGACATGGACCTGGTGGAGCGGGGCCAGAGGAGGCCCCAGCAATGATGGGAGGGCTGGAAGCCCTCTGCTGGGAGGCCAGGCTGGGAGAGGTGGGCTTGTTCAGCCTGGAGAAGAGAAGGCTCCAGGAAGACCTTCTGGTGGCCTTTCAGGACTTAAAGGGTGTCTATAAGAAGGATAGAGACAGTCTTTTTAGCAGGGGCTGTTGCGGCAGGAGAAGAGGTGATGGTTTTAAAGTAGAAGAGGGAGATTTAGACTAGAGAGAAGGAAGAAATTTTTACACAGAGGGTGGTGAGAGCCTGGCCCAGGCTGCCCCATCCCTGGAACCATTGCAGGTGAGGTTGGCCGGGGCTCTGAGCTACCTGCTCTGGTTGCAGATGTCCCTGCTTGGTGCANTTGCGGCAGGAGAAGAGGTGATGGTTTTAAAGTAGAAGAGGGAGATTTAGACTGGAGAGAAGGAAGAAATTTTTTACACAGAGGGTGGTGAGAGCCTGGCCCAGGCTGCCCAGAGAGGTGGTCGCTGCCCCATCCCTGGCACCATTGCAGGTGAGGTTGGCCGGGGCTCTGAGCTACCTGCTCTGGTTGCAGATGTCCCTGCTTGGTGCAGGGGGGTTGGACTAGATGAGCTCAAAAGGTCTCTTCCAATTGTATACATTCATTATTTAGTTACTTATATCTGTACGCTTAAGTATTATATATGTTGGGCATCGGTGTAACTGGTCATGACTTTCTCAGGAGTGTATGACTTTTGGCAATCCTAATAGCTTCTCTTGTTCACGCCTTTGCTTTCCATTTCTCCAGTTTCACAATTTATTCAAACAGGGTTCATTTTCACTTCTTGTAAAGTACTTCATCCTTCCCACAGTGGCTTAAAAATCTTCCCCGCTGTCACAGCTAGTTCTGCATGAGGTTCAGTGGTAGCTTCACCTAGGCCCAGATGCCACCAAGGTGCCTTTAGCACAGGCACCAAGGGTGTTTTTAGGCATGTCCATATAAATTCTTCTTTTCCTGGAGCTGCTGGTAAGGTTTTTAGCAACAGCATGTCAGAGATGGGGTTTGCAATCCTTAAGGGGTGCTGAGCTTCCCTCGGAGGCTAATACTGGCCGGCTTTTGGTTTTTTAATTGTAGAGCTACACTGGTTTAACAAAGATTGCCTCCAGGACAGCAATTCCCATATTTACAGCTCTCACCACAGAAAATGCCCTTACCATGTTTATGAAAGTTCCTTGAAGTACATACAGCACCCTCGACTTTTGATGTCTCTTTTTTTCTATAATTTCAACACTTTTGCCCTTTCGCCTAAACTTAACAGCTTGTAACTTTTGCTAATTATTTGTCACGACCAGCTTGGGGATACACCCATTCTCAGCTGGTTGGTTTGGTCCGTATTGCTCATTTTATGCATTTTTCTTTGAATGCTTGCTTTCAAACTTTTTTTTTTTTTTTGTATACATTTTGCAATGCATGAAGCTGGGATTGATTCACATGACGTTGCTAATAATAATGCTGCAAGCAGTTAAGGATCAATATTAATCATAATCAAGTGTTTGGACACACATGGATATGTATATTTCTTAACTTTTTCAAAAGTTGTTGGTTTTTTATACTGCTGTCTTTTTTTTAAGACGCTAAAAGTCAGTCTTCCTCTTATTCCTACTGTAGCTCAGAAAACTTGAGGAATTATTTTTTCCTTTCTGCTTCCACACAAGCTGTCAAACAATAGAAACCCTCACAGTATCTTTACACACCAGCATGGCATTTTCTGTACCCTGACCTTGGAAGTATTAATATTAATTGGCTGTGTATCACATGTGTAATAGATTTATAAATATGCATTTATTAATATATTTGCATTTGAAATGTTACCGTGTTCTGCTTCAATAACTTATTTCTATACACTTGGTATAGCATGATATAGTTATACAACTAAGTGTATTTGTATTTGTACTCACAAATATATTTTTGGCTTTTGTTCTAGGTTATGTAGTTTAATTTCCAGAGGGTGACATAATTTACTTTCTTTGTACGTATGTTCCATTCCCTTAAAAGGCCATGCAATTTTACGTCACACTGTACGTTAAAGGAGCAGTGATAGAAATCATTGTTGTCAAGGAAGAATGTATTAAAATTATTAATAAGACTTAAACCCACATGAGACTTACTGAATCATCTCATCTGACCTAAATTTATGACCCTTCCTCCCAGTTCTTCCCTTTGCATACTTGCACAAAGGCAGGAGGATTGAAAGGAGAAAAAAGCCAAGACAATAAAGACCAGTGAAAAATGTACATTTGCATTAGGGCGATGTAACATTTTGGGGTTATAATAATACAAACAAATAAACTAAAAGGGCATTCACATCAGGCTTCATTTCAAGCCGAACTATTACAAAGCGATTAACAGCCTCACGCTCCTGCTTTAATTAAGTTATGTTGTGAAATATTCAGCATTTGAACCTGTTCTGGCCTGCCTCTCTTAGCGTTGAATTGCAATCCTTAATGTGTTTTTCTGCTGAAAGATGAATTTGATTTAAGGATAACTGTACACTGCTCTGGCATTTTGTGGTCTCTTGTCAGCCCTTGTGAATCTAGATCATAGCTAACTCCACTTCTCTGACATGTCCTATATGCACAGTCTCTTGACTAGCCTGTCTCAGTGGATTTATTAACTCATATTGTATTCCTGGAGAAATGAATGGACATTTTTGATTAACTTAATGACAGAAATGTCAGATGACAGTAGAGTTTACTTTGGGAGCTTACTCCAGGTTATGCAGGCCACGGCAGCTCTCTAGTGACCTATCACTTCACAGAAATGCGTTTTGAAAGTTTTAAGGCAGCGGACATCCGTCTGCCAAATACTTTAAGTTGGTGCTAGCGAGGAGGGAATTGAATGGTCCTTCAGAGCCGGGGTGTCTAAAACCACAGCCACCCCCAGCCCTGCTCTTTCCTTTCCTGGGGTTGGTTTTCAGCCATTCTATCCCTCTGCATATTGCAGAGGCTGCCTTCTGGTAAATTCATGCTACCAGATGACTTTGAGGAAGGGTCAATGAGTGATGCTCCAGCCAAGCATGCCGTTGTCCTCCTTTCTACTTGTGCCTGCCCTTGATCAAGGTGATGCTGGGCCACCTCATTTAAACTATTATTTTTATCTTGAAAGGTTGGACCAGATGATCTTTGAGGTCCCTTCCAGCCTGGTATTCTATGATTCTATGATGCAGCTCCTTTTTACCATCAGTTTTGGTGGCGATTCTTCCCTCTCAGTTGTTGTCTGATGGTCAGGCTGTGCTTTTAGGGAGGGGAGGACATGCCAATCAATATTGTTTCTTGGCTAGTCAAATAATTGTCCTTAGAGGGAGTTTGCCAGATCTTGAAATGTGACAACAGCTCAGGTGGGTTTGTTTATTCCCGCTACCCTGCAGATCTGTCTGTTCTTGGGGTCGGTGGCAAGGTAGAGGCTCCCAATGCCATGCCAAGACCCATATGGCACCATAGAGATGGCACCCAGAGCCAAGAACTCCAGAGGAGGTCTTGGCTCTGGCAAGGTGAAGACTTGCTAAAGCACAAAGGTTCGAGTGACGTGGCTTTGGCTTCCAGCACAGTATTTACATGCTGTAAATTACTCTCAGCTCTGGCACTGATTGAAAATATATGTGGTAATTTACTTGTGTGGAGGTAGTTTAAGGTCCATGCTGTCCTCTGTGCTGGACAAGCACAGCACACATATCTTTCCCTCCAGAGCTCACAACTCAGACAGGTGAAGGTGCAGAGAAGGTTGTGGTGTTGACAGTGAACGATCATGGCCTGCAAAACATATGGGAGATAAACCCCCCTACTTGTTGGTAGGGACAAACACTAAAGAAGGACAAGCAGATTTAATGAAAGTGGGCCATGATGAAGGTCAGAGAAGAAGCAGGGAAACGTGTGGGATTGATTCATGAGGGAGGAAAACACTCTGAAGAAAGGAAGAAGGTAGTACAGGAGAAAACACATCTAGCTTAAAAGGAGGATCATGACAGAGATCATCTCATTTGCTGTGTGGATCCCCTGCAGAATAAGCTTCTGAGCTGGCTCTCCCAGCTGTTTCTCTTGCCTGAAGCCATAGATCAAGGAGAAGATGTGAGGCCAGGAAGGGCTTGGTGCTCTTGATTGGACAGGTCAGAGCTCTTGGTTGTGAGACACTGGGATGAAAGAGGAGGGTGACCATGGCGGGGTCTTTGTTCCCATTTCACAAGCCGTGGTGTGGCAGCTCTTTGCAGCTGCTTGTCCCTGCTCTGGCCAACGCTGTCCCAAGAGAAGCTGCTGTTCTGCTTTCATGAGAGCACTGCCCTCCTTAATTCTCCTGGAGCTCCTGTGTATGGCAGGTATGTAAGACAGGTTGGTGTTGTAGGCAGGAGAAAATGCAGGGCTTGTCCTGTCCTTGGAGCTGCTGCCTGTTCCTAACAAGTTGTCCTGCCTGAAAGCCTGTTAACCCCAGAGACTTTGGTGCGGGCTATTCAGACTGCATATTTTACCTTAAATTTCAGATGTTTTAAAACGTGTAAAATCGTTTAGGACCGATGCGAATGAAAGCTGGCACGGAAACGAAGTTTCCTATTGTTCTGCCATTCCTGGAAGAGAGTTGGAGAGACTTTTCAGTGCGTGTTCTCTGAACTCACCTAAAACTAGTCCTCTCCTAAGGCGGTCGCTGAGAATAGCAGCGTGCACGTCAGGGTGGTAGCGCTGGCACACTGTGCTACTTACGGGATTCCTCGTAATGCCTAAGAACAGCTGAGGAAATGGGAGCTGGAACACAAGCAAACCGAGCTAAATCTAACTTTTCCCAAGCGTGTTTGGGG
>VZZY01010571.1:74522-114770 GCA_013400335.1 Eurystomus gularis
GGGGATTTTTATCTGGTGATTTTGGGATCTCTTGTAAGAATCTGAGCTCTTCATTTCAGCAAAAGGAAAAAGCCAGATGATGCAGAAGGTTGTGATGCACCTGTCTTTAATTAGAGATTTTCTATGGGTGAGTTCTAATCGCTTCAGCCAGCGTAGTACAATTTCTCGAAAGAAAAGGCGTGTGCTAGACCAGCAAAAGAATTATTTCCTCTGCATTAAGAGTTTGGGAAGAGCACGGTGGTGTATTGTAAGGATGCAACAATATCACCGATCCCTTCCTGCTGTAAACAGGAGTAGCATCTCGTGGGAGAAAATGAGTGACCCTGCAGAAGTGAAGGGTTAAAAAGCCTGCGCTTCAGTGGGAGTATAAAAATAATGCTTCTCATCATCAGGTCTAGTTAAGGATAAAGGGTGCTTAAACCGTGTGCTGTGATCCATCTGAAGTCTGGAATCGTGCTCAGCCTGTGTAAAGAATTAACAGGGAAAAGGTTAAACGGAGATTCTGACTGGCACAGGGAGGTACCAAACCTACCCAGGCAAAGGTGTTTAGAGCAAACCAGGAAACGGGGTAAGTGCGTCAATAAACGCACTAAAATACACCTTATTTACTCTGCCTCATCTACAGTTCCGTTAGCAGCACAAGGTTATTTTAATACTGCAGAGAGATCAGAGATGAAAAAGCGCTCGTGGGTACAGGCTTCTCAAAGAGAGAGAAATACAAATACTCGTTCACAAAATTCTCGGGCAGCTTTCTTTTTTTTCTTTCTCTTTTTTTTTTTTTTAATCAGCATTGCCATTTTATTGTTTAACCTCCCCTGCTTGATCTCCCTCCTTTTGGTTAATACGGGAGTCAATTACAGCTTCATCTGTGCAGAATTAACTTTATGGAATATACACCAGGGATTTGTCTATCTCCTCTATTTAGATCTATGTCATAAAAAAATACGTAGTCGAGAACTGCGTGCGAGCACCGCATATGGCACGGGCTTTGCAGATTTATTGTAAAATCATTTTAAATCGGTTAAGCTCCTGCCAGAAGTTAATTAAATATGTTCCTGCGGTGGGGGGGTGTTGGGGGGACTCTGTGTGTGTGCGTGTGTTTAGGGGGGGGGCTTCTGTCTCACTAGGTGGCAGTGTCTGATTACATCTGGAAGGACCAGGCTGGTGGCTCCAGCTGTGACCTCCAGCACCAGGATGGAATCCCAGACCCTGCAGCCACCTCGGGAAGTGACACCACCGTGCACATCTCTGTCTTCACTGTTCACCTCAGCGGCTTCCAGGAGCTCTACAGGCACTTCCTCCGGCTACCTGATGGGGCTATCGTGGAGGTAGGTCCCAGCAGACTCCTCACTTGCAGATGTCTGAAGGCAAAGGGGGGCACTTCAGAAGCAGGTCAGTGTCAGAATGGGAAAACAGACCTGGCTGGCCCCGCACAAAATACACATTGAAATCTTCCATGGGAAGACCTCACTCCTAAACAGCAGTGTAAAATCAATCAGTTAATGCGCTTGCAGTGCTAAATAGCAATTCAGTATTGTTTATAGAGCCATTGACAGGCAGTTATGTAAGATATACATTGAAGCTACACACACAGGGATTATTGATAAATATATCTTGCTTAAAACCACATGAGGTCATTCTCTACAGGAATTATTATGTATAAATATACAGTGTAAGTGTTGCGCACGTTTATTGTACAGCTCGTACTACAGGTATGGTCATTCCCTTATTTTTCCCTCAGACACGCAGAGCTAAGGCACAGTCTGATTATTTACTCGCATCTTGCAAATTTTAGATGGAATCCTGGATGCCATCAGACTTTTAGCTCCTGGCGCACTAAAATGCAATACAGGATGGTACTAAAAAGAAGTGTTTCTTGTTCCTTGTTTCACAGGCTGCATTTTGCTCATCGCATCGTAATTTTTGTTCTAAGTGCTTAGAAGAAGCGCGTTACCTTGTTGGCTTTGGGTTTGTGTTGAAAGAGCTCTAAAAAAAAAATTAGCATCTAAGAGAAAGTAGGATGAAAGAATATTACTTTACCTGCCCAGATAAGAAGTGGGAGCATCATGACAGAGGTCTGCTTGCCACCGAAAACTGGCACAAATGATGCTGAAGTGCAAAGTTTTCAGCTGCTCACTTCTAAGGTGAAGGTTCAGGTGCATCTTTCCAGCATGAGGCAAACATTGCTTCTGCTCCTTTGGTTAATGTTTCAAGGCTGTTTTCTTCATTAAAAGATCTTATTCTTGATGTCTTTGCCCTAGTTGGCTTTCTAAAGAAAATTTAATTTAAAGGAAACTGTCCTCAAGGAATCCAAATATAATTTTCTGCCCCGGGAACTTGTGATTCACCAGAGTGAAGACACCAGAGTCTTAGAGCTGGCCAAAGAAAACAAGAGAAGGCATGCGGCCTACATGGAGGAGAACTTAATTATTGAAACAAAGAAACTGGCAAATCCAGGTCCATGCCTGAGTCTGTTAAAGAAGCTCCTCATACAAATCATTGCCTAGATTTTTGCTAGAGCACCTTTTCCCAGTTTGAGGTCAACAACGCAGCCCCATTCCTACTTTTCACCTGTTACAAACAGTAGTTCTTTGCAGAATGGTTTTTCCCAATTAAGTTCTCAGCTTTTTGGTCAGGAGGTTTCATTCAGGTTCCACAAGGCTGAGGAAGGAGGGGCTTTGAACACCTGAGGCAGTCTTAACCCAGTGCACTGGTTCAGGTCATTAATCCCTTCTGGATTTCTGAGGGAGGAGAAACACATTCCCATACAACGTCATTTTGTCTTCCCAGGGAGCTTCCTAGAAGCTTCCAGCTTCCAAACCGATGCTGATCAGCACCCACAAAGTGAGCACTGAACAGTGGAGATGGCTCAGGCCACCTCTCCACAGCTTCCCACAGCAGATCACAACATAGTCTATCCCTAAAATCCACATGGCTGAGTCTCATGCCATCATCTTGAAAGCTGCACGTCTAATTTAGCAGATCAATTCATGCTTTACGGAATTTTCGCTTGTACATCTAAATACAATTACATATAAGAAATGTGCTTAACTAATAGTGGCAGTGAAACTTATATACACATCTCACATAATAGCTGATAATCGATGTAATTATACATTGGTGTATTTTATAGTCAGGGCTTTCTACTTCAGCTCCGATTCAGGACAAGTCCATAAATTAACAAATTTTAAAACTATACACTGACTAGTGAGAAGTTTGCTGCCATGGGGCAAATACACCTGAGCTTCACCTCTTGTTGCCCCTCAGGAACAGGTTTTTTGCCTCTTCTGCAGCTAGACAAGCCGTGGTATTTGTGCGGGGTTAGAAAAAGCATTTTGGAGCTAAAACTAGCTTAACTAGGGCTTTTAAGGGTGTAGGAAATGGAGGCTACATGGACTGCTTGGGATAATCTGCCCAGTCTGGTGCCACGGTGGACAACTCATTGCGTATAAGCATTTTCAGTATTTCAATATTTCAATATTTAGCGCTAGTCCTAAAGATTCAGGTAGTTTCATTTACCTAAACCTCGCCTAGTTTAGGTATTTTGTCCCTAGTGATTCGATGGAAAGGTTTTTCTGGATCTTTACAGTCTATTTGGTCAGAAGCCTCCTCTTATTTTCTAGCCTCAATTTTATTCATTGTCAGTTTCCATGTATTTATTTGGGTCAGCCTTTGGTGTAAATAAGAATTTGTTCTGCCAGAAGTTTACTAACACAATCTAATTCCATAATCTAATCTGGTTTCTGCCAGAATGGGTACAACACCTGACCAGAAGAAACAAGACTTTTGCTTCTCATTCCCCTCCTCACCCTACCAGCAGCAAAGGAGGGCGGGCTCTTCTTCCACGGTGGCAAGGGCAGAGATTGTCACCTATTTTCTCCTCATCCTAGGAACGACAGCTGCCTTTCCTCTTTCTTTACAAGCAGCAAGTTTTCCTACCCCTCAGAGATAAGATATTTGTACAAAATGCTGTCTTGGGACTGTAGGAACAGGGAAGGTCTGTGGCAACTAAGATGTATCCTACCTTTGTGTATACATCTACCTTGTCTGCGGAGTCCACAGAGCAAGAAAACATCCGATTTTCACTTTTTTTCCTGTCTTCCGGGTGGGCTAGTGCTATCGTACAACTGCAGAATACAAGGAGTAATGCAGCATCTAGGAACTGAGGGTTGCATGTACCTTCCTCCTGCAAAACTGTTGTGCTTTTTATTTCGGTAACCTACCATGGGTGAAAAGCAAATTATTTCAGTGTAACTTCTTGCTTGTTCATTTTTATTAAGAATCTCTGAAGACAGCAAAATGAAAAGGCTTTGAAGTTTTAATTTCTGTGATTTTCAGGGATCGTACCTGAAGGAGCCATAGCACCTATTCCTAATTACTGCAGCAGGACCTCGTTAATTCCAGCATTTAGGGACTAGGATCTCTCCATTGGATGGGTAACGCTTTGTGCCGTTACAGTGTGATGGTTGCTGGTATTGACAGATTTCTTTAAAAATACGTATAATTGGAGGAATAGATCAATTTAACAGAAAACACCATAGAAATGAGGATCGCTTTGAAAAGCACGTGCAAATATAGACATTGTTCAGAGGGTCCCACCAGCATGAGCAGTAGGTTCTTAGCATTAAGCTGTGTGCAGAATCTTGCTTTAAAGTTCTTGGATGCTCATAAGGAATTTAAGTTATATTCACGACCTTGTCCTACTTGGGTTTCCTTCAGTGAAATCAGGATTTTCTCGTAGCCCTAATTCAGAAAAGCACTTAAGTGTGAGCTTCATTTAAAACTCCATTTAAGCCAAGGAGCTAAAACACTCACTTTAATAATACTTTCCTTTTTAAAAAAATTATTTTTTACTGTAAGTAGGGGCAGTTTGGAAGTGCAGTATGCAGGAGTACCCTAGCCAGGAATAAATGTCTCGCCGTGCAGTTACTTCTTAAAAATACTGATTTCTTTACGTATGGTATTCCCATTAAAGGTTCAACTTTGCTGGTATGACTAGAAATTTCATGTCTGGTATGAAAAGTAGTTTTATAGGTTTCATAAGCGTGAGGCAAAAATAACTGTTTTAAAAGGAACATTAAGTACAAGGTGAGATGTATAAATTGCTCTAGAAATGTTAAATAAAAAGAGTTTTTCTAAAAATGTGCAGCATAAAAATTATAGAGGTTAAACTTATAGGTGCAGTCCTTTTATCATAAGCATTGTAAAACTCAAAGAATTCACATGCAATAAAACCCATTCTCCTCTTTACCTAGAATATATTTCTCCTTTATAGTATTCAATTTAAGTGTTGGCTAACCAAGGAATGACCTTCCCAAAATAAATCACTTTTCATGCTTTTCCTTATTCATTAATCTTATGTTATTGTAATATACAGGAAATTATTGAGTTCTAGCATTTTAAATGTATTTGAAACCCATGCCCAGGGAAGTTAATGATAGTGGCACGTGTTTGCTGTCTACACAGTGATAACACCAACTCGGTGATTTTTATCTCGACTTTTGCTGACTGGAGTTGATTTCTTATTAAAAGGGCAAAGATAAGTCAGTTTAACTCAGCAAAAAATCAGTTTCTTATTATAGGCCTAGTAAACCTTAGCCCTGTAGAGAAAGTTTTTGTACAGTGTGATTTTATCTATCAAATAAACCCACGGAAATGTCAAGGATTCATCCAATTTAAACTCGCTGGATAAAAGCAATCTGTTTTCCCTAATTACTTGAAAAGTACCTGGGAGTAATAGGATAAGACAGCATCGGTGAGTAGCCAATTACTTAGTTTAAGCTATTTACATCAACCCAGATGCTATAAATTATGTCTAAAAGTCTCTTGCACTTCTGGAAAAGTGAATAAAATCATATAAGTTTATTTTGAATACCAGATCAGATATGGGATGCTGAGTGACGCTTAAAAAGAATGAAACGGTAACCATAGCTTATTTTCTGAAGCAATCTTGACACTAATGCTAAATTACAGCTTGGAAACATCTAGCATTTTTACCTTTATGAGAAAAGGCTTTTTACATATTTAACATAATTCTAGGGAAAATATACTGGAATTATGTATAAAGATATGTACACTGTAACCAAAGGGCATTTATATTCCCCAGTAGAATACTTACAACAATTTTATTGCCATTTGGTGTCATTTTCTAACAGATATAAAATACAGCCAGTAAACAAACTAGACTTTAGATTTAAGCTGACAGCTGTTCCTTCAGAAGCAATATCCAGATATTTAATCTTAGGAATACTGAATATTTTACAATTGTTTGAGCAAACTATACTTTTAGCATGTGAAGGACTGCGTGCTTTTATATACAGTTCTTGGATGTGATAATGACACTAAAAAACAACCTTAGAATAGTCTACACATTTGTCGCTCCCATATATTCCCTGGGCAAATCAACAAATTGCCTCATGTTTTATTCTTAATTCCACAAATTCTTTTTATGTACGCTATGTTACGCTGAATATTGGGCCCTATTTTTTACCCTGTACGTGCACAAGCCATGCAGCTGACTCCAGCGCAGTTCTTGCACGTATTTGAGCGCAGCTTTTTCTGGCTCTAACTTCGTTAAGGGAATAAATTGGCCAAGTTTACCACAAAAGCTGTGTTCATAAAGAGTCTCACTGCAGTGGTCACTGAAGATTTATGGAGGAGAGAAAGAGGGAGGATTGCTCCAGCTCCATACTTGAGGTTGGTGCACTACCTAATGGCGTCATCATCATGGATAATGGTTGGACTTGATGATCGTAAAGGTCTTTTTCAACCATGGCTATTCTGTGAAATAAGGCTTCACCATCTCAGATGATGAATGCACATCAAGATTAGGCTTGATAAGGCTCTGAGCTACCTGACCTAGTTGGAGATGTCCCTGCTTATTGTAGGGGGGTTGGACTAGATGGCCTTTGGAGGTCCCTTCCAACCCAATACATTCTATGATTCCATAATTCTATTTCACCAGGTTCTGCAGAGGGAGCAGGGAAGCTCTGGACTTTCCAAACCATAAGCTGGATCAGATGAGGTGAGCGAGGGAGGACTTTTTGGCTGGGGAGAAGTGGCCTAAGGTAATTGTTTGGTGTAGACTGACCCACATTAGCTGGCTTCAGCGGCATAGAATCATAGATTGTATTGGGTTGGAAAGGTCCTCCAAAGGTCATCTAGTCCGACCTCCCTACAATAAGGAGGGACATCTCTAACTAGGTCAGGTTGCTCAGGTTGCTCATCATGCCAGGGCATCCACAAACATGGCCAGGTTACGATGAGTCGATTTCCTGGAAATCCCTCTAAACGTAGGGATTAGCAGCAAAGGTTTATCCCTCACAAGAGTGATTCCGCCCATGTTAATGTGTGCATGAACAGGCATAATGTAGGCTGAATAGGCTTCACAACACGCTGCCCGCCTAATTCTGAGATCTAATTGAAGACAATTAATATTTTGCAACTGTGGTCAGCGGGAGGATGATCCCTCTCAACATGCACTGAGATTCTGTTGGGAATCGTACGTGACAAAAGCCAGCTAAGGGACACTCCCTTGGATATAGGCAATCAAATCAGTATAGCCCAAAAACTTAAAGCCCTTTAGTTGAGGCTTCTGGCAGTGTTGCCAGTTCCTCTGCAAATAAGAAGTAAACCAGACTGTTTTAAGTTATCTTTACCAGTATATATTTCTCCTTTAATGCTATAATCCAATTAAAGATAATCAGTTTAAGAAATAAAATAATTGTACAGGCGGCTCTTTCCACCCCACTGAAAAAAAAAAGATCAAGAAAAAGAGTTTTCCTGGAGAAATCTCGCAGCTGTATACTTTTTTCTTAAATTGACCCAGCTCATCTCCTAAGTGACGAGTGAATCCTGTCCTGAAATGGGCCCGATCTGTTGCTTCTTGCCCTTATGATGGCTAAGCCAACCCATCTGCTGCAGATGAAGAGGACACACACACACTGCGTCCCAGCCCAGGAGAAGTTAGGTCTCCACACCTTCTGTTTTGGGTCGTTTACCCTTTCAAGTATAAGACTAAGTCCTTACTTTTTTTGCAGTAAATTGAGGTGTAGTCTTAAATGAAACGGTGCCTATTAATTATCAATATATTATCAACTCCAATCAGGGCTATGCTGCTGCATGCAGGAGCCTTGAAGCTTGCAGCCATTTCTCCCTCCCCTCTCTAGTCTCCTCCAAATCCCAAATCTAGTCTCCTCACCACCCCAGAAACTCACAGAGCCATGGGGAAAAAAGATGCATTTCCATTCAAGATGCCACGTCCTGCTTATCTGTGGTGGAGTCTGGTCTGCTAGAACCAGGAAAGTGATGAGACAGGTCCACCACTGGCTCTCAGGAGGAGGCACAGGCTGTCAGATAACCAGAAAACGACTGAAATACCTACATTGTAGCATTATAGCCTCATCCTGTCTATGGATATGCAATTTTAAATCATGCTGGCTTCTTTAGTACTAGCAGAGAACGTGGGGTGAGGAGCGAGGGTTACATACTCGGGTAACACATAGACAAATATTTTGTAGGCATGGATATTTAGATTTATTTTTCCATGGAGGCTTGAGGAGTTAGAGCTGTTTCCTTCAGATATTCAGGAGGAATGGGATCAAATTCAAGTGCACCCAGTCTGAGCCAATGCTCGTGGGAAAAATGTTGTCATATCCCTGTAGTTGTTGCTGTGTAACAAACACCAGTGCTGATGATTAAGGGGTACTTTGAAAGTGCTGGCTTGTATTGAATCACTTCGCTTTCAGTTCTAACCCACTTCAAACACCCAGATTTGCTGTATTTTCAGTGACTTTATGGATTGGCTTTATGCTGCGAGGGTAGAGCCACTGATGGCTGTAGAAGGTATTCTGCACTCTTAGATGCTTAGAATATTTATTCATTTATTGTGTAGTTTTACCTGAATCAGCAGTAAAGCCTCTGAAGTCAAAGGATAATTGCCAAAAGAGCATTAACTTATTTTACCTGAATAATAATAAAAAAAATAACCTTTGAAAAAGTACCTTGCAGCTACACAGATTGACAAAATGCATCAATTATACTTTTGCTCGCTTTATAATTACACTGCAGTACGTGCACAGTGAACTTTGCTACACGGTTGATTAACCGTAAGGTTACTGCTATTAAGTCACTCTCAGAAACAACAACTCGGGCTTTAATTTAAGAACAGAACTCCGCACGACATCTGATCAAGTCTGAAAATCTGACGTATCCATACAAGCTTTAATTTAAAGTACACAAGGAAACGGTAGTACCTTAAGTGTAGCAAAAGGTTTCTGTTGCTTCAGTCAGGCACGTTGGGTATGTGAACTATCAGATCTGGAAGAGCTTTTGGGGTGTGTTAACCAACACCAGTGGAAAGGCTTTTCCGGTGAACTCTAAATATCCCCTGTATCCCTTGTTTTGCATAGAATTAAGTCTTGTTCAGGAGCGGCTGAGGGACCTGAGGGGGTTCAGCCTGGAGTAAAGGAGGCTCAGGGGAGACCTTCTTGCTCTTGACAGCTCCCTGAAAGGAGGTTGGAGTGAGGTGGGGTTGGGCTCTTCTCTCAAGTTACAAGTGAGAGGATGAGGAAACAGCCTCAAGTTGCATCAGGGAAGGTTCATGCTGCATATTAGGAAAAATTTCTTCACTGAAAGGGTTATTAAGCCCTGTCCCAGGCTGCCCAGGGCAGTGGTGGAGTTCCCATCCCTGGAGGGGTTTCAAAGCCATGGAGATGTGGTGCTGAGGGACATGATTTAGTGGTAGACTTGGCAATGTTGAAAAAGCTGTACTTGATGATCTTAAAGGTCTTTTCTAGCCGAAGTGATCCTGTGATTCTATGAAATTAGTGTCCCAACTTCTGGAGAATTAGGATTAAATCTCTGGGTATACTCTGATGCTATTTCTATGTTTTTTTCTGTTTATTGTGACAGGAAAAATATTACTGTTTCTGTTAGCTCACTGACGTGATAGGTCCCCTTTCAGTCTTCTGTCTTCTTGACTCTGTGTACCGCAAAAGTGTTGCTGTAAAGCCCTGCCATGATGTTGTATCTCTGACCTGCCCTGAAGATCATTTATACCATGAGAGCAACGTCTTAGGACAACCTAAAACTGGACTGTCTCTTAGTGCAAAAGGCTAAAATAGAAAATAAAGCAGTAGGTGTTCTGTGTAAGTGGTGCCTCGCTAAGAAGGAAGAGTAGCCTGGTATGGAGAAGCTTGCCTAGGATGGAGGATGCACGAGACCACTCCAACATTCGGTCACAGTGTTTTATGGGAGGTGGGGAGCATCCCCTGCGTTGCCTTTATCCCCCTGTTCCAGAGGTAACTGCGTTTCCCAGCTCCACAGGGTAGCAAACTCAGAAGTACCACAAAGATTTTAAGATGCTTTATTTGCCAGGTTATAAAAGTACGTAAAAATACAGTAGAAAGTAGAGATTATTCCTGCATGTGCACCGGTGTTGATGCAATTTATTACAGTTGTGCTAAACCAGGTTGAGAATAGCAAAATTTATTAAAGCATTACTGGGGTAATCTGGCGTTTCTGTGTTTGCATCTGGGCGACAGCATCTAGACGGAGTGGAGGCTCTGTTAGTCCTCAGCATCTGATACTCGATTTCTGCTCGTATTCATCCGAGCAGGGTTTCTCTTGTATGGGCACTCCAGAAAGTGAAAACAATCGGAGCCAGGGCACTCTTGTGCAAAATGCCACCCACATGACACAAGCTGAGGAGCTGATGTGTGATGTGGTAACTGCTAACGAACTGAGCTGGATCCGATGCGGTGTCTTGGCTTTATAACCAGTTTCCAGTCCTATAACACATCAACTCCTCCTCATGGCCATAATTTTCTTCTTTGAAGGTCTATTCTTTATTCACTCAAATCTTCTCCATGTGTCAAGAGCATCATGAGAGGAAATTATTAAAAGCAACGGGCGTAAAAATCCCCATTCCGCTGCTTTACTAAAGCGTTTAGAGTGAGAAAAATTAGGTGAATTCACATTTCACATGTGTTTAAATTGCTAATCTCACTGCTCTATCTGTATTAGTGAATACATTTACAGTAACTTTTACTTTATAATATTTTGGCAGAACTGTTAGAAAAATTGTTATAAGCCTGGGAGTGGAACTGAACCATGAAAGCTAGCCTGTAAGCTGCTGGAAAGCTGGGTTATTAGTATGACAGAATAAAATTTCACACACACAAAAGCTTCTAAGCCGCAGGATTTTGAAAGCAAGAAGAAAGAGTTGGGGAAGTGTAATCAAAGTCATCTATGTTCCCTCTGATACTTCCCTGAACGCTGCCATCATAATGTGTTGGTTTTGTCCGTCCTGTTTTTCAGGCATTTGGTGATCTTCCTGGAGAGAGGCTTTTGTGTAATGAAACCAGCAGAGCCCAGGAGCGTGGAAGCGAAAGGGACGGCGGGCTGCAGACATCTTCACCCATCGAGCTGAGGGAGAGGAGAAAGAGTACAGCAAGGTGGAAAGGTATGCTTTTCAGTTTCTGATACCCAAGCGTAGAACCATGCGAGGGATAGAAGAAAACAGGTACTTTGAAAACGTGTTTTCTCCTGGAAAGATCCCGATGCGATCGGTTAGGGCTGAAACCGCACAGTTGTGTTCTTCAGTGGGTCTTCACCCTTGGGTGCTTTCATAGGTCTGCTGCAAGAGTCCTGAAGGCTGCAGAGGTGTCACTCACCCAAACGCTGTCACACTTTCCATTCAGAAGCTCAGGACAGTGACGCAATCCAGAGCAATCTATCTGGAGCAAGGGCCAGCATTTAAAGTATGCTGAGGGGAGGCTTAAATCAGGTATTTTATATATAATTAGGTATGTGTGGACACATACTGGGCCGAGTGTGAAAGTCCCGGTCTCTCAGACTTGCGTTGTGTTTTCCATCTTGTACTGAGAACCACCAGCCCCTCCCAGCACCTGGAGAACTACATGCAGAGTGGAACATGCCCATGTACATGAGGTTAAGTCAAGTTGCTGCTGATCAAAGGTGATATCAAAGTCACCAGACAGAGGACCGTGTGTCCTTAGGCATCGCTGTTATTGCAAGATACTGATTTCTTCTCATTCCTTACCCAGGGTCTCAGTACCAGATCTGGCTCCAACAAATCCCCGCACTTCGTCGAGTCCTATTGGTGTCAGTTTTCTGGTGTCCTCTGAGCAGTGAAGTCCAGTTAAAAGCCACTTGTCTTACTTTTAAGTCCACAGTAATCTTGTCTGCTGACAGAGAAACCTTGGGAAGTTCACATGAGCACATAAGACAGTTTTTTGAAGGAAAACTGATAAATTTAGTGTATGGGCTCTTGCTCCTGTAGCCCTTTTGTTGGGGGAGGGAGGTCATTGCTACACTGTCACCCGTGTATTTACATCATGCCTTTCTCTACATCTTTTTTTCTAATCATCAGGAAATCACGTTGTCTCCGACAAGAGTTAATTCCTGCAGCAATGCCGAGTCCACAGAGCTGTTTGCATCCACACATCCATGGTGTGGTTACTGCCTGACAGGATTTACGGTTCTGACATCCACACCACTGGCTTCAACAAGCTTTTCAGCGTGGTGAGCTCACTGGATCAGATCACAGATCGGATTATGCAAATTGAATTATTTCCCATGGTTTTTTCCTTCCAAATGGTGGGACATTCCTAGATTCCTCAGGTTTGCTTGTTCCTGCATTTTCAGATTTCCTTCTGCCTGCTAGTGCCTGTGGTGGGAAAATTTTGCTGATTTGTCTTTCAAGTTTCATGCCTAAATTTTCCGTGTTTTCAGTAATTGTTCAAAGCACAACGCTATTGTAATTCCAAGGCTGCAAAGCTGCCCAAAAGAGGAACAATGATGGCTTCATGCCACCAGTTCTGTAGCCAAGTCCCAACAAGCTGCAAAATTTACAAGGTCCCAGAGAAAATCATTTTGCTGGGGTCTTAACGTTGGTCAGACCTGCTTCCCTGGGAGCTACAGCAGCTTAAAGCAACCTGGAGGTTCTCCTCGTACTTTCCTAATATTATTAAGGTATTGCTCATTAGTTTGAACCAGTCAGCGCCTATTCTGTTTGGCTTCAGACAAACGCATCAGAAATTAAGTCCATGCCCCAAAGGCAAGGACTAGGAGAGACAACAGAAGGAGAAGGTGGGGAGGGGAACAAAGGCAAGAAAGGTGAAATCATTTGTCCAAGGTCACCAAAGTCAGAGGCAAATGCAGAAACAAAGGGAAGACTGCCAGTGCTCCGACTCTTGGTCTTCCCTGTAGTAGGATCCTTTTTTGTCCTGAAAGTGCAGATGGAAAAGGGAAGGTTCTTACCTTCCTGCTATTTTGAATCGTTCATGTAGAACACTGTGGTCAATTAACGTAGTAATCAGTGATATTTTTCTAACAGGTATGCTCTTCTGGTGTGCCTCTGTTCACACTAGTATGGTAAAACCTTTTCATCTAGCTTTGCAAGACCTTTCCTAATGTCTTGAACATTGTTGGTTAATTTTCATACCTAAACCTGTAGTTCTCACCCATCTCAATAATCATGAAATGACACCAGGTAGTAACCTCATGGTTTACATGTCACTCCTGAAAACAGTTTTTCTTCGGTTTGCAAGATAACAATTTGGTTTCCTTTTTTTTTTTTCTTCCCTTTTTAAATTGCTTTGTGTGCATGTGCATATGTGTGTGTTTTTATGAGTTCCACCCAGACAGAAATGGTGTTAAATATCTTCTGAATATCTACAAGGAGTGATGTGATTTTTGTGGTTTCTATTGCATCAGACCTTGCTTGGATGACTGCTCTCTGTCATAACAGGTATAAAATTGCCTTCTTAATGTTTGCGTTGCCTGTCGACACTTCAAACTATTGCAGATAATTTTGAAAAAGCAATTAACCGAAGGGAGACTACCCAGTCCCAGAAGTTTTCTGTGGATGTTTTCAGAGTTGTGCTTTTCAACAATGACCCCAGATGCTGGGGTAGCGCTGATTATCCCCCAAGGAGTGAATGACTCGATGCAGTGGAGACCACGAGGACTGTCCTCTGCTATGAGTTAAGGTGGTGATCTGTAACCTTCTGCCACTTCTGGGTGACAGTACCAAAAAGACAGCACGTCATGGGTAACATCTTACTATGTGCATCTCCTTGGCCTCAGCTGCTGGCCAAATGTAATGGTGAAAAACCCTTTGGGCAATATTATACCCTAGGATTCCCACCACTGAGTGAAGATACCGGTTCTGTGGGGTTTTCACTTCAGTGTTGGTAACAGGCTATTATTTAGCCTGATGGCAAGACTGACTTTATATGCGGAGCTATCACACCGTCAGTTCTGACAGGATTATGCTGATTTTTTTATAACCAATGTGGATCTGGTCCTGAGATTTTGCTCAGCATGAAGGACTTGATTGACCTCTTTTATTCCCTTGGTTACCTTGACCTGTCTCTACTGATTTTTACCTGACCTGAGATAGACATTCTGCAACAGTCTATATTCTTGAAAGCTCGATTTAAAGTATGCTTAAATATGAGGTAAATTTACCTTATCGTTTTGCTGAAAATTTAGTGTCTGTTCTATTAATTTTGGTTATTCACATCGTATGACTTCTCATGGTTGTTGGTCAATATACACTGGGTGGTATCGGCTTTGAAATCGTTTTCTGAAGGGCTCTTCTCAGCAACGTCATCCATAACGCTCAGTTATAGCCGGGTAGTAATTGCCTGTCTATGCAGCATTCCTTTACAACAATTTTCTCTCGTGTAGCTATATATATGTAGTCATTACTGAAAAGTGTAAATAAAGAATCCTTTTAGTGGTGTAGTTTCCCTGGGTACCTACTGTGCTCTTATTATCTACAACATACTCCCCATCTGTAGTTCTGTTCTATTAAAGGATAAAGGCAGAAGTATGAATTAAAAATTAAAATGCTTGTTGTAGATTGGAGAGCAAGGTCTATTAGAATATATCTGGAGCTAGGCTCACAGTACAGTAGATAGATTACACTGAGCACCAGTTAAGCAAGGGGATGAAAAATGAGTGATTTTCATCATTCAGTTAAATATAGTGCTAAGTGGTATGTGCTAGCATTAAAAGCAAATTACTTAGCACTTCACCAATCACAGCATGAGAACATTCCAGTGGAAGCTGTATTTCCAGTGATGCTCAGTCCTCAGTTTTATTAAATAAATCAGCTGTTAATGCTTAAGTAAGCAGTTGAAGATGTATTGCTATGATAGTAAAAAGATTGAAAATGTAAAAATAAAGAGAAGCAGTACCTCAATTAAATGCCCTAAGAAAACCTCCCTCCAAAGTGCTGCTACATCTGTAATATTTGCATCTCCTGTACCTTCTTTAGGTCTTTCTTTCTCACTAATGAATATGACCTTTCCTTTTTTTTTTTTTTCTTCTTTATAATGACATCTTTTTTTTCCTCATAAATCTGCTGCCATGTCACTGAACATTTTGATGAGCTTTTCTGATTCCCTCTTACATCTCCTTGATAGGATATTATTATCCGGTAATCTAGAGATGGGGAGCCTGATCCTCAGCACAGGTACTTTTTGGCTGCTCAGTTAAAGACGATGGAGATGTGAGGATTTACACCAGAAGAGGTTTTGACATGGAGGGCTACCTTTATATCGCGCAGCAACATTATGTCCTCCACAGCAAGCGGGCACTGGGAGACGCTCAAATCTGCTGGCCGAAGACATGGAACGTGTGAGAAGTCATAAACCTCCCTGAGCCTCCTCCTCCTAAACAGGAGCCACGCGGCAAAAATCCTGGGAATGTCACATGGCCCAAGGTGTGAGCCACAGCCGCATCTTCACCAGGAAGATCAAACACCAGAAGAAGAGAAAATTACAATTCAAGTATCAAAATCACAAGATTAGGGAGACTACGCATGAAGGTGTCTCGAATCCTTAATTTTTCCCCTAGTGTCATTCTTTGGGGAATCCTATTTTGAGTTTTCTTTTATGACCGGGTTTGAAAGCTGTTCTCTTTATAAAGAGAAAAGGGTAGGGAGCGAGGGACAAACTCAAAGGATTAACCCCAGGAATCTCCTGTCAGCACATAACCGCAGGAGCTCATACATGGAGTGAAGCACCACCTCTTCTGGGATTCGTTCGAAAAATGACAACCAGTTGTGTTCTGTGGTCAGGGGAGGAAGAATAAGGAGCAACCAGCTTAAATTTGCTGCAAATACTATTTCTTTCTGGTTTTTGGAGACAGGGCAAACAACCATACCCAAGGGATAACCTAGATAGAGTTAATCTATTTTTAGTACAAACCATGGCTGGAGATGTTTTGAGTTTTGGCCCTGCGTTTCTGGAATTCTGAGAAAATCTTGAGATCTGGCCAAAATAAGTACCTTTTCCAGTTGTGCTTAACTCCTGCTTAACACTCTAGTGAAATCAGTGTGGTTTTACACAGCAGACGACTTTCCACTAAGAGTGTAGGATAATGATGTTGGACTTGAAAGAAATATTTTGGAAAATCTTGACTTCATTCAAAATGTTTCTTTGTGAAACATTTACGTTCTAAAACAAGGCTTCCTTCTCTTGGTGCAGCAGATTTTTCATTCTCATTTCCCTATCTTCTTCTACATAGGTATGCATTCAGAAGTTTGGGGTTTTTTCTTGTTTTACAAGAGCTTTATTCAAAGTCCTTCTTTAAACTTTTAAACAACACACATTCATTTTTGGTACCTAGACAACCTTTTCTTCTCAAAATATTTAAGGACATGATACTTAACCTAGTTTTCAAAGTAGATAATTCCTTTTTTTCATTTTCTTGGCTGACATGTAATGCTTCTGATGCTTCTTTTCTGGGTATGCCAATCCTGTCATATACACTAATATGAAATAATGACACAAGGTTGACTTAACTAGACATAATAGGGCATATTTCTAAAACATTCTGTATGGGAGGTATATGCACAGATCTTGCTACTTGTTAATGAAATTGGAGAAGTTCCTCATCTGCACCACGACATATATTTATAATAGCTTCCTGCTCCGAAGGCGTGGAGTCCTTACATAATAAAATAATAAAAAGAAAAAAGAAAGGACTCCGCACAACATTGCTTAGTTAAAGTGTAGAACTTCAGCATGTAATGGAAAACAACTACCAAGGTATTCCGAAGCTTCTCAGAGTTTTGTCTGTTGCCCATGCTGTTGAAGTCTTTAGTTTTGAATCAAAAATCAGTGTTTGAAGGCGGTTGTCTTTTTCCATGCATATTATCTGTGAATATATTAGAGAAGCTCTAAACTACCGGAGAACCTACGTTACTTTTTCACAGAATCTTTCAAATTAGAGGTGGAAAGCTCTGAAATTTTTTATGGTCTCATCATATGATGTTTTTTCTTTAGCAAGTGATGGACGGTAATTGCTTGCAGCCTCCCATTTCCCCCTTGGTTTTTTTTTTTTCCACATTTCCATTTAGAATTGCTTATATTTTGAGTCCAAAAATTGCATCGGCACTGGAAAGCTTATGAGATTACACTGACCTACTAACAGCTCTTCAGTGCTGGCTTTGCCCAAAGAACCACTGGCCTTATGCACATGAATCCAGCTTATCAGGAGCACAACATATTTACTCAAGGCTGGGCTTTACTTTTAAGTCCAGGGCTTGCCCGTGCTCCTCTGACAACCAGAGGGATTTTACAAACGACGTTGAAAGAGCTGGTACAGGCACAACAACTTGGTCCAAAAAGAAAAGAGTGGGCCCAGATTCAGAGCTGTTGCATTCCGCTGTCTAGTTTTTAGCTTTTCTCTTCTACCCTTGTTATTGTTGTGGACACAAGCTCTCCTCTGAGCACAGCTGTGCCACCTGAGGAGATCATCTGCAGCTGCTTTTTCATGCAGGAGCATCTCCCGTGGGAGCTTCCGCTCACCCATTTCAGGCTGAGCAGCAAATACTCCTGTCCCAGCTGTTCAAGCTTGGCAGGGCCACTGTACCCAAAACAGGTGAGAGAGTATTCGCATGAGCAGCTCCACCAGCAGCTCGGAGTGCAGTCACCTTTGAGAGAAGGGTGGTGAGGACAGGTGGGAGTGATGCTGTTATTCCCTCACAGCTGCAGCTGAAGTGGATTTCTGCTCTGTGTGTGTCTGTCTGTCTGGTTTAAAGGTTTATTCTGAAGTCCCGCGTTTCTTATTTGACTACAAATGTTGTGAGTGGTAAGACAGATCTTTGAGGTGAGAGTCTTCAAAGATGGCTAAGTGGTTGGGAATGAAACATGGACTTTTAATGCTTGTTTTAGACTGAGATGAAAAAAATGCAAGGAGTGTATGCCATGAGTGCACGACCGTACCTCGAATCCTGGGTTCAGTTTTGGGCCCCTCACTACAAGAAGGACATTGAGGGGCTGGAGCGTGGCCAGAGAAGGGCAATGAAGCTGGTGAAGGGTCTAGAGAACAAGTCTGGTGAGGAGGGAAATGGGGTTGTTGAGCCTGGAGAAAAGGAGGCTCAGGGGAGACCTTCTTGCACTCAACAACACCCTGAAAGGAGGCTGTAGGGGTCAGTCTCTTCTTTTAAGTAACAAATGACAGGACAAGAGGAAACAGCCTCAGGTTGTGCCAGGAGAGGTGTAGGTTGGATATTAGGAGAAATGTCTTCCCTGAAAGGGCTGCCAAGGCCTGGCCCAGGCTGCTCAGTGCAGTGGTGGAGTCCCCATCCCTGGAGGGGTTTAAAAGCTGTGGAGATGTGGTGCTGAGGGATATGGTTTAGTGGTGACCTGGCAGGGCTGGGTTAGTGCTATATTTTATAGAATCATAGAATGTTTTGGGTTGGAAGGGACCTTCCAAGGTCATGGGGTGCAACCCCCCTGCAGGGAGCAGGGACATCTGCAACTAGAGCAGGTTGCTCAGAGCCCCAGCCAACCTCACCTGCAATGGTGCCAGGGATGGGGCAGCGACCACCTCTCTGGGCAACCTGGGCCAGGCTCTCACCACCCTCGGTGTCAAACATTCCTTCCTTATATGTACTCTAAATCTACCCTCTTTCAGTTTAAAACCATCACCCCTTGTCCTGTCTTTTATGAGGTTTTATTATTAGCATTCTTCCAATGATGCACTCTGCTGCTGCTGTTTCCATAATTCCTTTGGTCTGCCCTGAGGGGGAAAGTCCACCAGCTTCAGACTGAACACCACTGAAGAAGGAATGGAAGCCCTTGTGTGCTCTGTGAACGCAATGGACATGGCTCTCAAAAAGCAGGTAGGCTGTTGGTTCTGCCCTGGGCTTTCTCCAGCACTCTTGCCAGCCATTTTATGTGGCTGTGCCTAATTACGTGCTATGGATGTGGAGTCCCATTCGCTCTGCAGGCTGCAACCCTCTGCTGCCCGCTCACCTGGGACATCTGCAGTCCTGGCCGTTGTATTCCTGGCTCAGATGAAACAAAAAGATGCTGTGAATGATCCTGCTTCAAGTGAAGGACCCAGTCAGAGGACTTCTGAAGGCTTCTGATCAGATGGGATCTGAATGGGAGAGGGAAGGGGCCTCATACAAGGTCAGAGCTTCGTGGGTGAAGGCTACAGCGTTTTTCCTGGCTTTACAATGATCCTGAAAGGGGAGTGATTTGCCTGGGTAATTAGGTCAGGATTGTAATAGTTTGGCTTCCTTTTACCCTTGTTATGTGGATAACTCAGATTGATTTTTTTTTTTTCTTCTCCACAGACTCAGCAGCACAATTTCAAAATTGACATGGTGCTTATCAGAAGTTAGTAATTGGATAGTGCAACCCATTTGTTTGATAAAGCTGAACTGTTCAGTTTTGGATTCTAAAAGCTAATAGGCATTGTTCCTTCTTTGACATTTGATTTTAATGGCTGTAATGTTGCTCCTGTCTCAACAGCTATATGTCTGGGTGTTTTCCTTGACTCCAGGCTTTCTCTGCAGGCTGCAGGAGACTGTTTTTAACTCTTTAGCTTCTGGCATCTGTGGTAGTTTCCTGACTCCTCTAAATGCTGCTGTACCCTATGGAGCTGTCAAAGGCAAAGTGCTGGGATCATAGAATCATAGAATCATAGAATGGCCTAGGTTGGAAGGGACCAGAAATGAATTAAAGCTGAAGGTAGGGGTGCAGTTTTTGCCAGGTCTGCGTTGCTCCAGTTAGCTCAGAAACTGTGTAATCATAAGAAAAAAACCCCAATACCTTCATTATAGTTGCATGTCAGTGTGACCCCATGAAACTTGGTGAGGTGGGGTGAAACTATGATAAAAAAGGGATGTGTAAAACTCCTCTGGCTGTATCATCTGTGGCTGACGGAGTTCTCGGAGGTACCGCTCTTGTCACTACAGGGCTGGCTCATTGCAGCTCCTTTTTCTTTGGCCTTCAAGCAAAATCAATTCACGAACTATGCAACACTGCTTTAAGGCTCTTTTTATGAGACTAGCCTAATCTACATATGGCATTGTCCCTACTTTACAGTCTTTTAATTGGCTACAAGCCACTTACCATATTGATTGAAAAATTCTTCTGGTTACATTTAGAGCTATAGCTAATTATGATCTTTCTCCTCTCCTTCTTGATTTGTAGTTCCCATCTCCTTCTCGGGAGCTCCCTCCTTCCTCTTTCAGCCCAGAGCTTCCTCTACTGGAATTCATTCCCGCTCTGGTTTCATAAAACCTCATGTCTAAGCTGCTGCTGTTAGCAAGATACTGAATAAGACAGAGCACTGCTCTGGGGCTGGATGGCAAATCCTGCATTCTGGAAAAATACTGGGCCACTCTTGAGAGTATCATTACGTTAGCGAAGATTGGGTGTTCAGAGAATATTTCAGCAGCAAAATAGAAAATATGAGTTAAGAAAGAATCGACCCTAAGTATTTTGTGTGGTTTTACGGAGGTTAAAGAGAGGTTACGTGGAAAAGTTCAGCCAGTAAGTAAAATAAATATTTCCTTACAGTTAAATACAGTAGAACCCGTACTGAAAGGGCTGTTAAAAACAACAGTCGTCACTCTTGATAACTGTTAATATGTGGCAAGGTTAATTCATTAACTTATTATTATGGAAAGAATACCAGAAGAAAATGCTATGATGAAGTATGATTTTCCAGAAACATGCCTGTAGTAATTTCTCCTAGATTACGATCCAATGATCCACAGACTTCTAACTCCTGCAAAAAAAAAAAGCATCCTTCAGGAACTCAAAAAAGAGTTATGCCAAGATCTGGAAAATGCTGTCATTGATCTTTTTTGGAGTAAAACGTGTGGATTATTTTTATCGTTTTATGTCTTGAATATTGATATTTCCTCCTTTTATGCCTGATTTTTATGCATTTAATTCAAACCAGAGCAAATGTGTTCTGGCTGCATGTCATATATATATATATAGTATATAGCAGAACTATGATTAACTGTATGAATAATTACCAGTTGCAACTAAACAATTCGGATGGATAGTTTCATTAAGAAAACAACATGGGGTCATTATAAGGTTCTGGTCGCTGCCCCCAGTCTTGGAAAAAAATATAGTTCCCTGAACCACCAGTCTGAACCGGTGATAAAATATCCCAAGTAGGCTCACATTAAGCTGGATAATATGCAGGCTGCTTGATTTGTATTGAATATGTGTCTGGTGGCTGGAACCCACTGTAATGAACTAGCCCACAAATCACAGCTTAATGGGAATCTACTTATACATATTGCTTAATTAAAAGTTGTGAGCTTATTAACATGTGTCTTTGGCAGTGAGCTTTGGGGATGTAATCTCTGTGCAAATAAGACTAGGTTGTAAAAGTTTTATAGATTGACAATGATATTAAATTCCATACCTTAATAACCCATCATTTTCTCCAAGTGTGGCTCCTATTCAGTATTTACTCAAAGCTGTGACAAATTATTTGTTTGTCATCCTTTACAGGGTAGGACTTTGTGTGCGTGTTTTATCTCACGTTGCTGAGGTTTCATCTCCTTCTGCCTCTTTTTTTTGGGGTGGTGTTAGCTGTTCTGACTGGCACGCAAGCCCAGAAACTCTCTTTTTTTTTAATTACAGAGGCACCCCATGGCACACCACCATTAGTTAGGATTGTGCCAGTGTTTCCATTATAAACCTCTGTTTTCATGGGTTTATAACTCTACTGTAAAAATTTGCTTCGGGCTCAAACTTGGCCGAGAAGGTCTGAGAGGGGGAGAGAACATTTTTGAACAATTAGAACAAAAAATCTGCAGTATGTTGCTTTTTTATTTGGTTACACGACTTTCTTCATTTCTGTGTAACTGGTTTCAGAAACACTTCTGTCTAATTTTATTTTTTGTCTTAGTTGGCTTTTTGTGACATTCTAGCTGGGCTGTTTCTCCTTCCTCTCAGCTAATTCCAGTTAATTTTTGCTCATTATTGCTTTCTTTTTACTTTTAAAAAATAATAGAATAAAGCAATCTCTTGTAAGGCTTTAAACCCATGACTTCTGAATGAAGTACTTCTTCTTTCTGGAAATATTTAAGTTATTTCACCCTGTTTGGCACCTCCTCGTAGAGAACTTGCAATAAGCTGGTGCTACAGGGGAGAAGAGAGAGAATTTGTAAATGGGGAGAGAGAGATGAGCTTTCAGAGGTTGTTGCGAGTCACGGATTGCAGTGGTTTTCATAAATATCACACGCAGCATAGCTACCCTTCGAGAGGAGAATCACACGTTGTCACCCTCTGAATCACAGATCTGTGGTTTGTTCTCAGTAGTTTTGATGGCTGCCTCTTCAAGAACTTTGAGGAAAGGACTATTAGCTGTGGATATGCCTCCTCCCCGCCATGCTTCCATCCCCTCGCCTCAAAGTCCCACCTGAGAACACACACGTGGCGAAGAGCTCTGGTTTTCCCCAGTTGACCTCTTTGCCAAAAGGAGTTAGAAACTATTTCAAACAGATGTGCTGCTTCATGTGAGAAAGTTGTCCTCGTTGCCAGCATCAGATCACTCTGAGTAAGTGCAAATGAAACCAGCTCTCCTTAAAGCACTTGAATGTGAGAGGTGAGGACTCAACTCTCCACGAAGGACTTGAACATAAGAGGTGAGATCAGTCTGAGAGCAACTGCACTAGGCTCCGTGATGTTTACCAGGGATCTACACAGGTCTTCTACCCTCGAAGAGCCAGGAGGATGTGTGCTATACCTTTTCTGTGCTTTATTATCATGCTGTCCCTGAAAAACATATCTGAGGGGCAAACAGGGATGATGTTCAAACAAACAAGAAGATGGGCAAGATTCTGGTACGGCAGATCTGTCAGATCTGACATAGACAGTCTGAAGTTTCTCTACACAAGCATAAATACTGAGCAGCGCTGTGGTATCTCCTCCATGGTGTGCTGTCACCAAACCAGGATGGTTGCCTGTCTTTGGAGACTGATGCTGTGGCACAAACACAGCCTTACATCTGAGGTATCCTCCTAGAAAGTACGTCCTCCACCCTGGAGCCTGTGATCAGTCACTGTCTGTTATGAAGCCCAGATACTGTTGTGCCTCCTAAAGCTTTGGGCTGAAAGCACGGAGTTAGACCATCACCAGGAGCCTACAGATAGGGGAGGTTTTTATTGAGGAAGAGGTGAAAAAATGTCTGCTTCTGGAGAAGGTTTCTGAATAGCCTGGATGTAGCTTCTACCCCAGACCTTCTGTATCATGCTGGAAGCCACGATGGGATCCCATCACAAGAAACTGAGGTTCAGCAGACCTGGACCAGGCTGTGATACTTGACCGTCTAGATTTGTACAAAGCCTGAGACAACAGGTGGTGCCTGCGTGGGTTGTTACAGTGAGCATTATATCATGAAGTATTAACCACAAGTGACTAACGACGAGATATTTCTCCTTAGAACAGGATGCAGATGAATATGTGGTGGTTGAAGAAATAAGTATTGTTTTCAATATATATGCTAAAACAAACTGCTTCACTACTCTGTATTCACAGCAGTTTACATAACCGCACATGACAACTGAATAAGCTAAGTCGTAATAAAATATCCATGAAGGATTTTTCTTTTCGCAGCCCACAGATTTCGGATCCTGTGCATGGACTGCTTTTATTCCATTTTTGCATTCATCAGCAGTTCTGACAGTTCAAAAAAATAATTATTCTGGTTTGGCGCAAAACTCGCTTATTTTGAACAATTGATTAGAAGAAAGATCAAGTCAGCTGTGGTTTTGATTCCAGACTTTGCGACCGTATAGCAAAAAGGAATTTTGAAACAAATGGTTGTTTCAACCTGCATTGTCAAACTGTTTAATTACAAAATGAAGGAGCTGGCAGGGCTGAATGTTTTTGAAGGAAATTACTTTGACAAGAAGTTCAGCGACACGTCCATATTTTCATAAATCCATGTGATGGCACCTTTTTGTCTAATAAAAACAATTTCCCTGCTTTAATCCCGAAGTCACACGCTTAAGACCTGACTGAAGAAAGCAATTAAATACCACTGAAGTCTGTGGAACTTGGGAAAGCATCTGAAGTCTTGAACATGCTAAGTTCCTGGCCTGATTCCTTATGAACCTCATTCTTTAGAAATCTACTCCCTCTTAATTAATTTGATTAAGTAGCGTTTTTGTCTGAGACACCCTCCATTGTGAAGAGAAGGAAAGTACGAAGAGCTGGTTGGCAGTTAGACTAATGAGAAAATGGTAATTCCTCTAATACCCTGCCAGGGTCCAGTAAAATAGTACTCGCATTAAAATCAAAGTTATATTTCCCTAATCTTTTAGAGATGTGTGATTCTTTCAAAATGATATTCAAATCAAAGACTTATTACTAGCCCAAGCCTCAGCCCATTTGTTCTAAGAGGTATGTTTGAATTCCAGGGAAGAAAAAGGAGAATTAATCGCAGATCTGTCTTCCATGCTTTTGTGTTGTAGTCTTTCCACGATTTTTTTTTTTTTTTAATAAAAATGAACTCATGGATGCCTTTGGAACATCCTCCCTCATGAGGCAGCCGAGAATTGCATTGGAAGCAATGTTTGTGTGTTCTTTTACCTGGGTAAGAAACCCGGCGACAGTAACCCCGCGCTCGCTGCGTAATACAGACAGTTGAGCAATTACCCCGTGAGCGTCCTCACTTAGTTGCAGTTCTTATGCACATGTTGGTTATGAGGAAGCCTCACAAAAGGCATCCAGAGAGACAGTCAAATGGTCAAGGGTTAGGGCTGGCCCAGGCACTAGACGAATGATGGATGTTCTTTCTTAACCCCTCTGCCTTCCCAAAAGGGAAGAGAAAAGGAATAAGGGAGAGAGACTTATGGATTGGAAAAGAAAACTAGAACAGCTTTAAGGAAAATAATAATAATATAATGAAATATATACAAAAACTGTATCAAACTCAACCCTCCTGATGGCAATTACGTCACGGTCACCACTGATGCTGTGGAGCAGACACTGGGGAAGTCCCAGACTGGACTCAGCGGCTGACTGGGACTGGATTAAGGAGGTGGATTCAGGAGCACATGGATTGGGATCAAAGACAGAACCGAGTCCTCCTGGGACGGCAGCCATTGAAGAAGAGGCTTGACCCTTGTGATCCCTCAGCTTTACACCGAACATGACGTACACGGGATGGAATCCCTCGCTGGTCAGTTCAGGGTCACCTCTCCTGGCCTCTCCTCCCCGCAGGTGCCACCTCTCACTCACTGCACCCCAACGTGGGGCACAAGATTTCGCAGTGACCTTGGTCTGCACAGGAGCAAGGATAAGCCAGAGCCTTTCTGCACACCCCAGCCCTGGGCAGTAACTCTGACCATGGAGCGTCATCACTGCTGGGAGCAGACGCTGCCTGTGAAAATCTGCCGTGAACTTCAGACAGCGCAGTTAGAGACTGAGCTGAAAAGTAAAAGCACTGAACTAGTTCTGTTCTTGCTCAAATCAGGACGCAATGCCAGGGTGCCAGGGGAATGAGGGACAGCCAGCAATGGTGGTGCCATATGGGGACCTTATCAATGCTTATCAAAATCAAAAGGATGGGGCCAGACTCTTGTCAGTGGTGCCCAGCAACAGGACAAGGGGCAATGGGCACAAACTGGAACCCAGGAGGTTCCAGCTGAACAGGAGGTAAAAATTCTTTGCTGTGAGGGTGCCAGAGCTTGACCCAGGCTGCCCAGAGAGGTTGTGGAGTCTCCTTCTCTGGAGAGATTCCAAACCCACCTGAACGCGGTCCTGGGCACCGTGCCCTGGGTGACCGTGCTTTGATACAGGGGTTGGATGAGATGATCTCCAGAGGTCCCTTCCAACCCCTGTGATTCTGTGAATGCCCACAGCGCCTGACAACTAGGTGCAAGTTTCACTCTACTCCCTCGGATGAAACCCTGGCTCCCTCATAAGTCAGCTGGAATGGTGCCCACCTACACCAGGGAGCTGGCACGGGTGCTACAACCAAAGCATTCCACAGCGACCCAACAAAAGGAGTATGACAAAACAGTAGGATGTGATCCCCTTCACCTCACTCCAGCAACTGATCAGTAATTACTCAGGCAGAGTTAAACTTCTTAGATAATTAAGACAAACAAGATAAGGCTGCTGGTGTAATGCTCTGAGAAAAAGCCACTTGTGCTAATAGCTCCCATGCAAACAAAAAAGAGACAGAAGCTTCTCTGGATGGCTGAGTTCCTGGATAAAAAATGGGATCCTGCCTTTGTTGTCTCCACTTCTTGAGCTTACCGAGCAGCAACTGGAGCAATAAGAGGTTACTTTTCATGTATTCAATCATGGTCTTAGAGGAAGTCAGTGCACTGAAGAGAGGAAGGAAAATGTTCTTCAATTCTTTAGAAATAATAAAAAAGAAACTTGTTCCAAACTTAGAATTATGAAAAAAATCAGAGTAGTTTTACAGTAAATCTACATATCTGTCTGAGATTTGCTAACTGCTGGCTATAATGAGCACCTGATGCTTTAAGATAAGATGATTCCTTTTCCCCCTTCCCCTGTGAGGGCATATTGTGCTGTGTTTCTCCATGCTAAATAGAAGACAAAGAGTGACTACTGGTGCCAGAAGAAATAAAATCAAGATATCTCGCAATAACTCGAGAGCCAATATATGTCACTGCTCTAGCTCCCTCTGCTCTTGACATCATTTAAGGAGTTCTGTGTGAACCCACCTGGGAAAGACAGAGACAGGCAGCAATCAAGGCAGTCCTTCTTGAAGAAGCAACTGTAAATCCGACAGGGAATGAGTTTATTTACTCCTTTGGTTTTTCAGACCTTCACAAAGCCATTGGGGAGTTACAGCAGGATAGATACATGGATATGGCCACCGCGAACTCTATTTACTGGGAAAGATTTCTTACATTTCTTGCTGCATGCCGTCAGTACATGAAACTTCCTCGGGAACACATGATAGCAGGGGTTTTAATACTAATAATCGTAATAAATCCAACGCTTTTTGATAAGAAGGAGCTTTCTTTTAGGCAATGAGTTCACTTTGTGCTGTTGACTCTACATTTCGAACTCGCAGGACCTGAAAGCAGCCGCTTTATGAAGAAGCAAAGCCTATGCTGGATAAAGACTGCCAGGTCTTCCCCAGACTGCTCTCTACCCCTCCTTGACTTGTGAGATCAGCCGTACTTTAGAGAATCTTTCCTGCCTTCCCTCGGCCTGCACTCGTTATTGATAACGGAGGTCTTGATTTAAGAACTGCCAGCGCTGGAATGAATCTGGTTGCTGGAAGATTGAATATATCTTTCACTTGTTAACCTTTTCACACGTGACTGCGCTCAGCAGTTTACTCGACGTAAGCCATCAAGTAGATAACGTGTTGTATTAGGCAATGACCAGCTGCAGATTCTGAGCCTTCAAGCAACAGCCTTAGATTCACACAGGGGGATGCAGGCAGCGCAAGCTCCCTTTCCTCCACACCATCCCGCAGGAGCAGCCCAGATCCAGGCTGGAAGCAGCAGAGCACAGCGTTATGTCCATGCTGAGGTGTCCTCCTTGGCCTGCAACCTTTGACAGTCTGGTTCTATATTCTCATGAGGACTGATCTCACAGTAAGTCACTGCTCAGCTGAAGAATGGGTGGGATCATGTATGTGCACATGTTTAGCTCCAGAAGCGTATTTATGCCTTTGCCTACAGATATTTTATTAACTCTTTTGGGCTATTTTTTTTTTTAAAGTTATTCTAGCTTCTAGACTTCGAGCTGTTGAGCACGCTGGTATTTGCTGCCCTTACAGAATTGGTGGGAGGACGCTTTTTCTGTCTTTAACGATTTTTGAACCGTATTGCCACTAACATTTTAGTTGACAACACTGGGATGAAAAGCACTTAAAAATGTGGTGTGGATACTACCGTGCGGTTTTGCTTTCTAGACGTTTAAGCCTCAGTTGAGACTGCACATATAAGCTGCTGAAACAGCTCCCAGTTGCTGCTTGGGGTTTGTCCGCTGACTACTGGGTATCCAGCTTTCAGATGTTGTGCAAAGTAAAATTTATTACAAATGTATTGGTATTTTCAGAATTTTAAAATTTCAGTTGAAGTGCAGTGGCTTGTAGCAAAAGCCGTATGTTCGAGCAGCAGCAGTTGTAGTGGATTTCTGGGAGAGGAGAAAGGATAAGCCTGTAGATTCAGTGCAATAACTACTATAGAACTTAAACTTGCTATCGGTAGAAAATCAAAATGTTTTCAACAAAATAAAATACCCGATGTATTCCATTCCTAAAAAAGCGCACAAATCCCATGCTAAATATTTCTTCTCTCAGGCCAGTGCTTCTTTCGTTCTCTGGTTCTTAACTGTCTTGTCAGTCTCTCACTATCTCTCTGCCTTTACCTAGGCTCCTGCCCTGGATCCTCTCTACTTTGAGCACTGTTGCACAAGCACAACCTCAGCTGCTTTTGTGCTGTTAGATTCCCATCGCTTCCTTGACTCTATAACCTGTTTTCCTCCTACATAAAATACCAGCTTCTCTTCTCCTCCACCATCTGAAGGTTACAGAGCACTGCAACAGGCTCCCCAGAGAGGTTGTGGAGTCTCCTTCTCTGGAGACTTTCAAGACCTATATGGATGCATTCCTGTGTAACCTGCCCTAGATTCTCTGGTCCTGCTTGGCAGGGGGGTCGGACTCGATGACCTCCAGAGGTCCCTTCCAACCCCTGACATTCTGTGATTCTATGATCTTTGGAGTGTCTCAGATCTGCTTCGATGGCTACAAGGCTTGCACAGCCTCCTCATATTCTCAATGCAACTTCCCAGTGGAAGGTCACCTCAAAGAGAAGTCTATTTGTCTGTTCCTTTGGCTGTGTTATTACTCTTCAAGCATCTCTTCCGCGCCCTCCTCACTCTTCTGCATCAAGTGGTTGTGTTGGCTTCTGCACACCACAATTCCTTTTTTTGCAACGCTCAAAAGCACCGCTGCTCGTCTCGCAGTTCCTTCACAACTCCACCTCATGTCTCTCCTTTAAATTCCTCCTTCAAGCTCATCTTACGCCGTGCTGCAAAAAAACCTACTGGGGTTTGTAAAGTGCTCAGCAAGAGTCTGACGTGAATCTACTGTTATTCTGCTAAAAAAAAAGTTACTTCTTTATCTCCTTGTGCTCTTCCGTCTGTCTGCTGGTCTGGCTTTGCCTCTTGTGCCTACCGGTGACATTCAGAGCCCACATACAAGTTTTCCGTGGCAGACTGTACCATTTTTCTCTGGTTATGTATCCTCCAGCAGAAAATCCTGGGAAATGCTGAGCCAGCGCAGAAGGTGTTGCTCAGCTCAGGGTCTTTGCTGTTCACTTCTCTTATTTCTGGAGAATCTTACGGTTTTGTTTCCTTCATTGTATTGTTTTCTTTTAATTTCACTTTATTTCTTCACGTGGCTGAGAATGGCTTTGAGCAGCAGTGATGGATCCTGCTATAGCTCTTGATTCCTAGCTGTCTGTAGATGGGTTAAGGAAACAAAGCAAAGTGCAACTCAGCCGAGATAATCCTCACACTGGCATCACCTCTTACTTGGCAGAATAAACCCCAACAAAGTAACCAATACTGCCACGCAATATTTACATTTAAATCTAAATTGGGACATAGATATGGGAAAACTATAGATGATGACATTGCAGATTGCCCTTTTATTTTTTTTTTTTCTCCAAATAGGTCCTTCAGGGTAGCAGCTGGATTGGTTTTAAGATAGGAGCTTCTTAATCCAGGCAGATGTAGCTCTAATCAGAAGTTAATTTCCAGGGATATTCACATATGCAAATCATGTCGCAACGCTGAAATGCAACCACGTAATGACTGGAAAATGTTATACCCATAAATCATACTACCACGATCATCAAAATTTCCACTCAGCCAGGACAAATTCAACAGCATTTATGTCTTTCCAGCTTTTAGCCCATAAAAAATCTGTGTTTTTGGAGAGTGTGTTACACTGGTGATCTTAAAACTCCCAAGTCTGGTATAATGAGTCCTCAAGTGCGTTATAACTTACCAGTAATTACATTTCAACATTTCTGCTTTCAGCAGTTAGTGTTTTATTCATAAACATTTAAACACTGAATTAGGCATAAAACAAGAATGTTGGCAACAATCCGGCTTAATTTCATTAACTATTAGGTAAATGTAGGATTGCTTCTTCAAATAATCCTTGGTTTGAATGCTAAAGATGTAATGAACTTCATGGTTCATAGCATCTGACATTGCTTAATTAATGGGTGCATTTATAGTACATAGGCCTCAGTAATTGATTTATATGCATGATTTGCACATACAGCTGTTAGTTCCTGTAGGAAAGTCATAATTCAAATGTGGGCATATTTTCTAGATATGGGGAAAGGGGAAAAAAAAAAACCCCAACCAAACCCGACCTCGCAAACTTGTCGAGTTCCCAAAAAACATGATAGCAAATAAATAGCACAGGAAAAAAAAAACCAACCCACGACCAGAAGAAACATTAATGTTATAGCTTTGAGTTTCCACAGCTCACACATTTCAAGTGGAAAACATGACAAAATGCTTCTCAGCATTTTTTTTTTCGCTCTTTACAGTAGATGTGGTTAAGTCTATATATGCCCACACACCTCTGCGAGTCTGTTCATACTGCAGCGTGTGCAGGGTGAATGGAGTCCACATTTTCCATGCCTGAGTTTCTCTCCCTCGCTCACATACACATAAACACACACGAGGTCTACATAATTTAGCTTTAGGAACAAGCACAGTAAAGCTAAGAAAAGGTTACGCTTCGTATTACACATGTTTAGTCTTGGGGCAAAGCTTCTCCTCACCGAAGCCAAACATTGGAGGTGAGGGAATTCAGCACAGGTTTCCCAGCCTGTCCAACAGATTACTTGTGAAAGCCAAAGTGGTGTGTTGAGAAGTCGATGCAGAAGAATAACTGAGCTCTGAGTGCAAAGAGGTCTCCTGTGGCAGTTTAAAAAAGGTTGAGGAAGAGAAACAGCTGTTTCTGGATTATCCATTACCTTGGAGCTCAGACTGCATCCTTCCTAGTCCTTTTCTTGCTGCTTGGTGTATCCCAAGCAACAATCCCACGCGCCGAAGCAAACATCCCCGTTCCAGCACGCAGATTTCCAGTTCCCTCATCGTTCTCCTTTATGCTGACAACTACCCCACATTAGGAGCAAGCCTTATTTAAGGGTTCTTGCGGGAAGCGCTTGCCGTTTTAGGGGTTTTGGTTTCGGTTATCAAAGCATTTCATTGTACGTTCAGGAATGCAGAGCGCAGGCAGCTTGATGGCTTTCACAACCCTGGCTCCATTTCCTGGTGCTCTGAGGCAACACTTAGCTTTTCACTCTCCAGCCCCTTATACGCTCTACATCTGCTATTCTAATGCCTGCATTCATCAGTAGACTGGCAATAATAAATTTTCTTCTTTCCTTTCTCTTTTCTTTCCAAAAGCTCTCCCTTGTACACACGTTTGTCATTTCTTCGCTATTGACTGCTGACTGGCCAAACCTCTATGAACAATAATTCCATTATAATGTAAGCCAGGGGCATGGTCGGCTTTATGGTTTGACTGGAGGCAGGTGAAAGGGTGGAAAGGAGATTATTTTAAACTCTTAATCATCACTCATCTTTTTTTTTCAATATTCATTGACAAGCTGTAGTGGAAACTTTTTTTTTTTTCTTCTAGGAACCCAGGCACTCTTCCAGACTCTTATTCCTCAGTACTAGCCCAATACTTCCCTTCTGAGGGTGTTTCTGCAGTTTTCTGAATGCAAGTCTTTCCCCCACTGACTATGATCCTACAGTCCAGCGAGGCCTCACACTCAAACTGGTGGGCTAAAGTGCCTTACATCAAAACGCCTGACGTCACCAAGACCCAAGAGGTGTGAAGAACAAAAGCTGAGGACCTGAGCCACAAGCCTAATCCCCACACAGTGCAGATGAGTCTTTGCAATGTCAAGTCTTCAGCTGTCACTTGAGAAATGCTGCTGAGAAACGCTGAGTGATTCCATTCAATCCAGTAGAAAGGAAAGCTAAAAATAGAGATGGTGGTGCAAGGTAACATCTCCCTTTCTCCTTGTTGTAGATATACCTGTAGCGAAGTAGAAGCAGTTGATGAAGCTGTGGAGTGGTAAGGACCAGCTCAGCTCTTAAAACCTCCAAGGTACCATTGATGGGCACTGCAGAGCTACCACAGAACGACTTGAATCACAGAATAATTCAGCTGCAGAGACGAGGTGCGCTTCATGAATAAGCTCAGAGTCAAACCATACGACTATATAAATATTTTAATGTTCAGTATGTCTATTTTATGGTAGCTACATGGAACTGCACACACTGTCCCTGCTTTCCTGGAAACGGGCAGTGGTCAGGAGTCAGTCCATGGAGGGAATTGCTTTAGCTGCTATTATCTTTTATAGTAGAGGAAGCTGATAGGCAGAGAGTTAAGCTATGTTTAGAAGACATCGATTGATTTATATAATATACGTCACAAAAGAAGTCATTTGAAATCCTAAATCTAAAGAGGACTAAAACGGGGAGAAGAAAACAGAATAAATGTATTGCAGTCGCTGAGGTCAGAGGATTAAATGGCTTCTCCTCTTGTCCTCTTCAGCCTGATTTTGTTGATCTGAGACACTGTTTGCAAGTATTTTGATCACAGGTGGGGAGACCTGGGGGAGGTTGGCCTCTGAAATTATCTTCACATCATTACATATTTTTCACAGCAACAGAATGAGTTTCTTGGAAGGGATAGGCAGAAATGGAGATTATCTAAGGTAACAAATACTCAGTAATATAAACATTTTCTGCTAAAGCTTCCTCCTCTCCAGCACATAATCCAGTTCCCATTGATTTCAAAAGCAGTTGGGTTTCATCTGATCGCTAGTTATTAAACAGCTTCCAAAGTTACAAAAAAAAAGGCAACACTTTGCTAGAAATAATCTTTGTTTCCTTGGCAGACTGTAACAATAATAACAATTATATATAAACATGCATATACACACATTTCCTTTCCCTTTTTATATCTTCAATCATCTGGAGTTCTTCAAGCATTTTATGCAGGTGAGTAAAAAATAATTATCTTTGCTTTGCAGACACAAAGGGAAGGTACGGTTGAAGTTGGCAGAAAAAGGAAGAATTTTGTGAATTTTCCACTGAGATTAAAAAACTCCCACAATTATATAAAAACTACTCCGGGTTTCCTTGACCAAAGCAGGCTGTGTTCAGCATTTTCACCCTTCCCTTTATTTTTCCCAGCCTCCCAGGTCTCCTTGAGCCAAGGTTTGAATTCTCACGGCAGCCTGAGCAGCGTTCTTGACGCTAAATTGGACAACTGGTAGAGCATATTTCCCAAGCAAGCATTCTGTCTGCTCAGATAGGACTACTTATAGGTCCACCATTTCTAAGAGTCCGATTCTGATCCCATTGCTCCCATCTGGTGTGCTTTTTCGTGCTGCACTGGATGGTCCCTCACTGCCCTTTCACAGCCTGAAGAAAAGGAGGCTCAGGGGAGACCTTCTCACTCTCTACAACTCCCTGAAAGGAGCTTGTAGCAAGGTAGGGGATGGTTTCTTCTCCCAAGCAACAAACAATAGGACAAAAGATAACAGCCTCAAATTGTACCAGGGCAGGTTTAGGTTGGATATTAGCAGAAATTTCTCCCCCGAAAGGGTTGTCAAGGCCTGGAACAGGCTGCCCAGGGCAGTGGTGGAGTCATCATTCCTGGAGGGATTTAAAAGACATGTAGATATAGATGAGGGACATGGTTTAGTGGTGACCTGGCAGTTCTGCGTTAACGGTTGGACTTGATGATCTTAAAGGTCTTTCCCAACCAAAACAATTCTATGATTCTGTGAGCACCAGTGCACACCATGACCAGGAGCTCCAAGCAGTTCCCTGTTATTTGCCCACAGGGCACGTGTCCTTCTCATCTCATTGCTGAGCAGTGAACTGCTCTTCCACCACAATGTGACCACAGGCCTTCCCCTCGCAAAATCTGTCCTTACCCATGCAGAACTAGTGGTATCGGCAGGGATGATGGCAGGTGAGGAAACAGAGAAAGCTGAAGGCATGAGCTGGTTTATTAACGTGGCAGGATGCTGGATAGCACTGGAAACACTTGATTTTTCAGTCAGTATTAATGCTTCTCACTGGAGTGGTGGGCCTTGCTCTGTGCCGTGTCCTCCTGAGTGCTTCTAGAACTGGTTCTTTACCGCGCAATGGTTCCAAAATTTGTGGCTGTTCGAACAGCAGGGAGATATGCTCAAAGCTGCTGCCCCCTCCTTTGGACTATGGATGTGATCGTGTGATTAAAAAAGAAAGTTTCCAGTAAACAGGTTCCTGGGTAAGTATTTGGCTGCTCTGCAAAGGGATTAGAGCTAATTCTAACTAAGGAACACTTTAAAACTATTAGGAGACAGTAATTTTAGCAGTTCTACAGATGATTAAAAAGTCATTTTCTAAACTATTCTCACTGGAGGGTTTTTTTTCTTTTCTTAAAGAAAACATTTAATTGCTTCAATCAACCATAACTGCTTTCTGTTTCTGATGTAATTTGTATACCCTGATCACAAGGTATATGGCTATTTTTCATATTTACTTATGAATGTATTCCCCACAGTTCTCATCAGTCACCTTTAATCGGCTGTAACTCGCTGCCCATTAACGAAGGAAGGACTAAACTGAGATGAACTCTAGGTGGGAACACTCTAGGTTGCAGTACCATGACCTGGCACACTTTGTAATGCCCCTCTGAGAGACACAGCTTCTATTTCTTTCCCTTCTTGGGACACCAGCAGCTGAAGTCCCACCTCACAGACTGGTGACACTGGCTTTGATTTTAGCTCCAGAATTTGCTCTGGCATCACCCATCTGTGTACTACAAAAACAGTATCTCCAAGAAGCAGAAGAAAGCCTTGCCAGCAAACGCCACCAAGGCTTGTCAACATCTGTGTCCTGGTTTTGCTGGGACAGAATCCATGGTCTGCAGGTTGTTAGCAGTCTGGAGGGCAGCTGAACTGAGTTGGCTACAGGTGTAAACCATCCCATAAATGTCATGCTCAGTATAAAGGGGGAAGTCTCCTGAGGACAGGAAGTTCTCCTGCTTGGGCTCCTGCTCAGTCTGCTCCTAATCCTGCTCCTCCTCTTCTTTCTCCTTCTGCTTCTCATCATACCTGGAGGGTCTTGCTCACCATTCTACTTCGGAGGATACTTTCCTGTTTATTTTGACTGCTGTACATTGGTATTAGTTTGGCTGTTTCGTTAAATCCATTTTCATTTCCACCCATGGGTCTTCTCTCCTTTTCCTGATCCCCCTTCTCTGCTGGGGAGGGGTCATCAGGTGATAGGAGAACTGCTGGAGTTTAGCCCCTGATATGGGCTGAACATAGACAACTTGAAAAGGTGAAGAGCTCGAGTGATCAGTGGGATGCTTCTTCCCATCCTGGATGCTGAAAGCAGCTCCTCTACCATGTGGCAAAGGCGGCTGTTCCTTGCACACCATTCTTGAAGATGTGGCATGGTAAGTAACAAATGTCCGTGTATTTAAATGTGTTGGTAATGTCCTGTCCAAGCCTTCGTTTCTTCCTGATAAATTATCTTCAGGTTTTGCCCTAAGGACCATCAGGGCAACATTGAGCTTCTGACCACAGTGGAGCAGCTCAGTAAATGAACCTTTGACATGGTACCTGGCACGCTACTGGCAGCTATTTTCTCCCAGCAGTGGATTTGTTTAATTGCCAGGAGCGTTCTAAAATTACTTGTTTTCAGGGATCCAAAATCTTACTTTCAGCATTTTGAATTTTCAGACCTTGCATGAGAGCCCACCGAAACCCAAAACTTCAGTGTGTTTTCCCCAAGAGTTCTCACGGATGTTTTGAAAGCTGGAACATTTTTATTTGCTTTATAATAGTTCCCAGGAGCACCTGCCAAGGTCTGGGTACCTCGATGTCATAAAAACATGAACTAACAGAGCACCTCTAAGTGAGAAGCAGCCACAGTTCAGGGCAGTGAAGTGCCAGCAGCAACTTCTGGGCTTTCCCTGCTCGCACTCGTGGTGTCCAGAACGACTTGCTGAGGCCTTTGAACTAGGAGAAAAAAAAAGAGCTGATGCTGCACAGGCTTTTCTACAACATGCCCGGCCTTGCCAAGTGCAGAGCGTGGCTTCCCCTTCACCAGCAGCCTTGGGCTGGAAGGGGCCACAGTGGTCATGCTGATGCCCCAGCCTGCATCCAACTTCCCAGATTTCTTGAACTCCTTCCCTATGTGCAGCAGCTTGTCTAGTCTCCAGGTGGTTTGCTAAGAGAAATGGTGCCCACACCTGTGTGGCTGTGACGGTAGCTAAGCTTCTGCTGACACAAGCAATGTTGTCCTTTCGAGTCACCATGAAAAACTGACCTCACCCAGCATGATTTGTGCCTCTAACAGCTAGAGGACTCATTGCTAAAGTCAGATTTGGCGCTTTTTTTTCACCTTCTGGTTCAGTGCATCACAGTCTGATGGGCTACGGGAAAGGGGAGCTAGTTGGGACACCCTATTATTAGTCCCATGCCCACACTTTGTCTTTCTATGATGCAGGATCACCTCTTTCCCAGGACACGGTAGCTTTCAGGATGTTATAACAGAGAATACTACACCCAAAGAGAAACTGAGGCTAAGGAAACCATTACAGTGCTGTGCAGTCCCTCCTTGTTCTGTAATAATACAACCTGACAATTTCTTGTGACAAATTTGTACATTTAACTACTTAGTAGCTCCATTTTTCTCCCCGAAGACCAAATCACTAGTTCTGTGACCCCCTAATCCCTGCATTTAAACGTTTAGAGAGATCTGTTTTCCACACTGAATCCAAATAACTCTTAAACTAACCTGCTAAAATCCTGGGGCAACGCGCTAAACCAAGCTTGCATTTCCAAAAGCATTTGATCTCAAAATATTCCATGTTACTTGTGTGTGTGAGCTCATTTCTGTCCCAGGGATGGAGACAGAGGTTTGTTTATTTATCTGAAAACCCAAATCTTTGCAGAGCTGTGCCGAGGTATCAACTTTTCAGTTCTCTGATCCTCGCACTCAGCATCACGTCCAACAAAAAGCTGTACGTAGCTAGAGACCGCTCGGACTTTGTTGGCTTTGGTTGTTTTTATAATTGCTTAGGTGAACGCAGAGCTGTGAGCACTGGTATGATGCCAGCCAGACCCTCTCCCTCTTCCAGAATGGCTGAGGGTTGATATTTAACTATCTCAGATGATGCCATCCCTAAGGAAACTCAGGAGGCAGCTGTGTCCTGGCAGTGCCCCCCTTGCCGTGCCCTAAACCACTGCTGGAGTCCTCTCTTGATGGAGAAAATGCATTGGAGTAGAAAGCTTGTGGCCATCTGGGGATGCTTATTCACGCCAAGTCTTCTTGGGAATCCAGGTGCAGCCCTCTGTGAATCTTTATTATACTTCACTCGAATCATCAGGTTCAACTAAGAAACAAGCAGCGTTATAGCAAGGGGGGGGAAAAAAGGGGAAGCAGGTAATGAAACAGCAATAAAATTGAAAGCAAATAGTGTTTAGAAACTTTAAATGCTTCCACGCATCTCAGCTTCGCTGCGGAAACTTGACAGTCACATATGAAGCGGGACACCATCTCGCTGAATTTTACATCGTTATGTCATTAAACGTGATACGGTTTTATTTTTAATTTCGATGAAACGTATTTCCTGATCTTTTCACAAAAATGACCTTTGGGAACCATAGCAATCTAGGCATGTCTTTATTTATCCTGCCGCATCAGCTAATACGTCCAGTGAGAAGCTGTATTGGGAAGCATATGATCGTCCTTGCAGGTACTATAATATTACGAGCTAAATGTTTTATTAGCCCATTTTAAACGAACAAGCTGAAAGCTCTCTCTTCTGAAATTACCTGATGTGTTACAGTGGACAAGTGGATCTGCAATCTGCTTCTCTTCTCCTCCTTCTCTGGAGTTTGAGGCCTATTTTTTGTCTTGCAAACTTTTTTATAATACGTTGCTTTTCACAAAGCAAAAAAGGCAAACATTTGTATATATTATCTAAGCAAGACATTCTCCATCTTTAAAAAAAATATTTTAGATGGTTTTGCATTTTCTGGACAGAATACTGCTAATGATTTCCACTGCTGATGGAGTTTTATAGATGGTTGTAGTTGCTGAGAACTGTGCGATAGACACGAAGTTGTGCAAAATTCAGGAGAACTTGAAGCCTGGGCTTCATCCGGTCTTCCCATGGACTTTCTGCACAGGACTGTGGAATTCATTGAAGGCAAGGTCTTTTAAAAATAGGATAGTTCCAAAATATCTGTTTGACCTTAATGAGAATAAGCCTAAAGGAGCCTGAACGCCTCATCTGCGCTTCAACCGGCTTCGGGAACGCTCTGAATATTTGAAAATCAGTTGTCTAAAGTGGACCCACAAACTGCCAAGTCTCCAAAAATCAGAGGCAGCTTCTGAGAATACAGATTTTTAAATGCAGGGCCTTAAATACTTTTAAAATCACATCTCCAAAGAAACCCATTCCAGTATTCGGAAAGCTGGGACAATGGAAAATGATCAGAAATAATTTGTCTCGTATTTTGGAGCATTCATAAAGTGAGAAGAAAAACAGTAGAAAACAAATGAAATTATCCTATCTATTCAGCTTTCAAGGCAGAAGTAGGTCAGGAGTAAAAAAAGGGGATTGCATTCTGCAAGAAGCATTGCAGTGTGGATTGGAAACGGGAACAAATAAATAATGCCAGAAATACATAAAAAGGAAAATTAATTTCAGAATTTTCAGAATTGCTCTATTAATTTGGAATAAATATGCACTTGAGAAGTTGCTTAAGAAGTAACTTACCAAGGTACTGACTAAAATTACTGTATGACTCCTTTTCCTCCGCTGCATTTTCAGATTCAGTGGAATTTAGTGTCAAGCTAAATTGAGCTCCCATTTCTGACAGGATCAAGGAAATAACTGACTTGTTGCTAGATTATTATTTTTTTTTTCTCCATGGTTGTCTTGAATTGTCTGGGTGACCACAAACAATTAACTCTGTTGGAGTTTTGACTAGAAAACGGAATTTCTTGCTTGAAGATAGGACGAATTTTTCCTTCACTTACAACATTTCCTAGAAGCCTGTTTCTGTGCTTACGAGCTCAGTGGTGGCAGTGTAATAAAAGGAAGAGTTAGATCTGTACCATTTTCCACAATATGTTTTGACATCATTATATAATATTTGGCCTGGATCTTTGTTAGCTCAAAAAGCTAATTCATTGCACTGACCAGAGCATCAGTCTTTGATTAATTCTTACTTAACAGCAAGTCATTAGCTTATTGCTGCCCTATGATCACTGTGACAGGTCAAGGGAGGAGTTTAGAGATCTGAATCATACAATCATCAGTTCCATCTTGCTTTTTAGTTTGACCAGCAAGTCTTGACTCAGCCATGTTGGTCTCTTTCCTTCCTTGCCCAGTTTCTCACAGCTGGGGATTGAGAGCTCTTGTGTTCTATGGAAAGCATCCTTAAAGATCGGCCAGATGTGCTCTGCTCTCTTGTCCCTAACTCCCTGAAGAGCTGGAGATTTGCTTTTAGGGTCCTGACTTTGCTTTTCATCTGCCTCGTACCTTTAGGACAGTGAAGTGCATGATCACTGCAGCCCAGGCTGCCTCCAATCTTGACGTCCCTATGAGTTCACTTGCATTTGTGACCATCAGGTCCAATATCGCATCCCCTCGGGTAGGGCTATTTTTTGCCTTAAGAAGTTGTCATCTAGGCATTCCAGGAGTCTCCTGGATTGCCTACGGTTTGCTGTAGTTGCTACATTTTTCCAACAGAGATGTCAGGGTGGTTGAAATCCTCCAGCAGGATGAGAGCCTGCAAGTGCGATGTCTCCTGAAGCTTCATCAATAGGCTCCAGCAGACACCAAGCACAAGGCTCCCTTTGTTTTCTC
>VZZY01010573.1:0-48965 GCA_013400335.1 Eurystomus gularis
CTACATTAATAGCAAGTTTTTCCAAAGCCCAAGGTATTTGATAGGGCTTGACAGAAAGATAAGAAATGAAATACATTTCTCGTTTCTTCAACTAGGGAGAAAGAACCAGCCACAATGGGATTATGACATTAATCCTGTCACTTGGAGTCATGTGAGTACCACGGTGTTTGTGGTACTGGGTACAGTGACACTAAGTGCTTTCAGCTCCCCATTTCTGAGGGCTGTCAGAGCTTTGCTTTTGCCACTTGCACTTACATAACTTTTAACACAGACTTGAGTCGATAAAAGTAAGTGAAAGTTCTTCTTAAAAAATTCAATGCAAATAACAACTTTCCTCATGCTAGAAAAAGCAGGGCAGAAAGCAAGAGATACCTACTAATATTTACCTCTCCCACAAGTATAGCAAGAAAAGTTTCTCTGCCTTTCCATTATCTGTCTCATAAATACTTCAGGTGCTTTTCCAGCTAAAAACTTAGTTTTTATGGAAATTTTCCATCTTAGAGAGGACTCCAAACTAGGAAAGCAGGCTTATCTTCATATCCTGTTCTTATTTATTTATTTATTTTTTCTCTCCAGGCAGTTGTATTATTTTCACAACTATCATCTACATCCAACCTTTGACTCCTAGCTGCCCAGCTCTATCAGCAAATCATCAAGGTTGCATATTCTTTTAACGTTATGCAGAGCATTTCAAACCCTGTATTGAGTGTCCTCAACTGCAGAACTTTTCATTCAGTATCTACAACTTGACTCAAAAAGTTATGCAGCTGTGTATTTTATATACTTGCTACCAGCTCCCGTGTGAGATCATACATTGCAGTATTTATTGTTTTGACTTGGTAATGAGTTTGGTGTGCCAAGACTATGTGTGACTTTGGCTAGACTATGACAAAAAATCTATGCCTCAAATGTATAAAAGGTATGTTGTCTGCCGTGTACCTATATACTCTGTATATGCTTTAAGAAAGCCTTGTAAAATTTCAGAACACTTGCCTTGCAATTCACTTTTTAAAACGAAATATAAGAATAATGAATATAGGAAGTCAAATAATAAAAGATAAGTAACCAAATGAGACATCTCTTGAGTCAACCACATAACCAAAATGACAGCTCAGAAAAGGAGAGCATGAAGGTACTTTAGCTAACTGTCAAGGTGCCTCAGAGACACTGGGAGATACGAGGTAATAATTTGTCTCCCTTCCCAGATTATGTGAGATTCAACAGCTTTAAGGAAATGATCTAAAAATGCGAGGGCTACTCAAGACAGAAAAAATAGAGTAGGCCAGTAGATCAGATCACTTTTCATTTCCATCAGCAGAACTGAGGTTTGGCTCCACTGAACTCTAGATTTACAACCACCCTATTAAAGCCTAGAAGTTGGCATAGTGGGGCATGCCTGAATATAGGTAATCATTGCAAGAAAAAGTATGGTGTTTAAAATGCCTTCTAGTTGTTCATAACAGCCTCTCTCACTGAATTTATTGATCTGAAGGCAAAGCTAGTGGAAAAAACCATGTGAGCATTTTTCAGATGCCTTATAATCCAGTGGTAGAAATTAAACCTAGTGTTAAGGTTAAATGGAAATCCAAAGTCGGATTCATGGCAGTCTTGCAATAAATTTATTGCAGTTTTAAGAAAATGCTGTGTTTCTTGAAAGAATCTAGGACCTGATAAAATACATGGCAGTCAAAGATGATGATAGAGGCAAATTAAAAAAAAAAAAAAAAAAGAAAAATCACAGTTAATGATTCCAGGAAGAATCTCAGTCCAAGAAATGGAAATACCTCATAGTCCTTCCCTCAGCTTCAGGTCAAGGTTTCTGAGAACTTGCCTACTTGTCAAACATAACCACCCCATTAAAACATAAACAGACACCATTACTGTCATTAAAAGTCTCTTTTCTAATATCCATCATAGCAATGCAGCAAAAAAAGTGACATAATATTACAACTTGTTCAATCTTCTTTCCCTTTGCCTAAAGCTAGAGTTCACTTTAAGAACACTCGTTTGTCAATATTTTAATTAAAGTAGAAAGAAAGGAACAGATTAATATCAGAATCTACCCTTTTCAGAGTATGTTACACAGAGGTACACAGCACGCTGTAGTGTAGTTGAGCAAGTGCATGATGGGACACATGAGGGGCTGCCTTTGATCACCCTGCTGATTTGTCCTTTCCTGATGTATCTCCAGTCAGGCAGAATGGGCAAAACCGTGAGATAAGCTAATATTTTTTGATTTTGAGTCTGCTGATCAATCTCTTGGATCATATAACAAAAGCTATTATATACTATTATTATATACTGTTGAAAGTATTTAGTCATTGGGAGGCAAAGCTGCACTGGAATTGTGTTGCACCGGCAAGTGTCACTAGACATGAGCAAGAATAACCATCGCCTGCAGTATCTGTTATTCCTTAGAGCTCTCTCAACCATGCTTAGCACATAAAATCTGACAAGATTAGAACCTCAGGTGGTATGGCTTCAGGCAAAGGAGAAATTCAGTTACCTGTCAGTAGTAATAATAAAGAGATGAGTGAAACCACAACGCTATCTCTGTATTTCCCCTGGATTACCTCTCTTTTAAGATGCCCTTATTCCCCATGTCTATTGATGAAAGAACAAGTTAATGTTGTGCAAAGGAAAAGCAAGCCTTTAAAATGTATTTTATGGGTTGACTAAGTTTCTTTAAATATTTTAATGACATTTTTACTTTTCTGTTTGCTGTCTTTTAAACTGAGCTATAAAAAACATAACTTCTTCCAATGTAATTAGCAAGTATGTCATACTCAAATGCACTCCTTACTTTTTTTCTAGTAACTTCCATCTTATAAGGTAAATTAAAGATTTCAGCTGAACCATAGAAATAATCTACTCCAGCTCCCACTGAAATCACTCTCATTATCTTGAGATATTCCTACATCAATATCGGTTTCCTTTCAGTAGATTCTGTAGACTACTTATTTGTTGTAGCTCTGCTGAAAGGCTACAGCTAAGCCCTACTGCTTATCTACCTTCACAACCATTTTCCAAGAAAACACATTTAATGAAAGTAATCTAGATATATTCTTCGATACTTATATAAATACTATACATTTTAAACTCCATTTGCACTGTTTTCAGATTAAATTGTTCTTGTTTTCCTGAGTAAATCCTCTGAGAATGTTCTTATTTTTACCCAGTTGTCTGCAAATCACATCTTTTCCAATCAAATGGACTGGGTTTTTGTCTGAAATAAGAATAATAGAAAGCAGATTTTCTCCTGTAGATGGCTCAATTATCCTAAAAAGAAAAATCAGAATGCTTAGTCTTTTAGGATGACAGTATATTCATGTTATAGAGTTTGTTGTGAATTTTTGGTTTTGTTGTATTCCTTTAATGAAGCAGTGATTGACACGGAGAGGACTAAAATGCCACTGCCATATGACTGTTACAGTACCTTTACAAGCCTTTGAAATGAAAGTTGTTTTGCAAAAACTAGGAAGAAAGATTTCAAGGCAGAGATCTATTTAGCATGTCCCTACAGGAGGTGAAAGGATTCCTCCAGTTGGAATTTGACACAAATCCAGTCAAGTTTTTAAACGGTAAGACTGGTCACTTGCATAGCAAATGCACAAAGATAAATAGGGCACATCTTTGATGTAGGCCTTAAAAAAAAAAAAGACAGATTGTGGACCACTTAACCAGGTACCATAGGGTCTATGCAGGGCCTCTGTAATCTTGTTTTTGTAACTGCTGCATCTATTAAAAAGGAAAAGAGGCCAGAACACTTGTAACTGGGAACATCATCTTCCCAACACAGCTTTGCTTTTGGAAGCTTTCCATTTGCTTATTAGTGAGTGATATCCCTCAGTCATCAGTACCTTACCATTTTACCAAGTTGTTTGTTTCGTTTTGTTGTTTGTTTTTTTTTCAGTTTAAAAGCTCATTTTTTCACTTTCTGGTTGGACTATTTATGTTATTTCTTCTCCCTGAAGTACACAGTGAACTCTGTCATTCAGGGACTTTGAGTCAGGTGTAAAAATGTGAGTTCTTTGGGCAGCATTTTGATGACAGAACTTCTCTTCTAATAGTGTTAGGTGAATATATGTGAGAAATCACGTTGAGATTCAGACTGCCATTACAGTAAGTAGTTGTGCTGTGCAAAGCCTTGACTAAAGCACAGCTTCAAATGTGTTGGATTGTGTCAAAACAGTTTTGAAACTGTGTTAAAATGATTTATATAAGCTAGCAGAATTTTAATATACACCTGGTTTTGCTTATTGGCCATGTGGGTTAAACTTTCTATTCCTGCTCAGGATGTGTGATAACCTGGCTCACAATGGGTACTCATGAACTGTAGTGTGATTCAAAGTCAATAGGAGTACTGCACTTCAATGCATATATGTTTTCAAATACCAGTCATAAAGACTGTGATTTTAAGTATATCTCTGAATGAGAAGTACAGAATAAGCTATTTTGGGTGCACGTGTATATATCTATCCATGTATTTTGCTTCTGACCTGTTTTAGCCTTCAGATTACCTCAAGCCCTATGCTCTGGCTGAGCTCAGCATGGTAACACATTATTCATTCATCTGTTTTCAGATCTTACCTACTATCACTGCAAAACACACAGGACAAGAGATGCTATAAATATTTCTGCACACACCTTTTTATTTCTGTACCCTGACATATAGTCTAAGACATAATCTCTTTCCAGAAGTTCTTGTGCACAAGCTGGTATTTTAAAAAATGTATAGAAAATTTTAACTATTCAGTTAAAGAAATACCTGCTATGGTGTGTTGACCTGGGCTGGCTGACAGATGCCCATCCAGCCAGTCTCTCACTTTTCTTCCTCATCAGGACACGGGGAGAAAATAAGAGGGAAAATCTCATGGGTCAAGATAAAGGCAGAGAGATCACTCACCAGTTACCATCACTGTCAAAAGAGACTTGACTTGGGGAAAATTAATTTCATTTATTGCCACTTAAAATAGGTTTAGATAGTGAGAGACAAATTAAAACATGACGCTCCTCTCTTCTTTGTTCCTAAGGTTCAACTTCACTCCTTCATTCCCGACTTCTATACTGTGTTCCAGAGCAGCACAAGCAGATGTGGAATGGGGGCTTGGGCCAGTGCATAGCAGGTCCTCTCTGCTGCTGCTTCCCTCTCACATTTCCCCTGCTCCAGTGTGGGCTCTTCATGGGCCACAGTTCCTTCAGGGCATATCCACCTGATACAGTGTCGTCCTCTCCATGGGCTGCAGTATGGATATCTGCTCCACCATGGTTAACTCCACTGGCTGCAGTGGAATCTCTGCTCTGACACCTGGAGCACCTGCTCCCTCTTCTTCTCTCACCTTGGATTTCTCAGGGCTGTTTCTCACATTGTTTTTCCTCACTCCTCTTTGACAAACAGTGTTTTGTCATTTCTTAAATACATTTTCACAGAGATGCCACCATCTTGGCTGCAGGGCTCAGTCATGCCCTGCAGTGGGTTGGCTGGAGCCAGCTGGAACAGTCTGTGTCCGGCACAGGGCAGACCTGGCCTCTCCTCACAGAGATTATCCCACAGTCCCTGCTGTCAGCACCTGGGCACCTGTGCCCAATACACCTGCAAATATAAAATCATGTTGTCATTTTTCTCTGACATTAAAGCCCTCTTCCCCCAAAACATGTCTGTGAAATAAGGTTGTTTAAATACATCTATATATCTCCTAAAAGCTAGGCTTAGAAAACTCAACACATACATAGCCTGTGAAAAGATTGCTAGTTTTGCACGCAGTTTATGGACCCGAGTAAGTGTTTGTCAGATCACTGTGGCAAATTTCCAGCAATTATTTGTCACTTGTAAAATGTTTCTCTGTCTCCACTGCTAAGCAGGGTCTTTCTTTGGCTATATTGCTTTCACAGGCAAGTTTATCAGCAATTCTAATTTTTACTAGTTCTAATTATTTTCAGAAGTCAGACTTTTCAGAAGTCAGACATCATTTCTGGACCCAGAATATATAACCTGTAAAAACATGTTCCTCTGAAAAAGTACTGCAATTGTGTTTTAATTCAGAGTCAGAAAATGTTATGTTAAATTATAGACACTCTGGATGTTTTTTCCTCTCCCGAGAAAAATCACCATTTAACTGTTTATATTTAGCCATTTTGGGTTACAAAAATAAACAAACAAACACTCTTATATATATACATATTTACTACAGAAATGCTTTTCAATAAGAAAAGTGTTAATATAGATAGACTGCTAAAACATTGGCTGCCTTGCTCAGCTGCTGTAGTACAGTCTTGGCATGGCTTCGCCTGTCATTTTTCATTAGATATAACACTAGATTACATCACCTAGAGTGGATTTTTTTCACTAAACTTGAATTAAACTATAACACTTATCAGTTTTACCATTTATTTTTCACCATGGGAATGTAAGGTGCTTTTCCATTTCCAAACTTATACAAAAAATTGACTCACTGCACCGTTTATGTGTGATAGCTGCTTCTCAAGAGTTTGCATGATGCTTTCATCACTAAGTTAAGCCCAAGATCCATGTTTTGTGGAAAGCTCAGTCATCAACTAAGAAACCCAAATGATGCTTCAGCTTCACTTTGCCAAAACTTTATAGTATAAGGGATAAGTTCAATTGCTCACTGAAGTGCTGGGGGCTAGAGTTGGCCTGTGAATGAGTCACAACCTAGCAGAATGTTTTGTTTTTCTTATTGGCTTCATGTTCCAGAGGCAGAACCTGGTCCACCTGTGGCTCTGTGGCTCTGCCCTCACCCAGGTGGTCATGGTTGGGATGGTGGGTGAGGGCAGGGCTATATTAACCAGGAGCTGATGAGTCAGAGGAGCTTCCTGTTGGGTGTGGCTACTGTTAGGACTGGTTACACCTTGCTGAGCTCTCTTAGTGGTGTCCTTCGATGTGGGGGGCCACTGAGGAAGCCATCTCTGTCTGTTGTATCTGGTAGACAATGCTGGCACCACCGTGGGCAGTGGAGAAGCTGGGCCCACAGGAATTTATAGCAGGACTGTCTGAAAGGAGACTTCTGAGGGAATGTTGCTGAGTTCAGAGTTGGCCTGTGTGATGAGGCAACTGATGGCAGCTTAAAATGATGAGAGGTGAACCAGCACAACACTCACCTGATGGCATCTTGGAATACAAAGTGCAGGTAAAGGTATTGCACCTTTAGCTGATGGATAAATTTTTTTTTCTAATATCTGAAATTTGACTGATAGTATATTTAAGAAAGAAAATTGAATTTTTAAAAAGCCAGTGGCAGAAGCAATAACCACTGAGAATCTCACTTAATTCATAGTTACTTTGAGAATTAAAGAAGCCATATGGTCCAAAGATGAGTAGAATAATTGGTTACATTTAAATAAAATTCAGTGCTCCAGGAGACACCAAGATGAGAACTCAGTAACTGACATAAGTATGTAATCAGTATAGAAAAAATCCACAGATATTAGATAATCACATTGGCTCCCTGAAAATTCTCTAGAGAAATGAAGAGGTGTGTGAATGTGATTCACAGCAGCCATCACACACAGTCGGGGATCACCTGAGATAACCAGTAAGAAATACTGAAGGAGGGTGTCTGCATTAACACTGCACAGAACCTTTATGTCAGAAACTGAGCTGCAGATAGCTTAATGATTAAATAATGATTGAGTTGAAGTGTGACAGTCCTAAATTTGAACCTAAAGAAACCTAAATTGGACTGTGTTCAAACAGCTCACTGTAAAAGGGTAAGTCAAGACTTTATGACTACTACTCTCTATTGATTGCATGGAGAATCATATCTGATAACTACAGAAACATTATTTGAAATGGCATGTACAGTAGTATTTTGGATCCCATTAACTGCATAATTTTGAAGCAAATCCCCCAATAATGTCAACTTACTGCACATGTGTTTGATATGCAGCAACTCAGCTCTGTCAGAGGAAACTAAATCAGAAACTGCTTGAAGTGCACAGCAAACACATTGCAAATCCTCAAATGTCTGATCCACTGTTGGTCCTCTGGATAGTTTCAGTTAATGTGTATATGGAGATGGAAGATTTGGGTCACTACACTAAAGCTCATCTAAGTAAAACCTCCAAGACACATACAGTGTAAATGAAGAAAGATGACTCAGTACTAACTGCTTTGGTCTACTGATGTAATCCTGTTGCTCAAAAACCTTTTTGTTGCAAACTTAGCTCAAATCCTTTTTGGCTTTCTTGAACTGTGTTGCCATAGTAGGATAAAAACAAAATCTGTCAAACTTTTTAGGTGGTATAACTACATTCTGTAAATACTTATTTTTGAATGATAAAAGTTGTAAAGGAACTTAAAAAGTCATCCAGTCCAACCCACCTGCAGTGAGCAAGGACATCTTCAACTAGATCATGTTGCTCAGAGCCCTGTCCAACCTGACCTTGAATCTATCCAGGCATGAGGCACCTTTCTGGGCAGCTAGTCCCAGTGTTTCACCACCCTCATTATAAAAAACTTCTTCCTTATATCTAGTCTAAATCTACCCTCTTTCAGCTTAAAAATATTACCCTTTATCCTGTTGCAAAAGGCCCTGCTAAAAAAGACTGCCCCCATCTTTCTTATAGGCTCCCTTTAAGTACTGAAAGGCTGCAATAAGGTCTCCCCAGATCCTTCTCTTCTCCAGGCTGAACAACCCCAACTCTCTCAGTCCCTCTTCAGAGGAGAGGTGTTCCAGCCCTCTGTTCATTTTTGTAGCCCTCCTCTGAACCCATTCCAAGAAGTTCATGTTCTACTTGTGCTGATAGCTCTAGAGCTGGACACCATACTCCAGGAGGGATCTCACCAGAGTGGAGCAGAGGGGAAGAATTACCTCCCTTGACCTGCTGGCCACACTTCTTTTGATGCAGCCCAGGATATGGTTGACCTTCTGGGCTATGAGTGCATAATGCTAGTTTATGTTCAGCTTTTCATCCACCAGTACCCACAAGTCCTTCTTTGCAGGGCTGCTCTTAATCACACCATCCCCCAGGCTGTATTGCTACTGAGGATTGCCCCAATTTAGGTTCAGGACCTTGCACTTGGCCTTGTTGAACCTCATGAGGTTCACATGGGCCCACTTCTCAAGCTTGTTTAGGTCCCTCTGGATGGCATCCCATCCCTCTGGCATGTCAACTGCACCACTCAGCTTGGTGTCATCTGCAAATGTGCTGAGGGTGCGCTTGATCCCACTGTCTATGTCATTGATGAAAATATTTAACACCGCTGGTCTCAGTATGGACCCCTGCGCCCCAGATCCCACTTGTCACCAGTCCCCATCTGGACACTGAGCCATTGACCGCTACCTTCTGGATGCGACCATCCAACCAATTCCTTATTCACTGAACAGTCCACTCACCAAATTCATATCTCTTCAATTTAGAGAGAAGGATATTGTGGATCTAATCTATAATGACTAACATTCAGGGGGATGTTGCTCACAGATACTGTAAACTGCAGCGATGTTCAGGGCATTAGCTAGTATGAGGAATGGGGAAAAGAGCAAATTCTTTTGGTTTGTTCCTACTGAAACAGGAGAAGAAGATACCAGAAATAAGCCACTACAGAGTCTAAATCCACCTCCCTTTTCTTCCTAAAAGTGGCATTTAATTTTTTTGCTGCAAGCATTTAACCTGTGACTTCATAGGTAAAAAAGGCTTGTATCTTTTTATGAACTATTTGGTGCATAAAGTGCTTCCCTAATCAAGGGCAAAAATAACACAGATTGTTTCATTTCCAGATACCTTCTAACAAAACCTAAAGAAAAAAAAAAGAAATACAGAGGAAAGCTCCTATCTAACACATCCAGCCTTCATTTTTCCCTATACTAAAGAATAAGCTATCAAAACATAAGCTGAATGACTTCCAAATGTTATTGAAGTAGACAGAGATCATTCAAATATTACCCATATACAGTGTCCTGTGTGGCCCAAGAATGGCACAACTAAGGCAGGAGGACAGCCTATTTTTTTCTGACCACTCTTTTGCTTGGCAATTGGGAACACAAATTAGTGCTAATTTTTATTGTTAGCTTTTGTAATGTGCACATCTGTTTAATTGGTCTGAACTAAGACTGCTGTGAGTTAGTGGAAATAAAGTATTCTTTGTATTGCAGCAACTTTCAGGCACGTCACATCTGAGCTTTATTCAAACCTACTGCTGTGGTATATTACCAACCACTTCAATTCCTCTTGTTTTTCGTTTATGTTAGAAGGATAATAAGACCCTTTACACTTTTAAAGGCTCTAAAAATGTTTTGAGGTGTTCATATTTTCCCTTTATATATTATTTTTAGTGTTTATTGCTCTCAGACTGTCCTCTTAACGCTGTACTATACAGCAAAAAAACCCTGAAGTGACATGCTTTGAACAGCTTATACAGTAAATGAGGCAGAGAAATCAGCAGGGATGATACTACAGGAGAATGAATAGCTACAACTTTTTGTTTGAATTGTTGTGTTAATGTTGAATTTCTGCTCAGGATTGGATTTGACCCTTTTCATGGTGAGCTTGGCTATATTTTTATGTATCTACTATTGTGGTTGGAGTCTAAGGTCAGTGATGGATCTCTGTATAACTTCATCTAACAACGTCCAAGCTTAGCTAGTCCAAATACATTTGTCATCCCAGTTACAGGGAGGATCTTGTTGCTTGTGTCCGTTACCAAGACATGCCACATTTCTCCTTTTTTGTTACAGGTATAGGAAGGACCATTGCAGCAAATCATAGCGGTAAGCCAGCCTGTTTGCTTTCAGAATAGCTTTTTTTTTTCAGAATTTGAGGCAGAATTGCTTTCATATTATGACTGGATTTTGGCTGTGAGCTTAGGGCTAGTCTCATCTTCTGATGATATTGATAGAGGTGCTGTTTCATTTTATCATACTGCCCTGCTGAGTCTTGACATGTTTCCTCACAGAAGAGTATTCAGTCTCCCTATCCAGTCTCCTTTAAAATCTCCTGTGGAAATACACTTCCCAATGCCATCAACAAAATAATTTTAATTTACTGTCTTTCTCATTATCCCACAGCATTCTCATGCCTTCCATAGCAGTTGCATAAATGTCTTACTAACCTTTACTTACCCTAAGTTTAAGCATAGCCCTGGCTTCACTTCTTTGCCGCTTGGGTCAGCAGGCAGGCAGGGATTTCTCTCAATGCCTCTTGTAGCCCAGCTGCTTTCTCCCCTTTGGTGTGCACGCGCTTTACCACTCTTCCCCTGAGCTTCCAAGGGCTACTGCGCCCTGGGCAGTGCTTCTCTTTCAATTGACCATACTGCTTGGGGAGTCGTGTCAGAGCTTCAAAAAGCTTCCCACAGCTTTATCATAACGACGCTACTGCTTGGCTTGGCTTTCTCCAACCGGCTGCTTCACGGCTCCATTTCTGCAGCTGTCCATGCCCTACTGAGGCACAGCTTGCAGCCTTCTCTTCCTCTAAGTCGTCTGCTTTGTGATACTGCTCCCAGCTGTGTTTTTCTTCTTCTGATGGCTGAGGTCACAGGAAAAAGCATTCTTTTTAGATGCGGTTGTATCTATTTAATGCCTCCAACTGAATACACAGCCCCTCTGAAAATACAGTGTGTAAGTAATTGAAATTCTGCATCATTCTTTGAAAGAATTGTGCAAAAGTTTGGTTACAGTGCAGCTTTTCGACTGCTGCAGAGAGAAAAAACTCTGAACAAACTCTGGCATAAGGCATGAAGTCTGACAGTCAGTACTGATCCCAGTATGGAATCTAAAAAAGAGGCTTTCTTCTGCCTTTGTCTCAAAGATTTGGGAACCATTTAAAACAGTAGGATTTATGTTAAGATAAGATTTTTAATTTTCTCTTGTTTCTGCTACATGCTTAAAGGCAGTTCTGCATCCATTTTCAGTTTTGCTCTGTACCAAGTTATTAATTTAAATACGGAGCGGTAGCAAAGCATTGGTGTATAAAATAAATTTTTTTGCTCTCAAATGTTTGTCATAGGTGGGTGAATGTGGCTTTGTAGCACAGAATTTTAAGTTGTCTTTGACCTAGTTGGACTATGGCCCAGTTCATTTTGAATAAGGTTAGACTAAACTTTTGGTTTTAAAACAAACACAGTCCAGAATAAAATATTTTAGTTACTTCTGTTAAGATCTCTTCTTTATAATGTCCCACATCACCTGTGTGCATTAATATGATAAATTCGTGTACCATAACATGCACTGTGGTGCGTCCACATTGTGGACATGGAGCAGTGCCTTCAATTTCAGTTCAAGGATTAGATTTATGCTGTTTCCTGGGTTACTGCTAAATAAAACCACAGCTAAGATGTGCATTTTAGAACTACATATGATAGTGCTTTCTGTTAAATTTTAACGTCTTTCCTGGCACAACTTTTGCCTCTGCCAACTAGCAAACACTCTTGCAAGGCATGATTCAGGGTGGGCAGTTTGGACAAAGGCAATCTGTCTTCGTTTATCTGACACAGATCTCCAGCACCAGCAGACTTTGTACTTTCAAACGCTTGTGACTGACCATGTGAAATAGCTATAAAAACACCATTTGGATGGGCTGTCTACAGATTTCAAAGCATTTCAGGTCCTTTAAAATGAAAACAAAACAAAACAAAACAAAAAACAGACAACCAAACAAAACCAAGCCCGCAAGGAATGCTCTCTTCCTGTACTAGTAGAAGTTTACTGTCAGATACCTGTTCATAGGGAATGAGAGTAGTGTAACATAGAGGTATGAGTGATACTGTCACAAAGAAGTTGTTATAGAGACAGAATATTTTTAAGAATTAAATTAAAAAGTAAACAGATACTAATTTTACCTGTATTTTTCCTTTCAATGATATTTAAGCACTGTCAATTGCATGTTAAAAATATTGTAATTATTGGAGGAGTTTTATGCACAAGTAAGCTGGAAACCAAAGGATAAAGAACTATTGTGCAAGTCACAGTAATCCCTCCTCCTTTGCAATTGGAAATCTGGCCAAAGAGGTTGTGAACAAGAAGCTACTTGTCCTATATGTAACGTATATTGTTTTGTTACTTGGTTTTATTTAGTCTGGTAACAAAACACTCGTCTTATGAAAGGAAATATTTGGGATTTATTTATTATTACTCCCCATCTACCTACAATTATTACTTTAGTCTGAGGACAGCACTTGCCTTACATTTCTTTGGCAAGCCCAGCAATTAGCCATTATTTGTGTTTTAAACTCAGAGGCAACATTGGGCATCCTATCCAGCTGTGGAAACAGAGCTCATGGTCTCCGTATCTTCATAACCCACCACTTTTTACAATCATCTACATCACTATAAAGTTGTAGAAAAGTATCAGAGGTTCTTCTATGCATTTTGTTGTGGCTGAATTAATGATCTGAGGTGGAAGAAAACTGCATTTGCTCCACAATAAGAAATAGTAGACTATAATTAGTGTTTTCTATTTTAAGAATCAAAAAGAAACAATGTTCTAAACCAAAGAAAACAAAGCTAGATTAAATATCTAGCAAAAACACTGTTATGTTGATTTCAAAGAGGGATAATTATAGCTGTAATATATTTAGAAGGTTGTTGTTCATTATTTTTTTTTATCCACCTGTAAAAGCACTGCACAATTCACAGTTCTAAATAACATTTTTATTATCATTTTACCACTGGGAAATGTCACAGAATGGTAAAATGACTTGCTTCTGTTACACTCTGAGTCACAATCTCTGAGTTATAGTTGTCAGCTGCCTCTCCCAGATCTACTTCTACAGAACTTCTGCTTGCTCTACTATTTCTTGTTTTATGCAGTTATTCTTGCAGAAGTACAAGGTTTTCACTTGTACATGTGAAACTTTATCCTGTTTTCTTCATCCTTTCTACAATATTTCAGGGTGGATGAAATTTTAACGTGACAGCCTTTCCCAATTTGACTTATCATGTTTCATGTAATGTAATATTTGTAGTCTCTACTCAATCATCAAGCTAAAATAATGAATAATACGAGACCTACCTTAGACCACATTTGATGCATCTGTCTGGTTGGAAATGTAGACTGTTGATAACTACACTCTGAGTATTTTCCTCCCAACACCTGTGCCTTCACTTTACAGTAGATTCTTTTCCAAGCTACCTTTTGTCTGTTCTTATGAGTGTATCATCAGGAACAGTGTAAAGCTTGAGACAGCAACGTAGAGCATCTGCTGTTTCCTGTCCACAAGAGTTGCTACCCTACCATAGAAGTAAATCAGCTTGTTCTGACGTGATATGCTTTTGGCAGGACCATCCTAGATACTATTCACCTTCTTGTGGTCTTTTAGCAATTTTTTTTTTTTCCTCTGATGAAATGTTCCTGACTTTTTCCAGGAACTGAAGTTAGGATAACTGGTCTTACAGTTTCCTGCATTAAAAGAAGTGTGGCCAGCAGATCAAGAGAGGTGATTCTGCCCTTCTACTCTGCCCTGGTGAGACCTCACCTGGAGTACTGCATCCAGCTCTGGGGCCCCCAACACAAGAAAGACGTGGACCTTTTGGGGTGTGTCTAGAGGAGAGCCACCACAAAAATGATCAGAGGGCTGGAGCACCTCTCCTATGAAGACAGGCTGANGAGCACCTCTCCTATGAAGACAGGCTGAAAAAGTTGGAGTTGTTCAGCCTGGAGAAGAGAAGGTTCCGAGGGGGACCTGATAGCAACCTTCCAATACCTGAAAGGAGCCTATAGGAAGGCGGGGGAGGATCTGTTCACGGGGGTTTGTAGCAATAGGATGAGGGGAATGGTTTTAAACTAGTAAAGTGCAGATTTAGGTTGGACATTAGGAAAAAGTTCTTTAATATAAGAGTGGCAGATAACTGAAACTGGTTGCCCAGAAAGGTGGTGGAGGCCCCATTCCTGGAGACATTCAAGGTCAGGCTTGGTGGGACTCTGAAAAACCTGACCTAGTTAGAGATGTCCCTACTTGTTGTAGGGAGGTTGGATGAAATGACCTTTAGAGGTCCCTTCCAGCTCAATACCTTCTATGATTCCTGGTCTACTAGTCTTTGGAATTTATTCTGTCTTTCATAATTTCTCAGAAAAAAAATATTACTAATGGTTCTGAAATTACTTTAACTGGTCCTCTATGATATAGTTTATCTAAGACTTGAATTTGTGCTTTTCTTACTTTACCCTGAATTGTCACCCTACTTTAACTTCATACAATGCATTAAAGGCACAATGTGGCTGAGAGTGAAAGAACAGATTTCTGAAGGCTAGATTCTGTCAATTTTAAATACACTTAGTTATTTACCCATGGAACATTGTGCCTTAATTCAGTGTGACTTCTTGCAGAGTATGGAAAACACCACTGAAAGAAATGTAGGGACGAGGACACTGGCACAGATGGTACATACAGAGGTGTACCAAGGCAAGCACATGTATTCAGAAGGATTCATTTGAACACATGGATATAGAAACACACATTTGAAAGAGTGGGGAGAAAAAGTGATCACATACACTAGAACATAAACACCCAGCTGGAAGGACAGAATAGTCCTCTTAAGCTTTGTTTTAGGCAGTGGGGGGAGATACTTACAGCACAGGTGATGTACTTCTGTTTTAGCTATCTATGTTAAGGACAGATGAATCATATTCTAAAGCTGTTCAGTTCTCTCCATTGACTATAAAAGGAGCCTCACCTTCCTCTTGCACAGAGCAAGTACACAGTGTACATTTAGCATTTGCTTCAAGGAAGAGGAGGCTGAGGCTTCATGTCCTGAGCAACTGGCTGGCCAGGTAGAGGACATATCTGTTCTTCTGGCAGGAGAGGGTTAATGGCCTGTGCTTGTTTGCTCCAAAAACACATGTACACACACACATGCACATCTATGCCTATGTATATGCATATTTCTTAATTGTGTTTAAAGAATTACTTTGCTCACACATGCATACATATACGTTGCTTTTAGCAATGAAGAGGAAGTCCTCACTTTCCTTTTTTGCATATAAGAGCTTCTGCTTCCAGCAAACCTCCTTTCAGCACAACTGAACAAAGTATATGTAAATCTCATCTTCAGAAGTCAGAGCTATTTTCTCTCACTCTGACTTTTTCCACATTGTCAGATGTTGGTGTGGTCAACACCCTGGAGGGAAGGGATGCCATACAGAGGGACCTTGACAGGCATGGTTGTTGACCACTCCATGCCAAACTCATGGAGCTCAACAAAGCCAAGGGCAAGGTCCTGCACCTAGGTCAGGGCAATCCCAAACATAAATGCAGATTGAGCAATGAGTGGATTAAGAGCAGCCCTGAGGAGAAAGACTTGAGGGTGCTGGCTGATGAAAAGCTCAACATGAGCCAGCAATGTGCAAATGCAGCCAAGAAAGCCAACCATATCCTGGGCTGCATCAAAAGAATTGTGGCCAGTAGGTTGAGGGAGGTGATTTTCCCCCTCCACTTTGCTTTTGTGAGACCCCACCTGGAGTACCGCATCCAGCTCTGGAGCCCCCAATACAAGAGGGACACAGACCTGTTGAAGTGGGTCCAGAGGATGGCCATGAAGACAATCAGTGGGCTGAAGCATCTCTCTTACAAGGATAGGTTGAGAGAGTTGGCGTTGTTCAGCCTGGAGAAAAGAAGGCCCCAGTGAGACCTTATTGCGGCTTTCCAGTATCTGAAGGGGCCTACAAGAAAGCTGGGGAGGGACTTTTTACAAGGGCTTGTAGGGGTAGGACAAGGGGTAATGTCTTTAAACTGGAGAAGGGGAGATTTAGATTAGAAATTAGGAAGAAGTTTTTCACTATGAGGGTGGTAAATCACTGGAACAGGTTGCCCTGGATGTGTTCAAGACCAGGTTGGATGGGGCCATGAGCAACCTGGTCTAGTGGGAGGTATCCCTGCCCATGACAGAGGGGCTGGAACTAGCTGATCTTTGAGGTCCCGCCATACGCAAACCATTCTATGAGTCTATGATTCTATGTTCCTACTTCATTTCATATTAATTCAATATCCTTTAAGTTTTACTTGGAATTTCCAGTTTCAAACATAGATTCAGGCCTAGTCAAATCCCTTCCAAAATGAACATCGTAAACAATTACATTAACTTTTTGGTGGGGAAATTTCCCTCATTCCCCACTCCTTTCAATTTCTTCATATTCAACCAAAATTTGGCCCAAATTAATGCTATAATATCATAGACTCTAATGACATTTTTTACTGGTAACAAACATGTTATCTAACAAAGTATTCCTAGTGTCTGTTCTGTTACAGATCTTTCATAAAGCACTTGTAATATCACATGACTTTGAAATAGATTATAGTTCTCCCTTGCTTCAAATAAGCTTAAAAATATTAACAAATGCATTTTTTGTTCATGTCATTAAACATACTCTGTAAGTCTATTAAACCAGTCAAAAGAAGATATCTCAAAATCAAATAATACATGCTCTTCAAATTCACTAACTAGCAACAGAGTTGCAGAGCTTCCCTCATTTCAGTTTTAAAGTCTAACATGAAACATCTCTTTTAAAAAGTATTCCTGACACCAGCAAAATCTACTTCATATCAACATGCTTTTAATAACATTAAGTGAAACCTTCTCCATGTTCAACTTCAATGCATTAGAATCAGGAGTAATGCCACTTTTAATTAAAGTAGATATTGCAAAGGATCTGTGCTCTCTTACATATATCCTTATAATCTGATTTCATATTTTGCTCACTGAAGTATGTTTATTAAAAGTGCTACAGAGATTTTGGCAGCAGGGCTTCTTAGATCTTCTAATAACCTTTTGAGCCTAAGATTGCTTCCTTTCATACTCAACCAAATCCTCTACCTTTAAGGAATGTTTCACTTTATTCAAAGCCTTTCTTTTTTCTTTGACTACCTTTTAATAATTCTTCTGCTAAAAAGTACTGACGAATTGCTTTGTTCCACACATAATCTAGAAATAGCCAAAACAGGCCACAGATACATTCAGAGAAAAAGCTTCTTTGTACTGTTGGTGACAGTTTCCATAAATTCCTTCAAATAGAGAGAATAAAAGGAAATCCAGGCAACTTTTTGAACTCTATATTTTCTCTACCGCTGTATCAATTTAGAAAGAAGTTGCAGATGAATAAACATTGAAAAATGGTCACTCCACATCTAGTAAAATTGATTTTATACTGTAACGTCAACCTCTAATATTTAGTCTCAACTTTCTGCAAATTTTTGTCTTGATGCTTGAGCATTCACCAGTAAGACTGTTAAAACTGCTCCCAACCTACCATTTCAACTGAATCATATTATACAATCCATTCTTTTTCTCCTCAAAACCTTTTTCTTATAGATAGTTTTGCCTACAGCTAAGAATTTTTGTGTTAACTTCTTATCATAGCTACCAGTTATGAAATTTTTTAATATGTTTAGAGCTAAGTTTATTGTGTGTGTAAATGGCATTTGGTTGGTAAGGATTTGCCCACTTAATAGGCAGCTTCTGAAGTTAAGTTTGTTTCAATGTAATCGTACTGTAATCTCAATAGTTTTTAATCTTCCAGAATGAACAATGCAATCAATAGATACGTCTGTAGCAACTATTGAAAGTACTGACTTACAAGTTTCAATTTATTTACAACACATTTATCAGCAGTATTAAAACACTGTTAAAATCCTAGTTATTAATTTCCCACCATAAAAATTCTAGGTTTAGATTCCACACCAAGACTCTCTATTTCTACTTCCATTGCCCAAACCAGTCAAGGCCAGTTGTAATGCTCTTCTTTCCTCCCTTGCATTTTTAATGAATACTGCCCAAGTTCTTTTTCAGCACCTTCTGTCCCAGGGAAGAAGCAATGACAATAGCAGTAGCACAGTATGTCTTCTGTCTTCTAGAGATGTGCTCTTTTTGCTCAGAGGTGGGGGAAATTCATGGCAGGAGGAAAAGTTTTGTTGCATTTTGTATCTATTAGTCTTCACACAGCAAAACAGGGACTGAAGATAAAACTAATCACTTCTGTGCTTCAGAAAGTTCATGATGCTACTACCACAGGAACAAGAGAAAGAGAGGAAGGAAGGCAGGAAGAAAGAAGCAGAGAAAGAAAGAGAGCGAGGGAGGCAGGAAGAGAGCAAGAGAAGCAAAGAAGGAAGAAAGGAAGGAAGGAACAAATGGACAAATGAATGAATGAACAAAGAAGAAGGAAGGAAGCAAGGAAGGAAGGAAGGAAAAGAAAGAGAGAGAGAGGTTTTTTTTAACCAAAAAGCGATTCATTACTGCACTCTAATTCCTAAATAATGATAAATGCTGGAACAATTTGAAGATTTCTTCCCTTTTCCTTTTGCAAAGGGAATCCTTAGGTGGAAGAGAGCCAGCATAACTGTGCTTCAACACCCTGTTACAACTCTTCCCTGTAAGGAGGATAGAAACTCCTGAGATGTATTCCATGAGCAATTAGAAGAACCCCTTGTTGTCTTAAAGTGCCAAGGATAAACAAATGTTCAGGTGACCTAAACTGATGAACAGCCCAACCTCTTGGTGACCCCAAAACACACTATCATAAAGTTTGTTTCAAACTATGCTTGTCTTCTCTTATGACTCTGTTGTGGACCACATTGACTATAGCATTCAAAAATTCAAAAACTTTAAGTTCACCATGCTCTGAATACATTAAGAGAGAAAATGTGGTTCTCTGTATTCTCAAAAGCAGCGCAGAGAAGGAATGCTTTCTACAAAATGCCAATTTAAAATCCTTTAAGCATTGTAATATCAGACAATGAAATGAAGAACTCAGAGGAACAAAGCCATGAGTAACCTGGTTTGATTTCAAAGCTAGCCCTGTTTTGAGCACTGGTTTGGACTAGAAAATATTCAAAGGTCTCTTTCAACATAAATTATTCTCTGATTCCACATTTCTATAAACTACACACTTATATACTAGTATGCAGAAATATCTTACACTAACCATATTTTAGGAATATCATCCTGGACTTTATATCTTTACATTTCTATAAAGAAATGGCTCCTACATCTACTCTCTGTTTTACAGTGAGATCATAAATCAGCTTTCCTCTTCTTTCAAACCCAATCATGCTCAGACTCCTGGGAGGACAAGAAAAATAAATAAAACTTCTTTCAAAAGAAAACAAGCACAGCAATGTTACATGAAATGGGAATCTCTATTTTCTCTCTTTCTGGAGTTTAAAAATACCAGTCTGTTTCTCCTACGTAGACAAAGTGAGCAAATATTCCATTCTCTCAGAATTATTTCTGGTCTCATGCAGCATGATATCATTCTCCTGTGTATCCTAATGGTTTTTCACAAGAGACATAACATTGGGGTCCTGGCTTTAACTAAAGTGGAAGAGACACTTATTCAGCTTCCAAACAACTGAGTAATGACACCCTGAAGGAGTCATTCAAGGATCATTTCAGCATGAACCCACCTGTTTGTCATGTTGTATATGTCTCTGAGCTCATCAGACATGAAGATCTTTGTTTCTGTAGCTGATATCCCCTTAAGTAAATGCACATTGTTTTGGTGTTGTTTGGTTTTTTTTAAGTTATGTAACAAAACATATTAAATAAACAGGGTCTCAGAATATAGCTAATTTCAGGCCATTAGAAAGTGCATTTGTTTTTATGTCACTAATACAGCTATATATATTTACAGGAAACTGGATTCTTGTTCCCTTGAACTTTCCTTATCACTTACTCATTATTTGAAATCTTCATTCTCAGAATAGCTATGTTACAGTAGAGTCTAGGAAGATACTGATACACAATAACAACTTTTTAGCTGTAGCTTCTACAAAATAAATCAAGGAATGGCAAAGCATCCTTAAGTATGATTTAAATGCAGAAAGGTTTTCAAATATAAGGATGGAGAACACAGAAGTTACAGAAATATTATGTCTGCCACCAGCTGCTCAGATGTCTTTAAATCTCTGGAGCTCTTAGCTTCAGGACTTGGAAAAGCCAGTCCAGTATCAAATTATTACAGCTAAACACAGAAAGGCAATATTACCCAGTTCCAGAACACAAAGAGTCAAGGAGCAGCTCCTAACTGATTTGTTGTGTCACTTTCCAGCTTTCTATGTCTCTATAAACCTTACAATCCTTTGTCCTTTTTTTACTGTAAACTTGCCAGCTTCAAGATGGTAACCTACTCTCATTCTTCTCAGTGCCTGGAATAGTAGGGTACTGATTTCGATTGGGATTTCTAGGCACCACTTTAGTATAAATTATAGCAATACTGCTTTGTGAATATGTTCACATGTGTAGAAATGTTCCTATACAGCTTTTTTATGCTACTGCATCAGTTGAGCAAGGTCTGAGTGTACAGGAGATAATAGGGGAAAAAAACAACTCAGGAAACAAGCACTGTGCATACAATATACCATAACTGTCATATTACAGTAGCATATGAAAAGACAATGAAGAGCTTGAATTCAATTCAGGAGATGATAGAGGAACCAGTAGAGGTGATGTAAGAGTGAATGGATGCAAAAATAAAATAAAAACATTAAGCGATTTTACGCAGCAATGACACCTTTCCATGCACTTACCTTTGGCAAATGCCAAGACCATTTGTTATGGCACGTAGCATTAACTGGGTGAAGAAATTCTGTTTTGCCTTAAAATTTGTGATGTGTATGTAAGAAACATTAGATAAGCTCCTGGTGGTGGGAGAAATCTCCAGGAAGGAAAACTCTGGCTGTATTTTTGGATTCTTGCTCTTTTTATGTGCTTTATATTCCATGTGAAACAATGAACATGCAAATTTGATTATTCATACAACAGTTGCGTGGATTTAACAGTAAAAAGACACCAACATTATAGTCTTAAAACCTTCAACAAGTGACTTCACAGTATAATAAGCCTGTGAATTAACAAGTCATTCTTACTTTTAATTTCTGCGGTCAGGCTATCTAAGAACAACTTCTACAAATTACTGATATCTTGTCAGCCTGTCAGGACTTGTCTATGTGGGAAAGTAGTCCTCGGGAAGTCCAGGCGATAATTTACTGGAAACTAGCTTCACTGATCTCATCTTTGTACCTGAGTACTCATGCAGTATGCAATATGCAAGGTATGTCTGCTTTCAAAGAAGGATAAGGTAATTCACAGAAAAATCCATCATACTATCCTAGCTTAGAAGATGGGAATAGAAAGATACACCAAACTACCCACAGTGAGTGAGCTAGGTCTGGAAACCATGCAGCTGTTTTTAGAGGTAAAGTGTATCCATTTACTGGAAAAGCTTTTTAGCTTGGCCATAACCTGCACTAACACCCCTGTTTAACGTCTGGAAAGAAATTGGCTTGTTTGTAGCCAGTTCAGATTATGGACAAAAGAGTAAATCTTAATCTGTATCAGTCCTTGTAGATATATGCTCAGGTTCATTAAGGGCAATCACAGGATGCAGAGAAAAAGAAAGGTAACAAGGCAGAGTGGCTAAAATGCTACAAATTCATACCTAGTTGTGTAGACAGATCCAAATTTATTCTTAAATGCTTAAATGCAGCAGAGTCCAGAGTCTATGCTTTCTGTTGCAGCTGTTGTTTGTTATAGTAGCTGAGGAATTAAATGCCACTTTATCACTGTTACACATGAGATTAATTCATAAACTATTTAACCACAGGCGTCAGTGCATCCAGCAGTCTAGTTATATTAAATAATCATATTTTTCTCCAACTCATAAATTGGAGAAAAAATTATAAAATAAAATTTCTTTTGATTCAAGTGTGTGGAAGCCAGTTAAAGACATATGTGGACTAAAACTTAAGTATAATTTCATAATGCAGATTGAGGATCAAACTCATGTTCCAACTCAGTGAAAACACTGCTGTTTTGATGTCCTGTTGTCTTTGATACTTGGGAAATGAAACTCAGAAGATGAGGAATGGAGACATTTGCACTGATTGACAAAAAGGCAGAAACTGCAAAACAAGAATAAAACACAAACTGGAAGACTCTAATAAATTGCAAATACGAAAGATGAAAATGCAAATATGAGATCTACTCAGCTCTTTTATAAAGCTCTGTGTAGAAGGGGTTGATTTTAATAGTATATCGTTATATGCAAAATTATACAGTGATTAATAGAAAATTGCTCTATTTAGGTCCAAGACTATAAGCATTTCTGACACATAAACAATAGATCGTTGCAAGTGTATATATGAGCATTCATAACTTGTGCATTTTGAATATGTATTCACTTCTCTAAGCAGATAGTAATTCTGTATACTTTGTTGTACATCATACCTGGGTGTATACAGAAACAAAATTGACTTGTATTTAAGAGATCTGTGGCTACATTAGGCAGAAACAGAAAGCAATTTCTGTTCTATAAAGAAATCTAAAATATTTTTTTACTAAGTATGTTTTTCAAAATTGGAGTGGGAGAGCAATTGAAATTTTTATTTAATTTAAAATATTTATAGTGTCTTTGAAAGTTGTATTTCAAATTACAAGTGGACACTTTGGTTCCAGAAGTTGAAATACAAATTGTTGCCATTTAATAAAATAAAAAACATCAAAAATTATTTTTAAGTTCCTCCTCCAGCAAAAATGTTTAAATGGCTGTTGCACAGTAAAAATTTATTCAGTTAAAAAATTGTACTCTGGTAAACTAGACTGAGATAGTGTTGATGAAGATGAGACTTTAAAAAGCTGTGAATTTTAGCTAAATTACTCACAAGATACTTGTGTTCAGTTTTGGGGCCCATCATGCTTTCTTGCTGTTATCCTGTGTCTAGTATCAAAAATTCAATTTCCAACCAACTGACTTTGATGCAAGACAGAATTTCAAAATTATTCAGAGCTTTCCTTGTGCTTCAGAAAGTATTCTGTAAATATCTTTAAAAGTACCTCACTTTCCTGATATTTAAATTTTACGTATTCTCTTAGCCTTTTTAATATCAACCAGTGTGACTCTTGTGTCACATGTCAATATTATATTACTCCTTAACCTATGCTCCCCATTTATGCATGTACTGAATTTATCACATTGTAATGACTGTAATTAAAAATAATTAATTGTAGTAAGTGTAGTAAATACCAATATAAAATAACTTAAATTAAAATAATAATAATACTGAAACTAGTGGGTAAAAGTAATTCTATATTGACATTATTGTGTAACCTTATAAATGGATAAGGGCCAGAACATCAATTATTCTACTAATTCAGGATCCTTTAGATTCATACCTACAAAAAGAACTCCCCAAACCAAAGTCACAAGCAACATCATAAATATTGTTATTCTCTTGGGTAAAAAGCTGGAAGAAAGGAAAGAGGTAAAGCTCCTCATGGATCTGCCTGTGAGCTTACAATTAGAAATGTGGAGGGAAAACCACAGGAAAGGGCATAGTGATGATTGTCTGATAGAATCATTTAGGTTGGAAAAGACCTCTAGGATCACTTAGTCCAACCTTCATCTGACATCTCCCTAACCCCTACACCATGTCCCAAAGCACCATGTCTACCCATTTTTTTGAACATCATACCACACGTAATTGCATTACTGTGGTCAGCAAAGAGATTCCTGCATGGTGCGTATATGTATGCGCACACAATCCAGAAAGAAAAATCAAACTTCTTATATAAATTTATGTATGTTGTTCAGGGTGCTATTATTAGTACAAGTGTGGGGCTCAGGTAATTCAGCCCCATTGCCTTATTCCTAAATAATAATTCTAGAAAGTGGCTGAGAGTACATCTTGAGGGGTTGAGACCAAAGAACATGGAATCACAATGGAGTTTTCAGAAATCAGATAGGATTTAAGTGAGAAATACCTGCCAAGGCTCATACATTTTTAGTGATACTTAGTGGAGGATGGCTGTGCCTTGGGTACCAGGCATCCCATTAAAACAAATACATGGCTTTCATGTGATAAGACTAATTGTTGGAATCAGTTATTTTATCTGCCTATTTTTCTTTTGCTGACAACTCAGCAAATAAAGAAATTACACTAAGAGAAATACACTTTGTTTCCTCAAAAGTGTGGATCAATGGTAGCTGTGGTTGGTTGGGTTTTTTTATAATTATTCAGAGCTGCCTAACAAAGACTTAAGATAATAAGACCTTAACCCTGCTATGGTAAATTGTATAGAACAGCTTTTCTACTGTAGTCTTCATTAGTCCTGTAGACACTAACCACATGAAAAGGAATAGATTCATATTTTGGTGTATATTAGTATTCTATTCCTTTGGAGGAACTTCCCTGTGTTTACAATACCTTATTTATTTGGAAATTGTTGTAATGCATGTAGTGAAATAAGTACTTTCAGAGGGAGGCAGTAGAAATTATTTCCTATATATGTATGTGTGAATCTGTTTGTACACAATGCTTCTAAAATTAAAGTAAATAGCATATTTGTGATTAGAATTTTGATGCTGGGTACTGGTGTGTGTTCAAGATGTGCTAGCGAGAATCTTTTACCAGTCCCATTTTTTACCTCTGTGCGGTTTTCTAGCTCATCTACTTTGAAGCTGATTTTTGCTCTAAAGCCCTCAGGTTTATACCTCATCTAAAAATCATTTTACTTTATCTAGTAAAATCATGAATGTTCTCATTATCTGTATAAATACTGAATGCAATTCAAAGCCTGCGATGCTTCTGGCCTTGGCGATTTAAAACCATAACACAATTAAGGAGAAAGCTACTCACTTTCTTTGAAATCATTGATCAGCTGGGTATTCTTTATTGTGTTTTTGCACTCAGATGGCAATGCTTATGTGATAACTTTTTCTTTATAGTTCATTATTGATTTTTTTTACTTAATTTTGATACATTATTTTTACTCCAGGGTACTCTTATGTGTTCAGACTTTTTTTATTCGTTATTTATGGTTATACAGTAGCATTGTTAGAATTATATTAATTAAATTCTATGGGTCTTATAATAAATTCAAAGTTTTATAATACGAAGAGGCAACACATAGTAGTAAAGAATATTACTGGACTAGGAGAGTTAAAATTAAACTGAAAGTACATTATTCCTTAGTGTCTAATCTGCTGAATCTTTAATGTTTTTCCAGACAGCTTGGTTAAAACTTAATGCATTAAAAAGCAGTGTAGTTCAGAAACTTACAATTAGACAGGCTAATAGTGTTAGTATACTCAAGTTTCTTTCTTGCAGCTGCTCTGTTTGTAATTCCATTTACTTTTAGAACAGTATCTAGGAAAAGAATGCAAAGATCAATAACTGATAGATTTACAATTTGCAACAATACTTGATTGGAAACAAGGAATATAAATAGACTTACACTTTTATTAAATACTACCAAAACATTAATAAAATCAATCACAATCTCACAGCTCCCAATTCCCTTCCATAATTAAACCTTTTGAGACACATGCTCATTCTTTCTCTCAGTGGGCACGGATAAAAAAACCCAGAGAAGGAAAGAAGTGTCTTGTTTTGATTTCTTAGCTAAATGATTGCTTCATTCACTGTAGGAATGTGGAGTTTCAGGGCCAGCTGAAGAAATGCTGCACTGGGAATTACTTTCCAAGGCTCTCCTTCCTTGGAGACTCTGCTGCCATAAGTTGTCTCACCAGGATTTCTCCCTATTACATTTGGTTCAGCAGTTCTTGTGTCTGCAAATGGGTGAAAGCTTATGTGTAAGGCCAAGGTATGGCCATGTAATCTTCTGAATAGAAGGTCAGTGTCTAAGCAGCTTTAGCAGCATAAAAGCATGTCTATGCCGTCTCCTACAAACCTGAGTTACTCCTGCAACAGCTGTGTGGTTCTGCTAGTATGATGTTGTGCCTGAGTGGGTAAACCCTACCCCTTACCCGTTGTTGGAGCTGTAGTGAGTGCATTTATAAATTTTATGGCCATGTAGCCAGAATGAATTTATGTCTCCCTAAAAAGGGCCCAATAGATATATCTTTAGTCCTACTGAAAACTTTTGCTTTGTAGGAAATCTGGAGATTAAATCAACTTTTCAAAATAAGATGTATGTTCCTGTATTAGCTGAATATAGCGGAATAGATTTCTGACCCTGTTAGTAGCACTTGAGTTCAAATCCAGTTATATGATGATAGATGTTATTTTTAAAGGCTACGTTTGTTTTAGTTTGAGATTTGACTGTGTAAGCTTATTTTTTGAGCCTCAATTCATTAGTTGATAGTAAAGATATTTATATTTTTCTCTCCTCAAGTGTGACTACAGGGCATGATGAATGCAACTATGTTATTCTAATGAAGAATACAAGTCTACATGTTTTCAAATCAATAATTCTTGTTGAAAGCATAACTGGTATATTTTACCTAGAATTGCAACAACTACAAGTAGTGCCTCTATTCAGGAGGCCTTAATATGTCATTTGAATTAAGACCATGCTAAAATGGAAAGCTAGATGCTTGACATCAAAAAGATACTTGATACTTTGAATAATAGAGATATGTTGATAAATTTTGCAGATCTGAACTCTGTAAGAACATGTAGTACAGAGATTTGGAAATAAATTACTTTGCAAAGACACTTTGGAGACAATTTCACTGAGCTGGGAAGAATCAGTGATTGGATCTCAAGACATAGATACATGTATATATAATTGGAAACAAAGTTCTGTTAATTTGATGGGAGTTTTTTGAAAGGACAGATTTTAATTATTCATTTTGAAATGCATTTCTCTTTCTAGTGACTTTTCATTTCCATAGGTTATCTTTTGTGTTGTTGCTATAATATTCTATATTTTCAGAGCTTTTAGAATCACCTGTAATGATCCACTATATCAAATTTTCTTCTTGGAAAATGAGGAATTTTGGATTTTAAAGATTTTTCTAACTGGAAAACAAAAATACTTAGACATCCTTTTTGAACTGGAATTTTCATTCTCTATGCCACTATCTAAGTCTGTCTGTTCATAATGGCCAAATGTTCCCAACAGAAAATCTGTTTTGATGCCTACTACCAAAGGTGATAGTGGATACCTTATTCCAAAATGAAATGTCATGTTTGGTTACATCACATCATGATAAACTGCATTATATCCAGCAAAAAAAAGGGTGCAGTGTTATACAATATCAAGTGAGATCTAGCAGTAAGTGTGTTTCGCACCTCTCCCTGCATTAGGTTTCCATTAGATTTATGGTACTGTTGTAGTTAAGGTAACTTCAGAAATCATCTGTTCTGATGCTTTTCTGAGTGATAGACACAAAACAGGCAGCAAGCTGCCTGCCCACAGTGCCTGGTATGTGCTTACAGTATGACGACTATTCACTATGAGAAGTCCCAGCAGTCCCCTAGTGTGTGGCGTACACTCAGCAGAGTCTCACTTCTTGTGGTCACCCACTTCGAATATAACAAAGGTAACTTAGACACATCTAGTGTCTAGACAAAGACACATGCATTAAAGAGGGATACACATCTTTTATTAAAAACATCTCTTCTGCAAATATAGAAGATTATAATGGTGACATTTGATGACAATATCTGTTTTTGATGTGGTCTTAGAGCCTTAGTCTTTTCTGTGTTCTAAAGAAGGACTCTTTACAGGATGTAATCTGATTCAGGAAGCTCCCAGGATTTTATGCAATAATCTATTTAGATTCCATTGGATATAGTAAATAAAGAGAATTCTGCTGTCAGATGAAAATTATAGAGTTTATTTTAAAAGCTTGCTGTAAAAGCTTAGGAAGAGGAAAAAATTTTAAACTCATTTCTTTTCCACCTTCTTCTATTGGTAAGATGAGTGTAAGGGGAATTGACAGTAGATGAGAAAAGTGTATTCGAATAGGATGTTTTATGGGTTTTGATTATCTATTTAATCCTGGCACTTTCTTCAACAGCTCTATCTGCAAGACTTGATTTTTCATTTTGTAACACAATTTTGTAGAGAAAAAATTTTGTAGAGATAGTGATGAATGGATTCTCAGACATACATTTCTAAGGAGACAGAACCAGAGAAGAGCCAGTGTAAACTACTAAAGCTGTTACAAAGAATATGTACTATTATGCCTACCAAACTATTTGAAAATTGAGGACACATATTACCTTTCAGGATGAAGCCACAGACAAGCGTCTCCCTCCTTCTGTGAGCAATACTCTGTTGGGAGAAATTAATCTCAAGTAAGTGAGAATTTTATTTTAGAAGCAACTGATTAAAAATACCCATTGAAATGTTCTAAAAGGGTGCTTGGCATCACTGGTAAACTGAACAACTGTGGGATTAAAAGCTGTGCCCAAAAATTTTCATTTTATAGACCTCAAAGCTTGAACTCAAACTGAAGTTGAGTTCTCCACTGTACGTATTAAGCTCCTTAGAACAAGGGAAGTATTCTCCCTGTAAGCACAGATACTTTGCTGGACAAAATATAATATAAACTCAGAATAAACTTGATACTTGTGAGCAGGTCAAAATTTTGGGGCTTATCATTTATCTTCATATTCATTGCGCCAGTTACAGACAGTTTTGCCTGATACACAAGTGAGGCAGTCACACTCCTGTGGAACACTGAACAGATTGCTCCAAGTAGCTATCTCGCATGAAACAGGCATGGGAAAGAAACTAAATTTTGGTGTACTATTCTGAGACCACAACTCACTGACAAAACATACTCTGACAAAATATCTTGGGCATATGGACAGAAAAGGTTTGAACTCACTAGGAAATGCTGTGGTTAAGATGCGGTGTTGAACAGTTGTACGTGGACATATTCTGAGTTTGATCCCTGGACAGAAGAAGATGCTGAGCAAGACATACAGGTTATTTGATAAGACTGAGTGGCCAGCTTCTCTGTCTTTGTCCCTGTCCCTATTTATTTACGGATACACTCCAGATTATATGCTCTCAAGCTTTACTATAATAGACTAAGCAGCAAGGAGAGAGAAGTTATTGGAGCTAAGGCGCACTGCTAACACAGGAACAATGTGTATAAATAAATTGGATCTAAAATATACTTGAGAATAAGAAGAAAGTCCCTAACACTATTACAAAAGTGATGTGCTGGAATATCTCACTTCCTGCCACAGGAGGAGAAGGAAAAACTTGACTGTTTCTTATACTAAACTTGAGTTTACGAAGGAGTTACATGATGGGAGAGCTGGGGACTGCATTTAGCTCTATCAAAAGTCACTTCTAATCCTGTGTTCATGCTGTATACCTGAGTTATGGTATTGTTACTGAGTCATCGAGAAGGCCAAGAAAATTTAGCTCTGGTTTGCAATTTAGCTGTAAGTCTTCATTAGGCAACACCAAGTGAGAAAACAGATCTGTGAAATGAAATTATAGGGGAAGCTTACACTAGTCAGTATAAACTGTCTTTAACAGCCCTCTGATTTTGATTCTTGAATCTTATAATTTTTAGGCTTGATATCCTGGGTTGTTTTTTTGAAATGTTGCAAAAAACTCCTATTCATTGCTCTGAAATTATCTGATATGTTGGCTTTAACACAATAGATAAAAGGTCCATCTGGCTCAGTGCCCTTCCTTTGGTGCCAGAATCACCTTTAAAATATTTTGGGAAAATGTGGATATCAAAACCTGGTGTGAAAGAATTCTAAAGACTTCTTTTTCTTGGCTGCCCCACTGTAACTTAGACTGAAATAAAAAACTAAAAGAGTCAGGATTTTGAATTTATGTAGAGAAACAGTAGTCCTAGAAGAAACCTGGACTCAAAGTGCTGGAAGAGTCTAACATGCTAGAACCAGCTCTCCAGAGATGAATTTTCGACACCTTTGACTCACAAGTTACTATTAAATTAGACTGCAAGTCCCTGAGGCAGCTGAAAACTACATTAGTAGTATTAAAGATGGTACAATTATACCTAAAAATAATTTCTGTGCACACAGCCTTAGCTTATTGCTATGTGATACAATGACTTGATCTATAAAGCTATGCTGGAAGATCAAACCAATTTCGACGTATATTCAGGGGACTGATGACAAAGCTAATCTCAGGGAATGTTATAATGTTAAGGAGCTCTGTAACTGAAAGGATGAACAGCTTGTGAGAGTTTAAAGACATTGCTTCATAAAGGTGAGTAAACTAGACCATTGCCTTGGTGGCCTTTATCATTCAGGACAGAAGCTGACTAGATAACATTGGTTCCTAGAACAAATCAAATGCTATAGTTACCTAAGAATACTGCTAAGCCATTTAGAAGAAATTAAGCCTTGGTTGCTGATATGAAAAGGAGAAAACCCTCATTAGTTAACTATATTTGTAGTACTCTTATTAAGAAAAACACTTTTCAAATCCGCTAAATATAATTTTCTACTTAAAAACTGGCCCATTCCTGCAAAGTGAGTGTTTCTCAGCAGTGTAATGATATTCAGGTAAATGAAATTAATGGTTTTCAGATATTACATTTTAAACATAAATTTGAAAAGTGCATAGAGATCTGAGGAAGAATTCAGGGATCTTTATGCCGTATTTTGTATAACTATATGCACTACACAAAAGGAAGTTCCAACTCCAAATCAGAGGCAGCCTTTTTAATAACTTCAGTGGTAAAAACATTTTACCTGCAGTCTCTATCCTGATGGATTTGTAAACAACAAAATAATGTAAGAGGAAATAACATGGCATCCTCCTTATTCTATTATCTACTGTCTTCGCAAGATAAACCTCATATTTATGTAAACTTATTGCAGGTGTGACATATCGTGGTACATACCAGTGAGATGATTAAAGCTTCCCCAGCATAAGACAGTTAGAGAAACAATAAACTCTATTATATTGTGTATCTTTTCTTCGACAGTTCCACCTACTGATAGCAATGCCTTGTCAAGCAAAAGGACAGAATGTGGGTATAAGGTCATCTCTGTCAAAAATGACTCATGTTGCAGAGTTTAACCAGTCATCAGAAGTGACCTGAACATATATACAAGAACTGATATTTGTTGACTTGTCAGCACAGAAACTTTGACAACAGATGTTGATCTTTTTGGCATGAAGGACAAGCTACTGTGTATGATTTATACAGTTCTCTAAATCTTGAAGAGCATTCACTGTCATAGGTCACCTATAACAGTTGAAATTGCTGAGTTCCTCTAACTACCAAACAAAAATTCCAGAAGAGATTTTGTGGTTTGTTTATTATGTTTTTTTTTCTTTTAAAATATGAGATATAGTTGTTCATTTGATGTGATTCAAAGTCAGTGGCAAAGCCTGGGCTAGCACCGAGGGAGCTAGAAGCCCAGACTTGCATCTCCAGCTGTTTAATCACAGGTGTAATCCCACATCCTGTACTCCTGCCTATTGAAGTGGAAAGGATTGCTGAGGGCTAACTTACGGTTGCTCTGTCATAGCTAGAGCTGGAAAAAAGCTGCATTTCTTGACAGCAAGGACTTAGGGAATATTCATCATTCAGGTCTAAGACAGCTTATTTGTTTCAGGCTGGCTGGGGGGACAGTTGAGCAAAAAAAAGATTACGTATATACACCTTTTAACTACTTTTTTTTTTTTGACATTTTCTAGTGGTCCCAGACACTCGCCAGACCCCAGAGTGCTCAACACTGTCAGTTTCCATACTGAATACTCTTTCCTGTCTAGCACCCCACTAGTCTTTGTGTAAGAGTATTCACTAAGGAGCTGGTGTTGCCGTTGCCTCTGTCTCTTGTGTATGAAAGTCATCACCACATCCCACAATAGCTTGCAAAGTTATAGCACCTTTTCTGTTCTATTACAGGGCAGGCAGAGAGCAATCTTACTTTCTCAGTCCTTTCTCAGTCTGAGGATCTCTTTCAACAAAGGAAAATGGTGTTCAAGGGTCAGACCTTAAAAGCACTGGTAAAAGGTTAACACTGACTCATCATCACTTTCCCTTATAGAAAAAAAAACTTCTACTGTTTGTCTGATTGCCTAGTGATTTTGAAATGTTACAGACATCTTTTTTTTTAACTTCTAGTAGGAGAGCTGGATTTATGTTAGACTCAGAAGTGCTCTGATGGTAGTTTTATGAATTATATAGATCATTTCCTTTTGTAAGTAACAAGATGAGCTTCTGCACTCTGTACTTCTAAACATGGTAGGGGAGATATGTTAATATGATGGCTGATTGGATAACTCCAATTTATCACAGGTCTGGCAAATTTGGAACTGCATGTAAGTGAACTAAAAACTATACTACAGAATAATCCCACATGTAATGTTCTGGTAATTAAACTCCTCTGACTATTACATCATACGTTATCAGGATTAGCCAGATCCATTACTCATCACTGGTGCCTTGGACAAAACAAAGCTAGTACACTAGGGACTGTCAGCTGAGCAGATGCTCCTACGGAAGAAAGCAGCCAAGTACTGTTTACGTAATATGAGCACCAGCATGCTGGAGGAAGATATTGTTTCAGCTTGCAGAGTGTTCCTGGAGTTTAGAAACTAGGAAAGGCAGAAATCTGAAGGCACCATATCAAATTTACGCTATTTGAATACCCATTTATTTGCATGTTCTGCTTGTCTGCTATAGTTATGCTCTGATGAAACCTTTTCTTATGTATATAAAGCGCACAGCTTTACATTTCCACCAAACACAGAAGAAAAAAAGGAAGAATATTAGTTATTATAAGGGAATACTATGTTAATTGTAGGAGTTTATATTGAAGTCTGGAGTTAAAAATAAAATGTGTAGAGACATTTTTATTAGCAATTTAGTGTTGGGGGTTTTTTTGCTGATAATGTGGGGTTTTGGGTTTGGGGGTTTTTGTTGGATTTCAGTTTGATTTTTTTTGTTGGCTTTTGGTTTTGTTTAAATGGTAAGATAATTGGAAAAACTGGTAACAACAGGACCATATTCTTTTCTATTGCTGCTTCTCCTTTCTGCAGAACAAACTTTCCAAAAAGAAGATGTCTGAGCATAGAAACTTTTTTCCTCACCCTGCTCCCACTACCAGTTTCCTGAGGTGTGGAAAGCAAAAATCTGTGTGTAATAAGAATATCCTGTTTCCATAGTGTTTCACCCAGGCAGAAACTTTCCTAATAGCTTTTCATTTTCTGAAGCAAAATATTTTATCTGAATGCTTGGTGGTGACTGTGGTAAAGCAGACAGATCTAGGGGGCCTGCTCCAGTGTTCTTAACTCTTCAGAGAGTGCTCTTCAGGAACCAAAAAAGATTAAGCACCCACATTTTAGAGATGTTGTCTTACTCTGTCCCCACCTGATAAGACTAGTTGAGGGCTCCATATGAAAGTGTGATGTGGTTCCTTTTTTTTTTTTTAAGGCAGTTTTCAGGTAACCATAGTCTTTTGGGCTTGAGGGAAATCCCAGAGATGTTTGTAACTGCTAACTAGTAAATACCAAAAAGCTGGAGGGAAGTCTTATATCGAGTTGTGTCAGTCAAGTGCAAGCTAAAGAAATTGGCATTTGTCTGTACAAGCATTGGACACTGGGAGATTTTGGATGCATTCCCTCTTAAAATCTGGGAGATTTTTAAGTTGTATATTTTTCAATAAAGGTGTATCCACCTGAATAATGGGTGAACATTTTCATTCTAGTGAATATTTTCCTTTTAAAAATTTATTCTTTTGTATGTTATTGTGTGGTGGTGGCTGGTCATGACATGCACCCTAGGAGTCACACAACAACCCAGCATGTCTGAGGACTCTGGCATGTAGGCTTCAGTAGATGATCTGTGTCAGTTTAAAGGCTCTGTGTCCTGTGCCTGAATAGGGTCAGGAAAATCTCAGATGCTGCATTTCTCAACATGGTGTCTTTAGTTTAAAGCCATCTTCATCTATAGGTTAAACTGACAGACTGTGAACTGTGTTGCATGGAGTGCAGCTTTATGCTTAATTTCATACCCACTTCTGTGGGGGTGATAATCACTGGCAGAAAAATAAGGTAAAGTAATGGACAGAATTTTGCCATTAGACATTGTGCTTTGACAAATGTAGCTGCATTTACAAAACATCAAATCTTCTATTATTGTAGCAGTACTTTCCAGTCATCTACTGTCTTGCAACTATTATAAAGCTTTCTCTCTGTTTACAGATGAAGTCACTAGCTATTAATGAAGAGGTAAGCGTAAGGGAGGGAGATGGAAATTGATCAAATACTCCTCTAAGTATGAGTAATATTTTGTATTAATGATTGCAGAGTCTTTTCTAATTTTATGACAAGATCCAGTATTATACAACAATGTGCTCACACGGCTTTTCTGTAAAAGGTCTGTCAACACTGGCTGTATAATACAAAAGAAGAAAATACATTTTGCTACTCCATAATGAGTCATGTTATCTGTTTGGTGTTTTTTTGTGGGTATTTGGGGTGTTAAATACTCACAGATTCCCAAGATTATAGTCATGTATCATGTGATCAAGTATGAGTGCTCATCACTAGAAGTTTATAATTAATCTTTTGTTTTTTAACATTCTTTTTCTTAGCTAAAGTCTCCTGATATTAATTCTTTTTCCATATATGGTGTGGTCTATATTATTTCCATTTTCGTATCTAGATATATGCCTTGAATTCAGTTACATTAAATGGTGCAGTAGATCCTACTGAACACCAACATTGGCTCTACTATCTCACACTTTTTTTTTGTTTTCATAATGAGAAGACCCAAATTTACACAGACTGTAGAATGGTCACCTGTGGTGGGCTTTAGGCATAATCTCAGCTGACCAGTTGATGGCCATAGGCATGAGTCATGAAAGAGAACAGCACACATTTTATCTTTAGAAGTTGAACACATTGGGGAAATTAATCACAGACTAAGTTCAGTTGCTTTAAGCACGACATGCCATCCAAGTTTTACATTCACATGTTCAATAGTCACTGGTAAGAGGAAAACCTCTGCAGAGAGTAATTCTGAGGTAGCTATCCCAAACAGCTGGAACAAGTCACTTACCTGAACGTGGCTCTCTCACTTCACTGACTGTTGAAAAGTCTGGGTGATGAACTTAAACCAGGCAACTAACTTTCAAACAACCGTTGTTAGGTAAGGTGAATCCCATCAGCAAATTATTGTATGGTTACAGAAAAGTAACACAGTAGAAATCAGGAACACTTCTGAATGGTTGGTGAGAGACATACTTAATAAGATTTCAGTTAAGCCTGATTAGAAAGCAAAGGAGAAACTAGTTTGTATTGCAGGGCTGGCTGCAAGTTGTTATGCTTGAAAATGCGCTATTTCTACACTGCACAAAGCTGAGAAGAAGGAATATCTGTGGTAGGCTACCCTCTTGGCTTAACCATGGCTGTTCAAGAATTTTGCCTTTGAAACTTGTTTTGTCTTTTGAATCCCATTTTATAGATACAGAGACTGAGGCATGAAGTAATTCTGGCACTCAAGAATATTCTTTATGAGACTGCTCTTAAATTATAAGACCGCTCCTTTGCAGAATTAGCACAAAGCCAATAAAAGTGGCAGCCTTGCTGCTGAGAAGCTGCCTACCCTGAGTTCCTTGGCGTGCTCTGGGAAGTGACACATCACAGCTCCTGTGTGCCAAGGGTAGGCTGCAAGCTGAGGGATGTTGAGAGAAGCAGCACATTCTTCCTTTGCTTCCTCAGCTTGTTCCATCGCTTCCTCTGCATTTTCTAGCTTGATAGAAAGCAGGCTTTTTGAAAGGTAAATATAGTTCCAGTAGAACTTAAATTTCCTGGGGTTTCCTTCTATTCAAGCATGACTGCTGTGTTTTGCATTCACATGTAGCCTGAGTTTATAGCCTCATTACTTGGCGCAAGCTCTGCATAAAATGTAACTTGGCCAATAACTGTGGGAAGAAATGCAGTTTAAACCTGTGCTCTTATTATGGTGGCATCTCCTAAGGAAAAAGAAAACGTTACATTTCTGGGAAGAAAAAAGACAGAATGCATTCCCCTGTCTGCTTGAGAGGATTCCATGCCAAGGTGTGGCAGCATGTGGTACCTGCCAGCTGTAAAAAGGGGTCTAGACACCAGCACAATGCTCCCAAAGAGAGTCTCACAGCACGCTGCACTTCACCTCACTTCCGGCTGTGCTTTTGAGGCACAGTCAAGCCCAATTAAAAACATGACTGCAGGGTATTGCCAGGAAAAGCGCGTTAGTGCCTGCAATTAAACTGGTTGCTAATTATGTGGTAATATTCTTTTTTTTTTCCAGTGGTTAATTTGTTTCACAGAATGCAATCTGTGTGCACATGTGTGTATGCTTCTGTGTGTATGCAGAGGGAATACTATTGTAAAAATTATTATTTTTTTTTCCAGCTATTTCCTTTTCCTCCTTGCCTCTCTTAGTTCTCAAATTATAAGTTATACTTGTTTAAGATCTCTATCATAACACAAGTTTGCACCAGCATCACCCACATAATTTTTATTTTCTTGCACCAGAGCTGCTTTACTCTCCTGATGCTCATCTGCGGAGGTCACTGTGGGCTTCACAGTCATTTAGCTGTGTGTTAATCTTGAATCCTTCAGCAGACTCTGGACTGTTATGGATAATTTTCTTTATATTGTTGTTCTTTAATTAAACAGAAAATGATAAATTGTTTATGTCTATTGTGCAGTCTACAAATACTCACTTTCTGGTTCATTACCATTATTATATGACATATGAAAAGAATGGAAAGGGGTAGATTAATGGAGCTGCATGCTGATCACTGTTTTGCTCAGAAATCTCAGATATCTGCAATCTGACAGCCATTCAGAGACTGCTATCTGGCCTGATCAGATATTGCTGAGCTGTGACCAAAACGTAGTGGCTTATTTTTGTTAACAACACATTTTTCAAAATTATGCATTAAAGAGTTTATTGAGTACTGCCATGTGTAATATAGTAAATTACAAAACTGCTTAATTCTTGGTCATGTTTGTTGCATCCTTTTGTAAATGAAGAAAGTGGAAAAAGAAGCCAAACAGTTGCAAAATTAGGATTTTTAACACGGTTTAGTGCATATGTGCAGTGATATATGTTTTTTAACATGTGGACAGTGACATGGTGTTCTTTACTCCTTTCCTTGTTTTGTAAAAGTATTTCCATTGCTGATGTGTCTCTGTTTCTCAGTCTGCCAGTAGCAAATCTAAATGGTCCATTAACTGTGAAGTGAGTTGTCAGTTCTTCTCTCCTGCCTCTAGTTTGGCACACTTCTAAGCTCCATTGATTGCACAGTGATTCTGCACTGCAGAAATGAACCTCAAGTCACATATCTTGAGATTAATTCAAACTATATAGTATTTTCTTTCAGAGAAGCTGGCATATTTTTTCAACAGAAACAGACTGGTAACATAAGCCCAATGATGATTTGCTATAATAGCAAATGTCCAGATTCATGTTTAGACTGAGATAGGCAAAATAAAGGGCAGGATTATACTGCAGGGAATGTGCCTTCAAAGAGGTCTTTTTGAGCTTGAGGGGACGTGATTGTTGGATAGGCACGTGATTTTATTGTGCAACTTGAAGATTTAATATGGTATGTTTGATTTCATTTAGTGGTTGCTTAACATTTATGGGAAAGATAAGAATAAAGCACAATTTTAATTCCTTCCTTTAACACCTCAGATCTTCTGAGTAAGATTGTTTCTTATATTTAAAGTAGTTCATTAGAGAGTCTTATATATTGAGCCATGCTCTAGAGCTGACAGAAAAATAAAAGCAGTATCTTGCTATCAGTGAACTCCAGTGTTTTTCTTCCCTTAGATGATAGTTCCTTGAACTTACTGGTTTTGTCCTGCCTTTAAACTTCTTGTCTTTCCCTACATTCTAGAAGTGTATCTGTGTAGAATGTATCTTTCTTCTCTTTGCTTCCAAAAATTGTTTGTAATGTTATTGCACGCGTTCCCCAGGGAGGTGACTGAATTTTTACTGGGGAAAAACTATTCCCATTTACACTTAGATCCTGTAATTCATTATTCTACTGTCAGTTTGGTTTGTTTTTCACTCTAGGCCACTGTTTTCTTGATTGCTTCAAGCTTGCAAATTACTCTGTTCACAAGGTCCACTGTAAAGTGGACAAAAAGATAAAGACAATAAGGACAGAAGGCAGTTGTGGCACAAGAGCTAGGCAGCAAAATTTTCTCTCTGCTATGGGTAGCAGTGATACTTCTTCAATAATTGGATTAGAACTTGCTATTGCCTGGACTCTTCATAAATCAGGCTGTATTGATTGGTTAATTTTCTGAAAATATTTCAACTTTAAAATAAAATACTAAACTTCCAAGTGCTGTGATCTTTTCCATAGATGTGTGGGAAAATATATGGAAAACTTTGAAAAGTTGAATTATTTTTGTATTTAATTTACAGGTTTCATGATAAGTACAGAGAAGATACAAATTATGGGAAAAAGTATCCATATTAAGCTAAATAAGAATACTTTTCCCTATCAGCTATTTTTGCTTCACCTCCAAATGCTTGTGTAAAAATTAAGAAATAGGCAATCTCTTCCACTTGTAATTAGATTTTTAAAATATTATTGTTATGTTTACATATTTTATATACAGCAGCAGTGGCAGCCGGTTCAAACCGTTTGGTTTTTTTTTCCTTGTTATGAACAGCTCTCTTTAGGAAAATGTGCTCTAATTGAGCTGGAAAAATATCTCATTTCCCACTGATGATAGCAAAATTTTGGAAGCTGTGAAATGGCTAGGAGAAAATTCACCCATGAAAAGCTTTGCTCAAAAATTGTTTCAGTCCTAACCCATGGTCTTTCCTGTTCCTCCTACCCTGACTTCCCACAGGGTATTCCAGACTCAAAGACTTACTTTAAAATAAATAAATAAGCGTTATTGTAAGTCTTCATTTGAGAACAAATCCTGGAATACAAGAATGCATATTTATTTAACAACACTCAGCAGTACATTTCAAATTATTTTGTTCCTGCATACAACTTCTTTCATTAGCAGGTATATTCAGATCACAAAAGTGTCACTGAACAGTGTTATGCACAATTGATTACATTTATCTGCTGTCTGTTGAAAGTTAATACAGTTCATCTAACTGAAAGCATTGTTCAATGATATACAGACAGAATGACAATAGCTTCAAAAAAAAATCCACCTCCTAATAAAGTAAATTATCTTACTGTGTCCTTTTGCACTGAATTTTTGTCTATTTTAGAAATGTTGTTATGACCCGTGATATTGATAGGTAACTGAGGCACAAAGGACATCTCATCCAAAGGTGCTACTTCAAATGGTTTCATCCTTAGGTGGTTTTCCATCCTCAGGTGGTTTTCCATCCTCATGTGAAGTAAATTGCTATATAGTTAATCTAGGATTTAACTGTTAATGGTGAGGAGAGAGTGACAAAAAGGATTTCTGCTCTTTAGTTCAGAATGCATTTTAACCCTTGTCTGACATATGCAATATAATTTACAGGAAGACATGGCTAATTTTTTTTAATTTTATAATTAAAGACTTAGGAATACACATATACCCCAAAAACCCTCTCCTGGTTGTTGCTATTTTATATGAATGTAAATTCCTCTTTCTACTTGCCTAAAAGCTGGAGTTATGAAGTACAGTCCTTGCTGAAGATAGATGTAAACCTGGAAAAGTGTGGTACTGTAGATAGAATATAAGAACTGCTTCATCTTTTTTGTGAAGTTGACTTTGCACCCTTTTTATTCCCCATGGTCCCCTATTTTATTCAAACTTATGTATCTTGCTCCTGGAGTCAGTATTCTCCTTGTGGGAATATACTGAAAATGTTCAATGTAATGCTAATATTTTTTTCTTTTGGCATGCCACTTAAACCAGTATTTTCTCCACAGTTTTGAAAAAGCCTTTTGTTTCCTTTTCTTCCTCAAATAATTTGGTTATTACACTGTGCTATTATTCTATCCACAACATGTTTCTCCTACTCTAAAACTAATTCACCAACTAAGAAAAAACCAATCATCTCAAACCTCTGTAGGGAACATATCATGCAAATGACCAGTTTGTCTGAATCTTATAATATTTGGTTTTGCTAATGCAGTGGAGTTGTAGAATATGAGTTAATGATACAATACATGTTGTGCAAAAGCTATCCATATTCTAAATTTTCTGAGCATTAATATAATTGAATTGTTAATTAAACAGACTCAAGAAAATAGTACTATTGGTGGACAGTTTAGTCTGCATCTTCATGAATTTTCAGAAAATGATATTAGAAGGATTTATTCTTATCCGACAACACAATGCTGATATCTAGTTTACATATATGATTTATTTTGTATAGGTGTGCTGTTAAGTTGTGACAATATATGCAAAATTACTTCTAACTTGTTAGATACCAAGATGTATTATTCATATGTAGGGTCAGATGCTGATCTCCCTTATACTTGCTGACATATTAAACTTAATGAGGATGACTATATATAACAGAGGACAGAATCTCTTTAATTATATTTTTTTAGACTTCCATTTGAAACACTGGCTCAGCTAACTGTTAAATTTAAGCAAGCTTATTAGTGTGAGACTATACACAATATGCTGTAGATGAGGACTGGGGGGAAGTGCAAAGGAATAAATGGCCATTTCTTCAACATATGACCTGGCATGTGCAGGTGAAAGTGTTGGGAATAGAAAGGGCTCTTCTAGCAAATTTTTGCTTCAAACCTCGTTTAAAACTGTTTCATACACAAAGATTGTGTATAGGCCCACTGTGGTCACCTAGTATCACATGCTCTATAATAAAGAAAATCCATGAAATAATTTCCTTTCCATCAGAACAACTATCTTTCAAAAACTAACCTAACATGTCTAGCTTCAAATTCTGTCTATTAATATGCAAGTTGGTGTTATAGATTCAGTAAACTTCTTTTTAAACTTCAGCTGTATGTGGGCAGCAGAAATTCAGTAAGACATAGAGAATGTGATTAAATAATGCTTTGTCCTTCAGTGCTTTAAGTCAGACTGATCATCTTTTGACTTTTTCAGTGAAATGTTTCCACTTTTTGCATGTCCTTGAAACTCTCCTGTGAGTCCTTTGCAATCTATAACATCCCTGAAATGTGGTCAGACAAAAGGAGTTAACATTCCAATAGAGGCTGAACTGTTGCTGAATGCAGATGCTATCTGACCTCCCTGCTGCTGCTTCACCTTCTGTAATTATACACCCAAGGATCACCTTTTTGACCCTGCCATTGCAATTGCCTCTACCATCAGCAATTCCTTTTCAAAGGCCACATCTAAGCTTACCTGCAAGAGAACACCAGGAGACACCCCAGATCCTGCTTCCTCCTTGGATAACAAGATCGAGTGCTTAGATTTCACCTACATGGAGACAGAGATGTGGGAAATGACTGCTGCACATCCAGATAGCACGCTAATGGTGAAGTCAGGATGTGGCAGGGTCCAGCACCTGCATCTGGGAATTCAGGAACACTTCTGGTCTTTGGATTCCAGATATATTAAAATAAATTTCTTTCTCGGATTACCTTTTATATTGTTTGATTCTGGGTATATTCCCTGAAAGGTTTACTACTAATTCTTAAGCAAAATCTGTGTTTTGTCCTCTGCATTATTTACTTTCATGCTTTTTCACCTTTTATCAACAACGATTTTGTCATTTAGTTCAGATAACTTATAAAATTTCTCTTAAGTGTAAATATATAACTAAAATTCCTATGTACTTAGTAGGAATTATGTAGCAAGTCCTGAAATGTAAGAGAATGTAAGTTTTTTATCACTTTTTTGTTTGTCATGTCCATTTTATATTCCTTTAATTTAATCAAAAAGTCCTGCATTAGCAAGTCAGATGCTGACAGAAGTATCAATACTGGTGGATTTATTAACTAAACTTTTAACTGAGACAAAAATAGCAAATTAGTTTGTCAAGAATTGCTTTTATAAACCTGTGCTGATTGGCATTAATTTCCTTCCATATCTTTATTTTTTTGTTAATCAGGTGCCGTATTACTCATTACATTATTATACATGTGTATTTCAATTTCACAGCCCTATAATTACTTAGGTTATACCATTTAAGTGTTGGCACACTTTTTCTGCCTCAGGTGTTTTGGAGCTTTCATGGTATCCCAAGGTTTACTAAAAATTAACAGTGATGGTCCATATAGCTCCTTTCCATGATATTTATTTTAAAGTTCTTTTGTACAAGTTTTATAGATCTGCTGATCCTACACATCTTTTAAACTAGTGTTCCGTATTTCCTTACTTATGGCTAAAATAAAAATCACCATTCAAATCTCATTGAGTTTTTCCCAAGGGCACAAGATTTTTATTTACTAGACACTTTTGCCTTTCCTAAGGTCTTACCATTAATAATGAGAATTCTACCAGCTCTAATAATGAACTAATACCACTTTGGAATTCTTTTGTTTCTCAAATGTTCCCTTTTCTTGCTCTTATCTCTGTTGATTTTAGTTTTTATTTTTCAGGTACTACTTTGATTCCTGTAACTATTTTCTACAAATCCAGTTTTCTGATTTATATTTATTACTAGTATCTTTCTTTTTTCCATTTTGTTAAATTTTAAAACTATTGGTAATCTCAACTAAATTAGGTTATTTCTTTTTTTTTTAAGTTGTCCTTTTTCTGCTGAGTATTTAATAAAATATATTTAGACAGTTCTCATTATCATTCATGTATTCATGATTATGTTCTATTTTCTCTGATGTTGTTGCTATCTGTTTCAAGATTGGTCATTTCTCTACAGCAGCAGATTTAAGAATTGATGAAAAGGACTTCAGTTTTCATGTGATTATGGCAGGAGCAGGAACACTGTACTGAAGATAGTGTTGCTCTTCATTTTGTGATCAGCTTCTATCTAAGTTAGGGCAGCTAGTACAGTTTTCCACCATGACTTGTTTAGGAAATCATCAAACTTGTCTATAGTGTTTCTAGAAATAATAGCTAAGTATAAGTCCAGCGCGTACCATCCTAATGTGCTGTGCATTCCTGTGATCCTACTCAGAACTGACACAGCACTTACATGCTCAGAGTTAACATGACTTTGTGTAGCATCATACTCTGCCCTGTGAATCAACTGTAGGATACCCAGTGTTAAGGAATATGCCATTTCTGATAGAAAACTATGTGTCTTAACTGAAAAATATGAAAGTATCTTTCAGATAAGCATCTTTATTTATTAGGATACCCCCATCCCCGTGTACAGTAGCTCTTACCCCTATAAAAGCTCACGACCTCCTATCCCTGTTGAAGTGAGTGTACTCTTAGTATGAAAACCTCTGGTTTAATGGAAGAAGCAGCTAATGCACTTGCTGTCAGGATGCCATGTTCTTCTGCACTCTCCGTGCTGTATTTAGGGGTATAACAGAAATCTATGACCTGACTGATCTTTACACAGATTAAGAGTGGCGTCCTTAATGCTCTTTCTCCTCTAGGCATTAGGGTGATAATTCTCCTGTCTGGTCACTGTCCAAACTGCTCTCACTTCTGTTTTTTTCCTAACAATTGCAGTTGAAGGCCAAAAAGATCGAAGGGATACAATTTCTTTTTTTATCTCAGAAAATGTTATTTTTTTAGCTAAAGAGCTACTATGAAACTTGAAATGTTTTGCTGGAACAGTTACCAGTACATGAAAAAAATCTTTACACAAATGTCTTGTGTTTTTTGGATAAAAAAATAAATGTTAAAAAAAAAAAAAAAAGAAAAAAAAAGAAAAGAAATAACAGATTTGACCAAGGAAGTTGTGAGAGAGTTTTGTCTTTTTAGTAGTGATTCAGAAGATTTCTTTCAGCCCTTTCTGAAGCAAAATTTTAAATGCATTTAAACACCTCCTTAGTAATACTTTCCACCATACTTACAATAAGCTTTAAAACTGATAATCCAAAGAGTTTTGGAAACCTAATTTAAGTTGCTCAAAGGACAGAATGAGAGCGCTAATGATATTAATCATGCTAGGAATAGATGATGTATTTTTATTCAGAAGAGACTTCCTTGTGTATTATCCTAAACTGTGCTAACAGGCAATATCCCTGACGTAATTTATAGTATTATGATCTTTGTCATGTTGTATATCCACCATCAACTGCCTCCTTCCCATTTCTTTTAATCTGTCATTTCAGTCTCTAGGTTGGCATCCTGTCTCATCAGTACTGACTTCTTCCTTGCTGCACGAATGACTCCCTTCCACATGATACCTTTGCTACAGGCAGTTATTACCCTGCAGTAAGAGTGTTGTAATCAGGCCCCAAAGTTCAACAGCTACATTTGAGGTCAGACTGTGCACATGGGGAAGACATCAGAAAAAGATAACTGCTCCCAGATTAAGGGTCAAGTCCTCATCTTGCCATTTAGCCAATGGTTATATCCATATTAATAAGCTAAATAGGGCCAGAGAAAGTATTGGTTTGAGCCTAGCTGATGTCTGTGACTGTACATACTGCTTCATTATCAACATGTTCACTGACAAGTTTTTGACCCATAACAGCTGGCATTTTCCTAGGTCATGGCCAGACCTGACATAAGGACAATAGTCAGAGGAGGCAATATGGACAAGGTCCCCTGTCTTCGGAGGGTGGAGTAAAAGAGCATTTCCCATGCCTCTTTTGTCTCAGGATTTGCCCCTCCTCCCCTTTATTTGCTAGTGGAGGTGTAGTTTACATCCAGAAAAGTGCCTTTCTGCACACCCCTCCATCCTACATTGTCCAACAAAGACAACAGAAGATGACGTAATTTTCTGCTAGGATGAACAGGAGAGGAAATAATCTACTACTCAGGCTATCAGCCATCTGTGGGAGCCATGTAGTGGAGTTATGCTTAAGACATCCTTCTGAGGTAAAGCGCAACATGTTGGGTGTACACAAACCTCATGTTGCAACTATCTGTCTTCTTGCTTTGTGTGGTTTGGGGTTTCTTCTGTTTGTTTTTATTGCTTTATTTTGTTCTGTTTTTCTTAAGATGAAATAATTGTGTCCAACTGACCCACTGGTACAACATAAAAATATGAAAGCCAAATATTTAGGTACAAGCTGGGAAGTTTCTTAATTATTGTGCACATATACCCATGTGACAATTTTTGTTGTAAAGCCACTGCATTTATATGATATTTTAATTAAAAGTTCCTTTTAAAGGTATTTAACAAAATATCCATACATGCCTACTCTTGGGATTACTGACTTTTATTACTTTAAGCATGTCATAGAGGCAATTTATGAGAAAATTCAATGTTTGGGCTCTTTTTATTCCCTTTGCGATCCTGGCTTTGATAATCATTATTAAAGTACTGTTCAGCTTAATGGCTTTGCAGTAAAAAATAATAATGCAGTGGAGAGAAAAAGAGATTTATTGGAATCATAATACAGATAAAAAGATTATTGCCAAGTTTGGTGTTTTTCTAAAAGCTATGCCTATACTAGTAAATAAAATGGGCCAGAGACTATTCTCTGTCCCTGAAGACAAATGCTATGGCACAATGCACATTTATACAGCTAATCTTGCTTAACTCTCAAAACAAGGTAACTACATCCAAACTGCCTATTGGAAGCACTCCTTAGAGCATGTCATCCTCAAATCATGCTCCAAGACTGTTTAGGTTTGTGTTAATTGGTTTACATCCAAAAGTCTGTCAGGCACTGTTCTAACAGGGCGGATGCTTCTGTGTCCTTGCACAGACTCTGTTGCTCAGTAGTATATTCATGGCCTTTTTCTACAGAAAACTGATCTCACAGTGTAGTTAGTGATCAAGGGCTGTGGTAACTGCTCATGGCACTTGTTCAAGTTTCAACGCACTACTAGGACTTTTAATTCAGAATAAAAAAATGATGGATTTGAACACTGATATTAAAAATAAAACATTCCTCGGTTTACGACATCTCTTTGGACAAAGGAATGACTTCATATCATGTAGCTGAAAGATGAATTGACCTCAAAAGGCTGCTAAAAACAATGGACAGAGCTCTAGCCTGACTAGAAACATCTTTATTTTTAATATTCTAAACACTTTTAAGGGACTCTGTGAAATCTAAGTCAGGCTGCTAAATGCAGCTTGGCTTTCATTGCACTTTAACCCTTAAACAAGAAGAGAAGCAATAAAATAGGTAAATGAAACTTCTTGGAGCTCATGCTGAGGCAAATGGTCCTGAGACAGGTTTGCTGAGAGCTAACTATTTCTGCACTGTGGTGAACTGTGCAGTACAGATGCACCCTGTGCAAGACATAAATCATTCCCTGCTCACACACCACTTCAAATGGTTGGTAGTATCGTTGGTAGTATTAGCATTCATGTTGTCTTGCAGGCTGGGCCACGGCACGCTGAAGTATCAAGGGATGAAGGTCAGACAATGCCCTGTCTCTCACACCACTCAGGTGAGTAGGGAGCTAGACACTGAGAGTTGTGTGACATGCATCCCATTTGAAAGAACAAGGCAGTTTATAGGGAAGACCATTGCCTGCAGCTCAGGAAACTGCTTGAGCACATGCTCAGTGTTCAGCTGTTTACATCTGACTATGTGAAATAGAATCTTGGTGGTTTCCTGGACTGGACTCCGAATGTGCAAAGAGTAAGATAAATCTGCAATGAAAGAGAGATAAAGGCACCAGGGTAATAGAAAGAAGACAATTATGCCAGCTTTTATTTTAAAACACTAAGCTATAAATGTGAACTAGAGCAAAATGGGAAAGCAATTCAAAACACTAGAGGAGGCAGGCAGCCAAAACCTTTGTCTGAAAATGTAGCTTCCTTGGTACTCATGGCTAGAATGGTTTGTGTTTGTAGCTTGCTCTGAATTTTCTTTGACTTGAACATGATTTTGCTATTGCAGCCAAAAGCAGCCAAGGCCTAATGATTATAGCACCTTTTTTTTACTGTCTTGTTAAAAAAAAAAATTATATATATAAAAAATATATCCATTTAATTTTTTAAAAGGAAGGCCAAATTGGTCTGTCTCTACAGGAAATCTAATGGACTGAGTAACTCTTTTTTTTTTTTTTTTTAATTAAACTTTTAGACAAGGCTGAAAAGGAGCAGTGTGAACATCCCTGGTTAGTACTTTTTTTACTTAAACTGGCTATGGATCTACTCCTAGGTTTTTCAGAAAGCTACTCCAGTAGAAATTCTTCAGACTCTTTCCTCAGCTCTGGACAGAGAGGCAGCAGTTATGGCACAAATGACAGTCACAAAGCCTGCAGCTAGCAAAGACTCTGGTAGCTTCAGTGCTGTGATACACCCCCACTTGATGCCTCTTGTAGTTATTGCCAGGACAGGTTGAGTAGTTCCAGCAGTAGGGAAGTTGGAACTACCCACAGAAGCTCTTTGTAGGTAAAGATGGACATCGTGGCAGCCCTGATAACCGAGGATGCAGAGAAGGCAGAGTTGCTGAATACCTTCTTTGCTTCGGTCTTTGATCCTAAAACCAGCCCTTGTGAACTCCAGACCCTGGATGTAGGAGAGAAAGCCTGGAGGAGAGAAGACTCTCCACTAGGCAGTGAAGACTGGGTTAGGGATCAGTTACAAAAATTAAATAGACACAAGTCCATGGGCCCTGATGAGATGCACCCAAGAACATTGAGAGAACTGACTGATGTTGTCACTGTACCACTCTCCATCATTTTTGCAAGATTGTGGGAAACAGGAGAGCTGCCTGAGGACTGGAGGAAAGCCAATGTCACTCCAGTCTTCAAAAAGGGCAAGAAGGAAGATCCAGCAAACTACAGACCAGTCACCCTCACCTCCATCCCTGGAAAAATGATGAAGCGGCTCATTCTGGAGGTCATCTCTAAGCACATGGAAGACAAAGAGGTTATCAGGAGTAGTCAGCATGGATTTACCAAGGGGAAATCATGCTTGACTAAGCTGATAGCATTCTACGATGTCATGACTGAATGGGTAGATGCAGGGAGACCAGTGGATGTAATCTACTTTGACCTTGGCAAGACATTTGACACAGTTTCCCATAACATCCTTGTGAGCAAGCTCAGGAAGTGTGAGGTAGAAGAACAGATGGTGAGATGGATTAAGAACTGGCTACATGACAGAGCCCAAAGAGTGGCAATCAATGGTGCCAACTCCAGCTGGAGATCTGTAACTAGTGGAATCCCCCAAGGATCAGTGCTGGGTCCAGTCCTGTTCAACATCTTCATCAACGACCTTGATGAAAGGACAGAGTATCTTCTCAGCAAGTTTGCTGATAATATGAAACTGGGAGGTTTGGCTGATGCACCTGAAGGCTGTGCAGCCACTCAGCAGGATTTGGACAGACTGGAGAGCTGGGCAAAGAGGAACCT
>VZZY01010573.1:49028-61810 GCA_013400335.1 Eurystomus gularis
CTCCCCAGTTCAAGAGGGACAGAGATCTACTTGAAAGAGTCCAGTGGAGGGGTACGAGGATGATTAAGGGACTGGAACACCTGACTTATAAGGCAAGGTTGAGAGACCTGGGGCTTTTTAGTCTGGAGAAGCGAATACTAAGAGGGGATCTAATTAATGTGTATAAATAGATGAGGGCTGGGTGTCAAGAAGAAAGGGGCAACCTCTTTTCACTTGTGCCCTGCGATAGGACAAGGGGCAATGGATGCAAGCTAGAGCACAGGAAGTTCCATCTCAACATGAGGAGGAACTTCTTTCCTGTGAGGGTTACAGAGCACTGGAACAGGCTCCCCAGAGAGGTTGTGGAGTCTCCTTCTCTGGAGACTTTCAAGACCCGTCTGGATGCGTTCCTGTGTGACCTGCCCTAGATTCTATGGTCCTGCTTGGCAGGGGGGTTGGACTTGATGATCTCCAGAGGTCCCTTCCAACCCCTAACATTCTACGATTCTATGATTCTATGATTCTATGATCTGAGGAGCAAAACAAAAGGGACATATTCTTTGGTCATGCATTGAAATGAGTGAAATTCCAGCCGGATATATAAAAAAAAGCACCAAGATGATCACAGAGGCAGTACGGTCTCCGCCCTTTAAGATTTTTCAAACTTGACAGGACAACACTTTTTTCAGCTGACCAGTTCTGAGCAGGAGATTGGACTTCCAGAGACCCCTTCAAATCTGAATGATAGTATGATTCTAATTTTAATATATTATAGAAACTTACTCAAGGGCTTCTTTTCAAAAAATAAATAATTAAATAGAAATAAAGAATCCTTTTCAAATGTGTTTTATTTATATTAGATTCAATCTGCATTTCATTTAGAGACAACAACAAAAAATTCCTGGTCTTAATAATTCAGTGCATCCATACTTTCTATATGTCATCTAGATTCTGACATAGCTAGATGAAACCATCTTTAATTATCATTTTAGTGACTCCAGTATCTATTTGATACTGTCTGTGAAAAGAAACACTCTAACATTTTTTTTAATTACGTATGTTAAGAGGTAAATTACACTCAAAATGTTGGAAAATTGCCCTGGACCTTAGAGAGATCCAGCAGTGTTTATACCACACGCTATGAATTTCTTTTTCTGCTTGAAGCCCTGAGCTTCAGATTTCAGTAGACTCTAAATTCAAAGGAAGATTAACGAAAATTACAGTGTTTTCTTTGCTTCTTAGTCAAAGCCATTAATCCCACAGAGGTTTTCATGGCTACCATGGTCTAACAGCAGCTTGCACTGAAAAAATTATTTTATGAAATCAATGAAAATGTTAAAGAAGGGGAACATGAAAGAAAAGTTTCTGCTTTAACTAATTTTCAATATGACTATCAAGAGGAAAAAAAACCACACACACAGAGGCAGAAAGCAGGTTGAGCAGGTATCACAGTGAGCTATTTTCGAACAGCTTCATAAGCAATCGCGCTTCATTTAAATGGTCTTCTCATCTTCCCACAAGCAGAACGGGAAAGCTCAAGTTTAAAGGTGGACCTGAGAGATGGTGAAAATTTCTGAGTGAAAAATTAAAATGAAATCACAGGTATTTGTGCAGGCACTAATTCATCAGAAAAATGAAGGGATCTAACAGGTCCTTGGCTGTCATCAGCATCACAGGAATGCAGGTCTCACACAATGGCATGACCCAGGGTTTCCAGTGAGGTAAAAAATTCTGGCTGAGTTTTATGAAGTAATCCAGTCCTTAATCACCTCAGTCTTTCTACGGTTTGTAAGCAGAAAATTATCTTTTCTGGTGCCACATCAACATTTAACCCATTTCTAAGATGTGAATGAGCAAGTGAATTGGTTTATGTGTGAAAAAGCTGGAGAAAGAATGCATGTAAAGGAAAGAGTGCATGCATCTGGGTTTTAGGTAACTAGGTAAGTATGTGTATATCATTTATCATTGCACAGACACTATTTGTTAACAAACTAAAATGCAGCACTAGACTTCTATTATAACAATTTCGTGTGTAGCATTAGGAATATTCCAATTTACTCCTGCTAAAAATCTGACCCTTATTAATGTTTAGCATCATAATGTAATTTATAGGAATTTTTTCTGCTCATTATATTAATAGATGACAAGGATATTTCTTTCTTTCTTGTCTCATTTCTATGCAGTAAGGTCAGCTTTCTGTATGGTTCATAGCAAATCAGCATGGAAAGGCAATACCATCCATCATTTAGGTGCGTTTCCTCATTAGCTACATAGGTACAGTTGTTGCTTGCTTTATAGTTATCCTTTAAAATTTCACCTGGTTAGATTGATCTGTCCTGTTCTACTCTCTTAAATTTCATCCTCATTTGGGTCCTCATGGAAATGAGAAATATTTACATTGCTAGACAATGTAAATATTTTACCTTTAAACATAATCTTTAGGTTCAGCAGATGCTACTATTTGTAACTAAGAACATTCACAGAAAATCTGTTTCCCGCTCAGATGTTTTGGGAGTTGATATAAGCTGGGCGGCATCCTGGATTGGCAGTGAATCCACTTAAGGCTACTGAGGAAACTGGCAGAAGTGCTCACCAAGGTACTTTCCATAATTTATCAGCAGTCCTGGCCAACTAGGGAGGTCCTAGTTGACTAGAAGTTACCCAACGTGACACCCATCTACAAGAAGGATTCGAAAGAGGAACTGGGGAACTATAGGCCTGTCAGTTTGACCTCTGTTCTTGGGAAGGTTATGAAGCAGATCATCTTGAGTGTCATCACAAAACACATACAGCGTAACTAGGTGATCAGGCCCACTCAGCATGGGTTTATGACAGGCAGGTCCTGCTTGCCTAACCTGATCTCCTTCTCTGACAAGATGACCTGCTAGGTGGATGAGGGTGAGGCTATTGATATTATCCACTTAGACTGTGTTTCCCACAGCATTCTCCTGGAGAAACATGCTACTCATGGCTTGTATGGGCGTACGCTTCACTGGATTAAAAATTGGCTGGAATGCTGGGCCCAAAGCATGGTGGTGAATGGAGTTAAATTCAGCTGGTGGCCACTCACAGGTGGTGTTCCCCAGGGCTCACTATTTGGGCCAGTGCTGTTTAATATCTTCATCAAGTATCTGAACGAGGGGATTGACTCCACTCTCAGTAAGTTTGCAGACAAGACCAATTTTGGCAGGAGCGTTGATCTGCTTGAGGCCAGGAAGGGTCTACAGAAGGATCTCAACAGGATGAATCAATGGGCTGAGGATGATAGTAGGAGGTTCAACAAGACCAAGTGCCAGGTCCTGCACTTGGGACACAATGACCCCATGCAACGCTACAGGCTTGGGGAAGAGTGGCTGGAAAACTGCCCAGCAGAAAAGGACCTGGGGAGCTTGGTCAACAGCCAGCTGAATATGAGCCAGCAACGTGCTCAGGTGACTCATGAAGTGATTGTCCTCCTGTGTATTCTGCACTGGAGAGGCCACACCTCAAATACTGTGTTCATTTCTAGGGCCCTCACTACAAGAAGCTGCTGGAGTGTGTCAAAAGAAGGGCAACAAAGCTGGTGAAGGGTCTAGAGAACAAATCTTAGTGCTATGAGTGGCTGAGGGAGCTCAGGGTGTTTAGCCTGCAGAAAAGGAGGCTGAGGAAAGACCTCTCAGGGCTGGATTGATGGTTGGACTTGTTTATTTTAAAGGTCCCTTCTAACCGAAATGGTTCTATGATTCCTCCATTTATGACAGTTGCAAGCTGTTTCAGAAAGCTCCGTTGGTCTCCCTCAATTGCTTCAGTGTGAACTGAAAATAATTTTTTTTAAGTGTAAAGGAATATTTTTGTAAATGAAAATATGTTTATTATAATTATTATTGTTATTTAGGATATCATTTTTATTTTATTTTAAAAAATTAAATACCAGATTCTCATATTCAAGGCAAACATTGGAGTTCAGATGAAGCAAAAGATTATTTTTTAAGTGTTTGGTTCATATAAGGCATTTTCAGGTATCCTATTTTAAATTAAATGTTGTTAGTAATATTTGTACTTTTATTTTCTGTAACTAAAAAAAAAATTTGGCAGCACAGCTTTAATCTTAGCAGGATCTTTAGTAATGAGGGAAGCTGTTCACTAGAAAAAATGGCTTTCATTTATTCACTCATTTCATCTTGGACACCTAATGTGATTGACAAATGTGTCTACTCATGTTTTTCACTTGTTCTGACATTCTAGTACTGGCAGTACTTCATTGAATTACTTGAGAAAATCAGACTCTGTTGCCACAAATCAACAGGTGCAAACTTCAGAATGTTGTTCGCACCAAGCACTGCAGAAATAATCTTAAGAGAATAATTATATGAGAAGTGATGATGGGCCTTTCTAATAGAGAGCCAGCCGCCAAGTCATGGATAGTTTACAGTGCGTCGCCGAGATCTGCCTGACTGCCCAAAGCTGGTGATGGAGCATGAAAATTCTGCTGCAATGCCTCCGATATGCAGACGGGAATATATCCTTTCATTTACTCACAGACTGAGCTGATCAGGTGCCGTAACTCTCAGGCTCTGTAGCACCAGCTACTAGGGCTGAGCCATAGAAGTGGATCTGGAAAAACTGACGATGAGGACCTAACTTTGCCACTATATTTGTTTTGGGGGTTTATTTCAATCAATTTTACTTACTTCAAATATATTTGGTCCTATTAACTAAAGACTGCAGTGCATTAGGCACACTCCTGGCATACTTCTGGCATATGTCTTCCAGCTTCAACTTAAAAGAATCTAGGAGGTGTGTTTTGTGTGGGTTCTGAAATGTGAGCTGCAGGATGGAGGGTGAAGAAGAGCAGGACACTCATCTCTGCTGTAAAACATGAATGTAGATGCACCCTCAGCCATGGAGACTGAGCTCTCCTTTATGTCATATGCTTGTGACACTTTCATGGCCAAACTTGTTTCAAGAGTGCTTAAGGTCTGCAGACCTACTATCTTTGGGTCCAGGTCTGGACCTTAGCAGACTGCCAGGGCCCACAGCACCATTTTAAGCATTTCAGTCTTACTTTCAGCACTTAAATTAAGAACTAGCAGTTCCCTCTCATGTAAAGAAGGAAGGTAATTGCATCCTTAACATAAGTGTAGAATACCTAAGCAGGCAGTGGTTAAGCTATTAATGTAAAGGTAGTCAAATGTTCCTCTGGAGGCATGCACTTTTCTCCTTGCTTACTGCTGCATAGATTACTACTTCAGGGCATTTGTGTTAGATAGGCCGAGTTAATCAGCCCTTCCTCCCTGATCCCTGGCAATAGTCCTGATGATGTCCAAAACCTATGGAATGTTAGTCCATGAAGTGCAAGCCCATAAGGTGATACATTAACTCTGGATATCTAACTGTAAAACTCTTAATGACAGAATTCATGTTCTATTTTCACCATGATTTCTTCTTCCAAAGTAAGTTTAATGCATCAGTTGTGCCTTTTTCTTTACCCAGGATCTTCAGGGGAGTCTCTACTCCCTACAGGATTATATTTCACATGCCATCTGCTGAGAATCAAGGAAAATCCTTATGCTTCCTCTGTCCTAGCCTCCCTCTTGCAGGATAACACAGCCACAGGTCACAGCTGAAAACTGAAAATACCTTCCTATTTTCTGCTGCTTTTCAGCTCACTTAAGCTGTTACTGACTTTTATGACCCAGACCTCTTCATGCTGATACTTGACCATGGGCAGTAGCCATATTCTAAAACACAAGTAGGTGACTGCACAAGCAGCTGAAGTGATACTCCTTTTGACTTTTGTACAACAGGTTTTACTCACAGAAATTGTATTCTTCCAGCATGAAAAGTTGTATGAGTTAGTCTGACAGAAAACTTACACTAGCCTTCTGGAAAACACAGAGCTATCAGTAAGGAGCTATTACCGAACAGTATAACTAATGAGAAGGTCTTTCTTGATTTTTATTATTACTACAGTCATTCTTTTTCCATGGTTAATCTAGAAATGAGCCATATCACTTGCTCATTGCTCTCCTACGTTGTATTTCTACTTGCCTTGATTTTGATGGGAGGTCTCTCATCTGCTAACCTGAGACCTGACAGCAGGAAATTTCTATCCTCACCATAGTGGGAGTACTTAGACAAAGTCTATGAGCTTGAAAGACATAGCCATTGCAAATGATGTTATCAGTGATAAAGAATGCTGGAGATGATAAAAGCATTTAAACCAGGAGAGAGGATGAAAGTGTGGGAGTCTGTGTTTATATAGTGGAATTAGTTTTCTAGGAAGTAGACAAAGGAGGGAAAAAGAAAGAGACTTTAACCAGAGCACCAGAGCAGTTGCCATACCTTGCTAAGGATAAGATTGAGTCCTTCCTCTGGACCTGTCAAGGACACAGATACAGAGTGTGATGTATATGGTTGTCTGCAGGAAAAGGTCCTAACAAGATCTGAATGTTTTTGCTAATTCCTGGAAGGAATGAGAAATAAATACTGTTTCAAGTAGCAGAGAACTTCCTGTGCTGCATGGCTATGATCAGCAAAGCATGGAAACAAATTGTAAGTGCAGCTGTGGAAGGAGTCAATATACCACTGTAAAGCTAGAAGTCAGGTGTTTGTCTAATTGTTTGCTTGAGTTAAGTCTAGTGTGCTGTATTTCTTACAAGATCAAGCCAAAAGATGAAAGAACAAAGCAAAAGATGATCTTTGAAAATATTAGTATCAATGTTAAGATTTTGTGAAGCATACGTGTATCTTATGTAAACAATATAAAAAAGACTGTTGTTAGGCTAAGCAGTTTATATCAAGCACATTAGGACTCTTTGCCTTTTTCTGTTTGCTCTCAAATTATTTAATTTAAAATCATAATGTTTAAGTAATTACTTATTTTAATTACTTCAGGCAATGAAATATATTTATACCTTCTTAACAGCAATTTCTTAATCAGCATATTTTCATTAATAAAGAAATTAATAATTTAGAAGCACAGTAACAGATGAATTATGCTAAGAGAAGTTTTGTCTGTGAGGAACAGTTTACCCATTTTTCCCACAGAAAGTACTGGTTACTAGCCCAAGGGCTTTGTTGTCTGCACTATGAAAACCAAAGGGCTGCAAAATCTTTTACTTGGCTCCTTTGTTAATACAATGGCTTCTGCTGCTTCCAGATTCCGCCAGCTATGACTGATCAAGGCCTGGTAGAAGTTAGAAAAGCATCAAGGCTGCTTTAAATTATAAATTGCATATGGTCCCAAAAGACAATGAGACTGTGGATGGTTGCTTCTTTCTCTGTCCTGGCTGAATACCCTGCACAATGATGATAATTCAGAACTAGGCTTGGCAGCAAAATCCAAATTCTGAATATCACACTCTCTGAAGTGGGGTTTTGTTGCAACTCACCCATTTGAAAAGATGTAATAACTTACACTACTGAGGTGCTGGAATGCGTCCAAAAAGGGCAACAAAGCTGGTGAGGGGTCTCAAGTACAAGTTCTGTGAGGAGTGGCTGAGGGAACTGGGGTTGTTGAGTCCGTAGAAAAGGAGGTGACACCTTATCTCTCTCTACAACTACCTGAGGAGTAGTGAGGTGGGTATCAGTCTCTTCTTCCAAGTAACAAGTGATAGGATGAGAGGAAATGGCCTCAGGTTGCATTAGGGGAGGTTTAGGAAATATTAGGAAACATTTCTTCACAGAAAAGGTTGTAAAGCGCTGGAACAGGATGCCCAGGGAAGTTGTGAAGTCACCATCCCTGCAGGCATTTAAAGATGTATAGTTGTAGTGCTTAGGGACATGGTTTAGTGGTGTACTTGTCTGTGCTACATTAACGGTTGGACTTGATGATATTAGGGGTCTTTTCTAACCAAAATGATTCAATGATTCTATGATCCTATGATTATGAACCCTAAAGAGTTTAAAGTCCTGAAGAACGGTCACCCATCTCCCCATGTGGGTTTTATGGGGAAAAAGTCGAAGTAGAGAGACCCAATTCCTTGTTTAGTATACACTTAAATGTGTTGGAGTGATCTCTGGGACTTTGTGGAATTCAGCATACAATGAAGTGAAATATCTGAAATTTACTCTTTTAGATTCTGAAGTCTGTAGGGCAAAGATTTTATGCTGTTTATTATAGGCTGAATTGTGACAACTTTGGTCACTTGTGGAAAGTTTAGGGGAAAAATACAATAAAATATTAACTGGCTGCATAAATTAGGTCTTCCTCGTAGTTTGAGTTTCTAGTGAAACACAGAACAGATATATTCATAAACAGAACATCTGTGGGTGGTAGCATGGCCTGGTATGAAGCATGCATGATATGCAGCATTCTGCAGAATTGTTACCTACATGACTTACCATACATCTATACTGAGCAGGGCACTGCAGTTAATTTAGGGATTTCTACCCCATGCTCCACTGCATATCATAAACCTCTTTTCAGAGTCTAAACTACAGTTAAACACTGTTTAGGTCAAAAGAATGGCAGGATTCGACCCCATAAATACACACACTCTGCTGCGCAGAATATGTTATCCTCAAGTCTGTTATCTCTACATCTTAGTTGTAAAGCATACTCCATTTCAAGAAAATGGATACTACACGTGCTTGTCATGACAGTTCCATAAGAGAGAATGAGAATGCTATGAACACACAGCAGGATCTTTCATAACTGATGCCAGGCAGAAATCAATGCAGATTTATGTCATCTGAGAATCCAGCCTATAAACCTTTATGAAATAAAAAGTGAAGAAAATTGAAAACACAAAAAGCCAGGTTCTGATCTCAGTTATGTTATTGATAATCTTGCACAATATCACTGGTCTTGATTTCTCTGCTGTATTCTTTTAAATAACCAGGACAGGCCACTGACTCAAAGTTACTCCAGATTTACCCATGTATTTTTGGAATTGGGAGAAAAATAAAATAAAATTTCATCTATATTTACAAGGATCAAACTGAGATAGTGCATCATAAAGGCCTTCAAAGACTATTCTTTCTCCAGATAAACTCAAGACAGAGTCTTTTATATGCTGATATTGTCACCTAGTCAGTAGAGCTGCTTGTTCATGCCAGGAACTGCTGTTAAAAGATCAACAAGACTCTAATACAAGATGCTGTGTATTGGAAAAGAAATGTTGTAGTTGATAAAGCTCTATCACCTCCAGGACAGACATTACATAAACTTACCAATTTCTTGATCACTGTAGTTATGTCCACAGTGACAAAAATATTTCAATTGAGTTATTTAACTCAGAGAGCTTTCTTGGCAAGGGCTCAGTATTGTAAATATACCCTCTGAAGCTTTGTGTCACTGGTCAGCTGGTCAGTGTAAAGTATTATAAAGAAAAGGTGGTAAATGTAAAAGTGATCATTTTTCCACATTCTAGGCACTCAATCAACTCTTGAAGTCCAAAAGCAGATACTTAGGGCTTCAACAACACTTTAAGGTTTATTTAGAGAGAAAATGGATCCTAATCATTTTTAATGCAAAAAATAACTTCCAGAGGAAGAAAGAAGTTGCAAGGATCTTCTTCTCCACCCCAACCAGTGGAATACATAGACAGCAAAGTCAGATGTGGTCCAGTAATTCCCAAAGCCAAAAGTTTAATGATCTCAAGGGAAGAGTTTGGGCTGTCTCCATCACTAGAAAATATAATTTATGTAATATAAGGACAATACAAATTTGGCAGAGTTCTTCAAAATCACATCTGTTCACCATGTATTGTCTGGTGACAGAAAGAACAAACTGTAAAGCAGTATATGGTAAAATGGTGAAAGCATGGCAAGTTGGTCGACTAAGGTTGCACTGGTAATTAACAGAACTGGCTCAGTGATTGTCATTACACTTTCCTATAAGTCATATGGACCTGTGACGGCTAGCATTTAAAAATCTTCACGCAGCTTATATTACAACTTTATTTGTTTCCTATTACTAAAACCATGAGGTATTGTCACATGATTATACCATAATGAAAGCTATCTATTATTCTATTAGCAGTTACTTTTAAAATGCTTATTTTTTTGAATTATAAACATAACATTGTCAATATATTTGTATTATCTAATGGAAAAGTATTCTTGGTAACTTGTAGATGCAAATTGAAAACCTTATTTATCTGTCATTTGGTGTGGTGCAGCATCTATAACAGATTACTAGTATGGGAAATATGTTTTTCTCCAAGAGTGTTAACACAGCTTTGCAATCGCCCTTGTCTTTCACATCTGTATAATCAGAGATTAGAAAATAGTGAGAGGAGACTTAAAAGAACTTTTCAATAAATATGGATTATTAATTGAATTATTCTTTCTCTCTTTCTGTTTTCAAATTGGTCTGTGGTTTCTCTTTGAAATTTTAGTTAGGTTCTTATTTTCCTGGCTGGTTCTAGGGTACATTTCTCTACACAATGCATTACTCCTCCTAAAGTGAGATTCGCTCTTGGCACTTCTGGTGATTTTAAGATCTTATGGGTTTATGTAGCTGAGAATCAAAAGCATTGAGATAACTGTAACACAGAGCTCCTTACTCTAACTTTGCAAATTATTTCTATTTTCAAATATTTATAGTACATTTTGAAATGTGAAAACAATTACTTGCATTCATTTAAACACGGAACCACTGTCCTGTGTTTCCAGACAGAGGTCTTCTGTTTTTCTAAGCCACTTGACCACTTGTACTAAGCAACAGCCTTAGGCAAGCATAAATTGGTGTATTACATACATGCCATTGTCACATTACGGTTAGAGCTCACAAGTTAGTGAATCCAGCTCCAGCGGTTGCAAGGCTCATCCTTTGAGCTAGAGCTCACCACACCTCCACTGGGAGTGGGATTTAACCTTTGAAGATAACAGGGACAGAAGGGGGTGGGGAGGAAGAGAGGGTGGAAATAATTTTGTATTTATTCTGGTTATCAAGTAGAAAAGTCAAACCAGACTGACTTGCAGGACAGAGCACAGAAACCAAATATTTTAAAGAATAAAGGAATGAAGGTCACTCTAGTACACAGTGAACTGTTCTTCCCTCCCTTCTTCAAAAGCCTGGGCTCCTAGTGTCACTAACTCACTCATTGACTGGTCCAGAAACACTCACAAAATACACTAGTTGCATTTTTCCCTCAAAGCCGCTACACTTGTGGTACTTTTCCTGCATGAAAGGTGCTGTAAGCCATAAAGGCAATGACCTGTCGTTATTTTCAGGTCTCTTTCAATGTCATGACTTTTATAACCTCAAAGTTCCTTGGTTTGCAAGAGGATGTCTCCAAACGTCCTCTCTTTGATTAATGCTCTGAAAAACATAAAGGCAAGCGCATAAACATGTTCCAAGCTTTCAGTTCAGTTTTTTGCTTAATCCCAGAGGATATTCTTCCTCAGTCAGATAATAGGTACAAGATAGTTCAAGCATTACAGCAAGTACAGGGTTAATTGTCTTCCTCATCCTTATTTAATATAAACCAAGCCTTGGCACTGTAAAAAGGGAATGTGGGAGGGAAGGGAGTTACTCCTCTGAAGTGTAGGAAGAACATAGAAAAGGGAAATGCTTTTAGAGATAAAAGAGCACGGCCTATCACAGCACATAGAGAAAATGACGGGGAAAGGAGGAAGCAGGTGGTGGGTTTTAGATTTCAATTGAAGTGCAGGACAATTCAGTGACCTGTGAGAATGTTTTAGCACTTTCCATCAGCCTGAGAAATTTTGCAGTTTACATTTGCTACTCTTACACCTTACAGGCATGTATGGTGATCTCTGAATTGTGAGAACCTTCAGCTTTTGGAACAAACATTTTTATGATGGGTTTTAACATCAGGGAACACTTGTTTATATATTGCTTGTACCGTCTAGTCAGCTTGAGTGGTTTCTGGAGCAATTGAAGTGAATGATATCATACACATAGAAAATAAAAGAAAAATAATGAAACTTTTAAGCAGCTTGTCTGGGAATATTTTTCATCTATATACATACTGCAACATAGTCCTACCATCAAAATGCTTGAAGCCCTGTGTTGCAGAGGGTCCAGAAACATCTCCTGCAAGTGTTTTGCATCCGCAATGAAAGATGTGTGTGTGTTTGCCCGTGTTTGTATGTTTGTGTGCAAATATATAGCTCAGGTTCCAAGCCCTAGAATTATTCTCGTCTTAATACTTGGCCATTGACTACTTTATTTATTTCTAGTTCTTAAGTATTTGTCATACTTCTGTTTAGTTCCCCCCTCTGTATTTCCTAGGAGAATGAAGTTCTAATCCTTATCTAGGAAAGGGACAGTGTATCATTACATTGGCACCAGTAGTAAATTTGCCCCAACAGTGCAATGAAAATAACTTTAAAATCCAATAGATTTTTGACTGCAAATATCAAGGCTGTGGAACACAGTTTTCAGAGTTTCCATGGACAGTGTAAGTGAAGTTCAAATGGCCCTAGTTGGATGAATTTAGAAAATCTTTACTGTTCATTTCCAACACAATCTTTTGAGATATGTTTGTTCTTAAAATATAACTACTTTTCTTAAAGATAATCATAACAAGCATCCAGACTACAAAGGAATCATTTTACATAGGACTCAGCATGAAAGATTACCAATTGCAGAAGTAACTTTAGTATGCAAATCTCCTGCAATTTATAATTTAGGTAGCATCTCACAATCCAACTTGTTTATGTAAAAAGCTTATCTCCAGATTGTTCAACATGAAATGGCTTCAGCATATTGTGGATAATTTTATTTCCTTGCATAAAGTATTTTGCCAATATGTGAACTGTGAAAAAATGATGGGTGGGAAGTGTATTGCCAAATCTAATCAGCTCTTTTTCCTTTTCTTTCTTTTTTTTTTTTTTTTTTGCTATTT
>VZZY01010573.1:61822-125954 GCA_013400335.1 Eurystomus gularis
ATTTCATTTTTGTCTCCAGGAACCATCGGTAATATGTCACTAAACCAAATCCCTCTTTTCTTTATTGTTGATTATAAAATATTCTCTAGAAATAAAACTTTTTGCCTGATCTGATTGTCTTTTTATTATTTAAAAAGTTGCTTTCTTTTGGTAGAAAATTAATGAATTAATAAGCTTTTACTAATCCTTTCTATAAGATTTAAATTGATTCATATATTTGTATTCAGGAAAGAAGAAGAGTATTTTACTTGGCATGCTGAAAAATACTTCATGAGCAACTTTTTTGTTGTTCTTACTGGATGATGTTTGCTTGGCTGTTTGGTTGGTCTTTGCTTACTTTGAAACATTACATGGGGAATCATCAAGGTCAATCTCTTTCATGCCATTTCAAAGAAACCATCAGAGCTACCAGGGGTAGTTCTTCCTCAAAATTGTATGTGAGGCAATATCCTGTCATTTGTTAGTCGATATCACTGGTGACAACATTCTCTGTGCTGTGCGCTCCTGTGGCTCTTGTCTACCATTTTCCTGGCACGTGCAGATGTGCTATCTGAAAGCTGGTGCTGTTGCTCATGGATTTAGTACTCAGGTAGAACTTAATGCAGTAAGTCTACTACAAGGCTTATTGTTTAATCTTAAAGTGGAGTAACTTTTAAATGTCCGGCTTTTTTTTTTTTTAAGACTTTGATAAAAGTTTACTTCTTTGTTAAAAGTTTGATTTATTTCTAAACAATGAATAAAATAAGCAATTAAGTGCAAATACACCAAATGTACAAATACTAGCCCACCAAAATACAATGTTCTAATCAGGCCATAATCAAAGTCTTTTAAAAGTATGCTGAATTTTTATTTGATTTTTTTTTTTTAAATATATTTTCCCTTCTGGTTCAAAATGAAAACTTTTAATATATGAAAAGTGCATGCAATCGTTATCTTTCCTGAGTCACTTACATTATTTCTATTCCACTGGGACAACTAATGTTCAAGTGAAACTAGTATGCAACTGGTGTACATCTGTAAAAATAAGGTTTTCCAGCAGCATTTTCCTATTTCAGTACTAATGAGGGAAGAATTTTGTCATATGCATTAGTTTTAGGATGATAAACACTTTTTTTTGTTGTTGTTCTTTCTCAGAAGGTAAGGGGGCATACAAATTTTCTGCACGGAATTGCAGAGATACTTTTGTCTTGCTCGGAACATTCTTGACTCCTGTTCTTGGGGGAGGAAGAGGAATCCAGCAACTTTCCTGTTATCAACAAATCCTTTACATATTTTATCCCCCTTCTGCTAGGTAAGGCTAGCCTAGCCAGCTATATATGCTGCAAATTATACTTTGCTTCATACTTACTTTAAGGAAAAGCAAATACAACATTAGTTTAAAAACAGACGCAGCAAGGGTGTAATGAGAAAGTAAATACAAAGGTCACACAGGATTTGAAATGCATTCTTTTATATGTAAGTAATGAATTTTCTCCATAATTTAAGAATTTTAAACCTGCTAGTCAGCAACCTGTCCTCTGAACACTTATGTTCTTTAGGATTTGTAAACCTTTTTCATTGGAAGTATGTTAATTTCTATATGCTTCTTCTAAAATGTTCACTCTTATTTGGAAATCATGACTGTGCCATCTTGTATCAGGTTGTACCACATCACACCTCTGCCTTCTCTGATGTGATCTAAAGTAATGTCCTGTACTGTACATGTATCTTAGCCATGTTACTTCAGTGTAACAAGATCTGAATATCAAAACTTGGGTTGACAAATACTCTTACTTCACCAGTTAGTTAACAACCATTTGCAGGTAACAAAGGAAAGACACGAGGAGTCCCATTTCAGACAGGTTTCAATGTACATTTACAATCAGCGTTGATAAGGCCCAAAGGGGAAGGGCTGACATGACTTCCGTAAGGCAGGCACATCCTTCAGTTGTGATTTTCTCTGATGGAGAGAAGAGGAAGGTTGAGGCAAACACTTTTCTGAGATGTTCCCAGTAGCAATCTTGTGCCACTCAATCATCCTTCTAATTTCTCAGTGCCTCCTGCATTCAATGATGGGTATGTTAAGAGCATGATGAGATCTACTATATCAAAATCCTATAAAACACACTGCATTTTACTCTTTTGGGTTCTTCTGAAAAACAGATCATTCTGCAAACAACAGAACTTTAGGCACACTTTGCTATGCAGATGTTTCCCATGTGGCTGCTATAGTCTCTGACTTCATAGCTTTTTCCTCAGTTATCAGTCTAATCTGAATGTCTTTCCTCTATATGGTATCTGCTTTTAGGAATTAAGTAGAAGTTTGATACCTTTGAGCTTTTTACTTTTCTGTTGGAGTTAGTTGAAATGAGCCAAGAGGTTTGAAGCAGGGGACAAACTAAGAGGCTAACTTGGAGAGGTGTAATCACAATGGCCTTCTTTCTAAAAACAGATTAAAATCAGGTTTTTAAATTTTAAAATAAAGCAGTGAAGACACTCCAGTAAATGTTGATGTGTATAATTGAGGTCCAAAGGAGATAGAAATTGAGATAACATCAGAGTTACTTCTGACAATTTTAAATTGCAACCACCTTTGATTCAGTCTTTAACATTAGCCAAAAAAAAAAAAAAAGAATCACAAATCATTCAAAGGAGCCATTTCTTCCATTATTGAATGTATCGTGAAATGCCTACTGTAAAGCAAAGGGTAAACAGTATGTCCAAAGAGGATGATGAAATGCAATGTAACATTAAAAAGACCTGCTAAGCACAGACAGATGTCACCCTCAAATAAGAAGAAAGATGAATATGTGGTATTGAAACTGTGACTGATGACATTTCTTGTGAGGACTTCTTGCAAAACCATCTTCCAACACAGTGGAGATTGGGCTGCTGAGCAGTAGCAAAAGCAGAAAATGCAGTTTGACAAGACTGGTCCACCTAGCTTTAAATTCTGGGGAGTCAGACCAGAAAGCAGAAAGGGAGATTTGTATCTGGATTTAGTGCACTGCAATATACTGGGGTGTTTTTGTCCATGTTATGGTTTATTCAAACAAATAGAAAACTTTTGTCAAATTCAGGGGCTTGTTGGATATATGGTTTTCACATTCAGTACTTTGGCTCTGACTCAACTGTTTTACATTGCTTGAAGTTGTAACTCATTCTATTAAACACTATGGTATTTTTGGTGTCATGGGTGCAGTATCTTCTGTGTTCATCAAGTGGGAATAAATGCTGCAAGGGCAAAGGCTCCTCAGCACTGCCAAAATGAGTGTGCATGTTTGGTTATGCATTGTCACCACATAAATTTATTGATAATGCAAAAGCATTGTTTCAGGTACCTGTGAATACTCTTAACCTCTGAACTTATATTTGCTGTGGGAATATTTTATTTCTGTTCCTGCCTTTGGTGCTTTCAAGGGTTAAAATTTATTCCGACCAGAGAGTAGAGTCAAACATTTTTACAATTCTGTAAACCACAGTGGTAAGTTGGGGTGGAATGGGCAAATGGGAGCTCTCCATCCCAGTTGGGAAAGGCTGCAGGAGAGCACAGTATCTGTGAGTTGGGAAGGACACATCATATTGACACAAATCCTGTGGCTCTGACACTCAGTGCAGTTTGCAGACTGGCTATGGCTGCTCTCTGAGCACTGTGACCCCCACCTCTTGAAGAGCAAATTCAATTTGCTGTTGCTGCGTTTATGCCTGTGAGCAAGTTGGAATCCCACCTCACTCCATCTGCTCACAGCTAAAGGGAATTCAGTTTCTCATTTAAATGAGTACTGGTGGGATCTCAGGGTATTTACTTCACTCTGGTGAAAGCCTGGAAGCTGTTCAAACACTGGGTAAAAGTAAAGGACAGAATCTGTCTCATTTGGATTGCTCTTCAAGGAAACAGGAGCTACAAGAAGATTAAAACTGTGGTAATAGGGTAAGAGCAGATGTTCACTCTTGAGGGCAGTGATGGAACAATAATTATAGCATATGTTGGTATCCTATAGACAACTAAAGACATGTAACAGTAGCTGTAACTTGGCAGATCCAGATGAATATGCCAATACTGCTCATCTGTATGTTCTAATATACTAGGAAAAAAAAAATAATAGCAACACCTCTCGCAGACGTGCAAAAGGCTCTGAAAACCAGGGAGATAGGATTCAAGAAAGAAAGGTGGGATTATTATAGTTGTTTTTCTTGGTATAACAAAGAGGACAAAATTGATAACTAGTGTTGGATGGAGGGTATAAAGGGAAGCTTTTGTGAAGGTATTACCTTTCAGTTACCTGGAGAGGAGGGAACTGGATGAATCAGAGAAGCAGAAGCTGGATTGAGTCCCAAATATATTATGTTAAGTGATGCTTGTAAGTAAAAAGCATAGAACAAAAGAACTGGGGAAAAAAATTGTAAAGCAAGGAGAAAGAGTGTAGAGAATGAAAGCTACACTGGTTAGCATACAAATCCATCTTTAAAATACAAGCCAGGGTTAGCATACGTAGCAGTGGTTTTTAGGCTTCTTCTGATAATTGTCACTTCTGGTTGTGATCGTCACGTGTACAACTGAATTTGATCCTTATTTTCAGAACTACTGATGGATTCATGATTACACATGCCTGATTCAAAGAATTAAATATATACAACTGTTCCAGCTTGCAGTTTTTGATATCCACTCTAAGATTTCAGCAGATGTTATTTATTTATTTAATCAAAGGCATTTTTTTATCTAACATTGGTGTAAATCTTCCAATTATGCATATACTTTTTCTCTTCTCTCTCTTCAAATTAATGCTGCTTTCACTGGGGAATTCTAGAATGATGTTCCTGATGAAGTCAGTGGTCTTGGTTAGCAAACAGGTATTTTATAAGGTTTTATAGCAAAAGCAGTAAGCAGGAAGTAATGCCCCTGGCAACCTTATTCAGAATTTCACATTTCATTTCAAATGGAACAGAGATTCTACTTTTCTCCCTAAAAAATGTCTCTAACTGTACTGAAGAGGAGTTAATGCAAAGATTTTAAAAAGCTAAAACATATTACTTTGATTTTCTTAATACACCTTGCTAGAAGCCTTTCATTTGCTGCCTTTTTTTTTTAATCTTTTTGGCATTTTCATCAATGTGGGCCATTGTGACAGAGCTCAGGATTTGTCTTGGGTGTGAAAAAATAACGAAAGTGAGACATCCAACTTCATGTTACAGGGAAATAATACTTTCCCTGTGTTCTTCCTGCCAGTTGGCCTGCAAGTCTGGCATTAAACAGTTCAACAGTGAATAATTAGAGAGATGAGGAAGAATTGAGTTTGAATCAAAACACCACAGAGAATATTACAGGAAGACAGATTATTTTTTAAAGATCTATTTCCTCTGATTTCTAAACACATTATTACATGAACATATTGAAACTATACAGCGACAACAAATTATAATGGTGCTTTCTTTAAATGAAAAGGATCAAGTTCTTTGTGATTCTAACACAATGAATAAGAAGGAAATGAACAGAAAGTGTTGGAAAAAACTATCACTGCAGTGTTCGAAATTGTGTGAAAATGTTTAAGTCTATCTCTGTTCCTGATTCTTCGTTTGCTCACAGGGCTTATATTACAAAAGACAGCTCAGACAGCTGAAGCACCAATTACTGCAAGATTGGTAAATACCTGGGGTTTGTTATAGCTATAGTAGAAACTTGATGGTTTGAACACCTGGGTTCTATCTCTGGGAGATCTTAGGAAAGTTAAATTATTTCTACTGATTTTTCCACTGCCTTCCCCCTCTTGCTGATATTTGTAACTGCACACAGCATTTGCTCAGAACTTCACCTGCACTCCTTTCTGAAAGTGAGACACTCCCCTCGCTGAAGTCCAGGAAAAAACTGCCACAGCAGGATTTCCTATGCAACCTTCATCTACACTTAGAACAGAGGCAAATGGCAATAAAAAGAAAGCTGATGCCTGAGGTTTGTGTAGCTTTTGTAGAATGAAGTGTTCTGTAGCTTAGTGGACAGATAAGATGCTCACACCTTTTAACTAAAGAAATAAAATACACTGGCATGGCAAAAAATATGTCAAGTACAGTACTGTTTGGGATGTGCATCAGGGTATGTGTTGATATTTTATACAGAACAGTTCAAGGCCACTGAATTCTAATTACAGTAAAGACCTGCTCTATTGTGCCAAGAAGTTTGCAGCACAATGATTTTATCTACCTGTTTGAATAGAGTAGAGGTGTTTAGCTACCTCTTGGATTGGTATTTTGCTTACAATGGTATTCCAGATCTGTTACTTTAGATCATTCAATATCCAGCTACATGTAATCCATTTTGAACAGAAATTCTGAGACAGAGAAAATATAATAAATGTTTGCTGGAGAAAGCAGAAGAAAAACTCCAGCCAGTGTTAGTCTGGCTGGACTTACTAGCACCAGTTCAGTTCCAGCCATGCAAACTCTGCTAGCTCCAAGAGAGCCACCAAGGTTCCCCGTACAGCACTCCTCAGTACAGTGGTTCTGCAAACACTTGCTAGATTCAGCATGATAAGGCATGGATGTATGCAGAAAAGTTCTCCAGGATCTTCCCCTGAGCCCAAATTAACAAACCTTGCAGAAACCAGGACTACAGAGGAGTTGGTTAGGGCGACACAGCAACAACTCTGCTAGAGATAAGCTAATGCCTGGATGTACCCGGATTTATTGTCTAAGTACACACTACTAAACAAACCAGCATTAGGTTCAGTTTTCTTGGCCAAAAGAGAGCTTTTATTGCCTTGGTATGTTCGTACTATTAAGCTTTCCTGAACAAGACGGCATCTAAACTGCCTGTTTAGAGTGGTTCATGAGCGTGCCTGAATATTGAATATTGCCTGGGACTGTTTCACTTTTTGAGGTCAAATTGTTCTAGATAACAGGTCTAGCAATTTCACAGGGTAGATGACAGTTCTTTTGACCAGGTTTGTACCCTGGCACTGTGTAATTTACTAGTACAGATGTAGCCACTAACTTCAACTTAGAACTGGATTTCAGATGTCTGCTTTGTCATCCATGGAGCCATGTCTAGTTCACCCCAAGAAAAGGATATTTGTGAAACATTAAGTCAGAGCTACTTATGAAGAGTTTGATGCAAGAATGTGGTGGGTGAACCCTGGCTGGATGCCAGGTGCCTACCAAAGCCACTCTATCACTCCACCTCCTTATCTGTACAGGGGGAGCGAAAATATAACAAAAGGCTTGTGGGTTGAGATAAGGACAGGGAGATCACTCAGCAACTACTGTCACAGGCAAAACAGAGTCAGTTCAAGCAAATTAGTTTAATTTATTACCAACCACATCAGAGTAGGATAGCAAGAAACAAAACCAAATCTTAAAAACACCTTCACTCCAACCCTCCCTTCTTCCCAGGCTCAACTTTGCTCCTAAATTCTCTACCTCCTCCCTTACAGTGGCACAGGGGGACATGCAATGGGGGTTGTAGTCAGCTTATCACACATTGTCTCTGCTGCTCCTCCCTCCCCAGGGAGAGGACTCCTTGTACTCTTTCCCTGCTCCTGCATGGGGTACCTCCCATGGGAGACAGTCCTCCATTAATTTATTCAAGGTGAGTCCCTTCCACAGGGACTTCATGAACTGCTCCAGTGTGGGTCCCTTCCACAGGGTTTCAGTCCTTCAGGAACACACTGCCCTAGTGTGGTCCACCATGGGGTCACAAGTCCTGCAATCAAACCTGCTCCAGTGTGGACTCCTCTCCAAAGGGCCACAGTTTCTGTCAGGATTCTGCTTCTGCATGGACTCTCCACAGAGTGCAGCTTCCTTCAGGGCACATCCACCTGCTCCAGTGTGGGGTCCTCCACAGGCTGAAGTATGAATATCTGCTCCACCATGGACCTCCATGGGCTACCTGATTCACCATTGTCTTCACTATGGGCTGTAGGGGAATTTCTACTCCAGCACCTGGAGCACCTTCTCCCCCCTCTTTATTCACTGGCCTTGGTGTCTGCACATACTGTCTGAACACTTGTTTCTCTCAAATATTTTCACTCCTTTCTTCAACTGCTGTTTTCTTGCCATTCCCCATCTCCCTTTTTAAATCTGCTACCACAGAGACACTACAACCATCGCTGATAGGCTTGGCTTTGGCCAGTGGTGGATCTGTCTTTGAGCCAGCTGGCATTGGCTCTATTGGACATAGAGGAAACTTCTCACAGAAGCCACCCCTGAAGCCCCCTGCTACCCAAACCTTGCCATGCAAACCCAGTACAAAGTAGAATTCATACCTGTAATTGGACATGAGCTTAGTTAGTGTGGTCAGAATGATGTTATACTATGTTTGTCTGCCCCCTTTATTCTAGGAACAAAAAGCTTTATATAAAAGTAGCTCGAATCAAGTAGGTTTCATTCTGTCTTGTTTCCTAGATGAGAGAACAGTACAGCTCTCACGGCAGTATAACTATGCTTATGTCATAATTGTGCTTTAAGCAGGAACACTTTGGGTCCTGGAGGTTGCTCTATGACCTGGTGTTGTGCTGGTTCAGCCATCATCATTTTATGCTGCCATCGGTTGCCTCATCACACAGGCCAACACTAAACTCAGCAACATCCCCTCAGAAGGCTTCTTTCAGACAGTCCTGACATAGGTTCCTGTGGGCCCAGCTCCTCTGCTGCCCACTGTGGTGCCAGCATTGTCTACTGGACACAATGAACACAGATGGCTCCCTCAGTGGCCCTTCACATGGAAGGACACCACTGAGAGAGCTCAGCAAGCTGCAACCAACCCCAACAGAAGCCACACCCAACAGGAAGCTCCTCCAACTGATCAGCTCCTGGTTGATATAATCCTGGCCTCACCTACCACCCCAACCATGACCACCTGGTTGAGAGCAGAGCCACAGAGCCACAGGTGGGCCAGGTTCTGCCTCTGGATCATGAAGCCAATAGGAAAAACAAAACATTCTGCTACGTTGTGACTCATCCACAGGTCAACTCTAACTTGGGGCCTATAACTCAGGCCCCTGCACTTCACCTGGATAATCTGCATTGATAATCTCACTGCAAGTAAACTCCAGAGGACTACACTGTCATTAAATTTATAAAAAAACATTGATGTCTCTAAATGTTCAGAAATATGGCTTCTCTACCTCTTTTGTAAATCTGGGGACAAACAGTCATTGACATTTACATTGAATTCATTTGTCCTGTGCAATAGTTTTGTACATTAAGTACAGATTTTTATATCTGTGAGAAAGAATGTCCTGTTATAAAATATATGAAAGTGCATGCGATGAATGCATGCCTCTGGGTGTATGAACTTGGCTGAGCTTGACTGTGAACTAAAGAATAAGAAGAAATGAAGGATGCTAGTTATTGTTTTTTAAGTTTGGGGTTTTTTTAATATCAGATAAAATACTGAAAAGACTAAGAGGGAGGGAAGCATAAAAGTGTAAATGAGCAGAATAAATTCACATGAACAGGCAGATTCCCCGAACGTGAGCTGTGGTAGGCTTCTGCAGGAGCCAAAGCTGAGCCACCTCATGCTCTATGTGGGGATGCACAACTGGGCCATATGTGTGGTGCCGTGTGCCAGATCAACCTTTGCGTCACCCACACACACCCAACACTTAGCATTTGCTGGAAATTTAAGCAAACACCTTTCCAGGATTCTTCTGGTCATCTAGTCATGCTGGGTGGTGTGAGTGAAGCAGGGTCAGGCCTAGCAGTTTGAGCTGGACCAGCACCATGGCTCTGGCCAGGGCCATCTTGGTCTGCCAGGGAACAGTGGGTTGGTGGCCATTCTGCTTTGGGACTCAGAAGAGCTTATCTGTGAGCTGTGCTGTGCCAGCTGGCTTTGGAGCCAGAGAACAAGGCTTGTCCCAGTAGAGCTTCTAGCACAGACAGAGCTCTAGATATTCCATTTTATTGCTTGATTCTAAACTGGGCTAAGACAACATGCAGACAAATGTATATCTTTTAGAGGTTTTTCTACCTTTTTAGCATGAGAAGTGCACAGACCTATAGAAAATAATGAGCACATTTACAAACATTTCTTTATCACAGTTTCCTTTCATCACTCACAGGACTTCTGGCCAAGGACAGCATCCTTTCAAGATTCCCTGACTCCTCTTCCTATAAATGTTTTTCTTTCCACTGAGTCATGCTCTTTCACTCCCTCGCCTGCATGATTTTGGCTGGTCCTGCATTTCAAGGGATTATTTTGCTATGAAAACATACATTAAGTTTCCTGTCTCCCATTTAAAGCCTACTGACCCACTCTTTGAGTCTTTCAAAATTACATGTACTACCACTCTTTTGTTCAGTCTTTGGGGATTTTTCTCTCCCAACATTTTGAGCAGAAATTTTGGTATTACTGGGTCTTCTAGCCTGTTTCAAGGTACTTCTATCAAAATGAGATGTTAAGAAGCTAAATATTAATCTGTTCTTCCAGAATTTGGATACAGAAATGACAGTAACTAGCTTGATCCATGGTGAACTTCATAATCAAAACCAAAATTCATGTATTTTGTTACTTCCAGTAAAAGGAAGACTCTATCTCTTGTTATAGTTGGTATATTTATTATATCCCCAAATAATCAGTTTATTGCTCAGTGGGTGAAAAATGAGGCCAGGTATTACAGGATGGAAGGATAAGCTTTTTCTGGGCAAAAAGTTTGAATAGGTTATTTATAAGATGCCTAAAAATAGTTTAAAATATATTCAGAACTCTCCAAGTATCCATAAAGATCAGACCACTGCAATCACTGAAGCCTAGAGAGCAATTCAGATAAGCCAGTACTTCAGGATGAGCTGAATTCCCCTTTCCCTTATAGTAAATATATAGGCTGTATTTCCTTTGTCTACAACTGATACTTCCACATCTAGCTCATATAGAAAATCATGTTGTGAGCAACTAAGTTGAAGGATGTGGATTACTTACCTATTCCTAGTTGTCTGGTACCTTCTAAGATAGCCTGGGATATCCTGTTTGGCCTTTCAGAAGGCACTGTTCTCATATAAGCCTTGTGTCACATCTGTCAGCCCCATGCAGATACCCTCAGAAATACACTATAGCAGGTCAAATGGTTATAGACTCCTATCTTTAAGCAACTTAAACATGAGCAATCAAACACTTGAATCTGGAGTGAAATTCCACTACTTCTCTGACTGTCACCAAATGCTTTGATTTCTGAACTTAATGTTGATGAGATGAAGGGGATCAAATTCACTCAATTTCTTGTTTCTGCTTGTTCTAGAGTTACTACAGATTAATATTTTACAGTGGCCATGCCTGAAAGTTTGCTAAATTGATGTTTGCTAAAATTTTTGCTAAATTTTTCAATATCTTTCCAGGAAATCATGCAAAGCAAGAGTCATACTGCTGTTTGGGAGGAGCCGATGGAGCAAGGATTTTTGTTTTGTTTTCCTACCCTGCCAGCTCTCTCAGGCAGAACACTATCACATTTAGCTTCTCTCACCTTTTTGGTTAAACACATATAAAGTAAAGATAATGAGTCGATTCTGTTCTCACATTGACCTGCTTGATTCTCCAGGGCCAGTAGTCTCACATTTTTTCTATTCAAGGGAGGAAAGGACTTCTTAAAAGCCATCTGATGCTTTGTTACTTGAGGATAAATCATCTGAGGAGTCCTTTAAGTGAGATAGCATGGAAGTGGCAACCAATACAAATGTAAGGTAGTGCAGAATGTGACATTTTACTTTGAAAGGAAACAAGGCAGTGTAGGATCAGCTCTACATATACAGTTCTTATATTTATAATTTGTTCCTTCCACTAAGAATTTGTTTTTAGTTATTTGTGCAGTAAAAGAAATGCCTTTAACTTACCAGTAGGAAATGTTATAATTCTGTAACACTGTGGTTAATACGTCAGAAGTAGTTTAGCTCTGGAAAAGTGTCAGAAAAAGTGGGAGGAAAAAAACCATCATAAACTTTCAATCCAATCCAATCATTCCTACAGATGTTTTTGCTTTGCTTCAGTTTTTGATTATCAAATTGGAAACTGCCGGGACAGTTGTGTCTCCAAATCTTTCTGTATGATGAAAGGAAATCACTCATCTGCATGGCCAGCCCTGGAAGGAAAGGGGGAGTAAAAACCAGAGAGAATTTAAATTCTCTTAAACTATTGAATAGGGGGGGTTTCATTTTTCTCTTTACATCTATCATCACTTTCTCCACTGGTAAAGTCACTGCCACAGTCGTTGCTTTCTTGTTGATGCTATTACTGTTTTCTAAACTTTTAACATTTCTTTAGCATGGATTGCATTTTAGTTGCAGAACAATGTTTATACAATGTATACTATTGCATCTAGTACAATGTTTGGAAATGATTATTGTTTCTTTACAGGTACACCATAACAATGCACTGAAATGTCTGGGTTTGGCCCTCAGCACTGTACTGCAATTCATTTAACTTCACCTGTCTGGTGTTTCAGTCATTTTGCTTACACACCACTCTCATACATTCTCAGCAATGTCCTTGCTTTCACCTACACGGTTTCAGTTAAAGTCAGTAGCAGAGCTGATAGGAATAACTCATGAAACCTTTTTCTCTCTTAAAACTGTTGCTTTGAATAAATAGTATTTTTTTCATAAAATCACATTGACATGATCTGTATTTATTAGAAACAAAACTATTTATTTTGGAAATAAATGGTATATTTAACATTTTAACAATGACAGATTATGAGTCAGCTACAATTTAAAAATATATTAAAGCAGGCAACAGTAAACAGAATAATTCAGCAAAAAAAATATTTAAATCTTATCCTAGAAAAGTGTTGTTTTGCCTGAAATCTGCTTTTTTTTGTTTTTACCTGAAGTTTGCTATTTTATCTGAAATAAGATCTACATATATGTTGCAACAATTTTTGAATATTGAAAGTTCATTTTCTGAACTGCACAATAATAATTACCTATTCTTTGCAAATTCAACTCAGTACCAGAACTGTATGGGGTTTTTTTGAACTGTGACATCTCTAAATTTGAAATACACATTATTTTGTTAGATGGCCTCTGCTAAATGGAAAAGCTTAGCATTCTTATGAAAAGCTGCTTTAACATTTGCAGAAAGTCACCTCAGTTGCTTACAAATTCTTTTAAGTCCACTTTGTTTATCTATTCCTATCTTACTTTTGTGCCTTATCTTTGTACCAATGTTCTCATACACATACTCATATATAACACATTCTAAGTAGCCTGAAATAGGAGCTATTTAAGAAAAAAAAAAAAAACAAAACCAACCCACAATACAGTTTAAATACTAATCTAATTTTAGGGTTTCCATGTTGTGTTTGGTATAAATACTTTCGAGTTTCTCCTCAAACACCCCTGGTAAACTTGATTCCACCAGTTTTTAATGACTAGATTGCTCCTTCTTATCTGTCATTTTGGGAGGTTTTTTCAGTGACAGAAAACAATATTGTTATTGTTTTTCCTTAAAGAAAACAATATTGTTAAATGCTTTCTAACAAGGCAATGAACTCCAGAACAGACTATTCTCACCCATCTGCTTTCAGACAGTGGGCATATCTGAGTGCTGGTTCAAGCTCTAGACTAGTCAGAGTAAGTATTGAGTTGAAATGTGGGAACGCCTTGACATCCAGCTTCAACCTGGATCCAGATTTTAAAAGAAGTTGAAGAATAAATAGACCCAAAAGATTTACATCTCTGGGGTTTCAAATCTAGATTCAAATGTTTGCACCTTGAGACCTGCACAACATCAGCATAACGAGTACTTTATTTTTGAGTGATCCTTAGTTCTCCCACTGTGCATTTTGCAAAAGGAGACTCAAGCTCATTTATTATTATTATTATTGTCTTTATTAATATATATTACAGTATTGCACAGAATCCCCAGTCATTCTGAGGTTCTAATGAAGAAAGACCAGAGGAAAGGTGCAATCAAATATATACTGTTTTTCTAGGCATTGGCAATTTTGTTGTTATCAGCAAATGGTTCTCAGTAGCAATTATTCTCCTCAATCTATTTATTAATAATAATTTGGTTTCTTATAAGCATGTGGAAATATTAAATGCAAAATAAATAATAATAATTATAATGTATATTGTGTGCCTTGCATTCTGACATTTTATTTATTGAATTATGCTTTTAAATAATTTTATGTGAAAGGATTTTATTAAATCTTCAGGTATCACGATAATATATTTTTATTACCTATCAGTTTATACTCAAGGGTTTTTTCAGTTGTGTCTTTTTTGTTTGCCTCTGTTTTGTTGGGGTTTTTGTTTCTAGCAACAGAAATGATTTAGGTAGTTTTCTGCTCGTGGCATACGGCAGATTTTCTTTTCTTGGATTTAGAGAAGTAGGTTTTACTCTTGAAACTATTTAACTGCATAAACAATGCACAAATGATGCCCAGTACACAAGAATGTGAAGCATGCAGACTTGTCTAGTAGGCATCTCTGGAATAACATATGTCCTAAAAGTCAGCTTGCCATCACTGGGGAAATGGTGACATGTCTGAGGCACTGCTGCCGACATTGCATGAGGTTAATGAATGACAGTGCCAAAATGCCAGCACTTACCTTGTCACCGCCAAAGAGCTACAATTAAATTGCCCCTTAAAGAACTGACAAGTGACGAAAGGGGCTTCAGTGAAGGTCATGAGTATCTAAGATTTCTATTCCTTTGAGCACTGCTGTAATTTCTGATTTGCCACAAAGAAATCAGAAGACAAATATCCTCTATAACCCAGTAGTCTTCCCACAGAATTATTAAATTACTGGAGCACAGTTGGTATTAAACCTGTAATATTAAGACGTATGGTATGGCACTGCAAGTTTACACACTAAAACTGTTCTGTGTTCTAAGTTATATTTCTTTCTTGGCCAGTAGTATCTATAAAAAGGGAAGAAAGCCCTCCAAAATGCATTAGAATTTTCTTTTTGAAAGAGCACAGAGGATTTTTTTTCTCCTGAGAAAGCCATGACTTGCATCACCCATATGAAGGGAGGATGGGTACTGTCTAACAAAGGTTTGACTGTGTATCCAATGACAACAGAGAATGGAATGAATGTACCTCTTATGCTGATATTAATCTGAGAAAAATATTTCAGTCTTTTTTTCTTTCATTAATGAGGCAAAAATTCTATCAACAAAGGTCACAGAATTTGGTTTCCAGTGTTTACATGGACATTTTCAAATGAACCTAATTTTTTAGAGCCCTAATCTTTCTTACTACATGGCAAAGGTAAACCACATTCCCAGAACACGTGTCAAACTTTATATATATCTCAGATAAGTTAGTTAAAGTATCTTGTCTCTATTAATTTTATCATGAGTCTTTGCAATACCAGGAATATAATTTACTCATCTGAGGGAAAGGGAATTTTATTTATAGTTTTAGACTTTAATTGTGAGAACACTTTGGACTTTAATAATAGTATAAACTCAGAACTGAAAGCCAGGTAGAAGAAATAAACATAGTATTAAACAAGCCGACAAGAGAGCTTTGACAACAGCTCTGTTCTGTCTGAGCTTTGACAACAATGTACACGTAGGGTCTATAAAATGAAGAAAGGTGTGGCTTTTTTCCACCTCAGATGACAGAAGCTGCAGACAACAGAAGCTGCAGACAACAGAAGTGTCCACCCAAAAGCAGTGATGTGGAATGAGGAGATAGAGAAAAGCCACTGAGTGACAGTGGCTGAGTTAGCTGATTGACAGAAAAAGGCAGAGAGGAAGGCAAAACCAACTGGTTTTGGCAAGAGCTAGCCCATGGTAAGCTCTGGGGTGGGGAGAATGGCTTTGTATCTTCTAGAGGGCCCCAAAGGAACACGGCACATTGTGACACTAATTCTTGAGTCTCCTGAAAATGAAGCACTCTGCTTCAGGAGTGGAATGCACATATATTGACTTCAGTAATAACACTTTGAAATACTGGACTTTCTCTTGCCTGCACTTGGGGTCCTCCAGTAGTCCTACAGTTAGGGAGCATAGTGCAACTGCTATTGAGGGTTCAGATACCCATTCTGCATTATGGTGGAATCTGCATTATGATTTCTTTCTAAAAAGTGGTTGGATTTTCAGAATGATCTAGTGATAACAGCATTTCTACATTAATTAGAAATCCCTTCACCCAGTACCCTGAATTCTATGTTTTGTTCAGAGTCTTTAAATCCTAAAGAGCTAAGAAGTTTCCGATTAAATGCTTCAACTTAAGACAGTTCACTTTCGGAGGGCTGCACCAACTGCTGACTTACAAAGCCAAGTTATCACAGAATCATGGAATTATTTAGGTTGGAAGAGACCTCTGGATGTCATCTGGTTCCACATCCTCCTCCAAACAGGGCCAATTTTAGTCATGTTGCTCATGACTTTTTCACCTGAGTTTTTAATATCTTTGGGAACAAGAGATTCCACAACCTCTCTCAGTAACCTGTTCCAGTATTTGAATCAACTCTTGTGAAGGTTTTTTCCCCTAATATTTAATTTTAATTTCTTTTGCTGCAACTTGCATCCATTGACCCCTCTATCAGTAAGCACCTCTAAGAGGAGTCTGGCTCCATCTTCTCTAAACACAGCCCTCTCTTAAGCGCTCATGCAGACATTGTGCTGTACTTCTCCAGGCATCTCAGCGTTGAGTAATTCTACAAAGATACCACTATGTGTTCATATTGTCCTTGCAGACCACCAACATTCATTTTGAATTCGGATCATCTCCAAATTCTTTCAGAGGATATCAGAACAAATCACTTAATACCACTGCAAATGCAGAGATGTAGGTTAAAGATGCTAGATTAGACACAGATCCTGCATCCCACAAGCAAGATGGGGAAATGTGTACTTTCAAAAGTCTAATGACTTGTGGCTTCCCTGGTAAATACTAACAGAGCTGGTCCAGAGCTGAGCTGAATGACTCTCTCAAAGCTAACTGCTGTGAAAAAGTATCAACCATTACCTCAGCCATGCCCTCTGAGCCATCCCTGCATAGAATAGGGATTCAGCCATGATAGCAAAGCAGAATATTTTGAGTATAAGACACAGAAACGTAAGAAATGGTCCAGCTATTAAAAATGAATGTTCTGAACAGTTGTTTATCATACCTAAAACCTAATAGCAGTTCTGTCTTTGCTTTCCAGTCAATCATATTACCCCATTTACTGTCAGACTGTCAAGGCCACCCCTGCAGTAAACTAGAACTTTGCTTCAGAGCATAATTCATTTTTCATGTCTCATATGTAGGAAAAGTGATACATATCTCCAAATGTGACTACCATTAATTTCAAAATCTTACTCATTAATTTGCAATAATGAGGTGTAATGAATATTTATAGAAGATTTTATCTATACCTATTAATTTACCATGAAATGCCACTGATATCTCTGCATTTTGAGTTAATAACAGAAGGCAAAATTAAATTAAAAGCTGATAAAACTTCTGTTTGCCATGTAAGGCTTGAATACTGTGTTTGAAGGGTAATATGTTCTGTATAAATGGGCATTCAATATGTAGTTCACCAGCTACATCACGGAGAACTGAGTGGCTCCATGGATGTAATTTTACAGCTAGTATGTGTCATCAGTTTTCCCCTTGTATTTTAAGCAAAAGCTAAAACCCCCTGTATTTCTGCACTTAGTAGAAACTGAACGTCCTCACTTCCAGTGGTTATTGTGAGACTCTCAAGAAATCTTTCACTTGGATTAAAGATCAAAGGAAAAGCTGTGATTAAAACTCATATGGTTTTCACCATCGTCTTTGATAAAATGTTCTAGTCTCAGTCACCAGTCATTATATATTCAACTGCATAAGACTTTAGTTTGGCAGTGTTTTCCCCTTTTTAATTGCAACTTTATATGTTATTTATCTTGGTACACTGTTTCTAAAAACACAAGTGGCTGAAATGTTTTGATTTAATGTTGTTTTATGAAACAAAAAAATGCAGCAAATTCTGCAATGTGTTGAATTTATCTAATGAATGTGTTCGAAATATGAAAATGTGAGTAACTATTCAGGAGAAGGAAGGTGATAAGAAAGAACAAACATGTTTAAAACATTTTATTCACTCTTTTTTTTCCTTTTGTCAAGATAGATTTCACTTGGGATTTCTAGTAAGTAGAGATGTGGAAGTAACTTCTGGTCTTCAAAATTCATCACCATTTTATGTTCTGTAACTGTGCTTTTCACATGAGGGAGTAAGTCTACTTAATTCACTTAAGCTCACCAGACTAAATGCTTTGTATAGGTATAAGTTATTGAGTTTGAACACATTTACAACGCAATTCTGCATTAAAAATTGGTGTTTAGCAAGGCTAAATTTTGCTTGTACAAATTAAATACTAATAATGTTCCGTTACTGTAAATCTAATTTAAGGTTTTCATCTGTAACTTAAAAAGCACACATACTGCAACAGAAATGTCCAAAGATAATGCTGACACTATCCTGCTTTTGCTACACTATAAAGATCTTTGCTCTACTTTATTAATTCTCTACTTGATTCATTGTTTAGTCTCTTAAATGTTTATCAGTTCTATCAGAAGAATTTGGGTTTCATTAGACAGAATTCAGAGAAGGGAGTCTTCCTGGGAGAGCAAATGCCTTTTTCTTGTGAGCTTTGGTTACAGAAGCCAGAGAGAAGGAAGGACCAGAAAAGGGCTTCCTAGAGGGTTTTGCTGGGGTTTTTTTGGGGGAGGGAGTTGGGTAGAAGGTGTGTTGAATGTTGGGTTTTTTTGCAGTTTGCAGGTTTTTTTTCAGTTTGCAAAAAGAAAGCTAGCTTAGAAATCAGTTTTTCTGCATGTGCAGCTATACACTGTCAGAATTTTGAAAAACACACTGTATGTCTCTCAGAAGGTAGGTGAAATGTGAAAGTATATGACAGCCAGATCCAAGCATGGCTACTACCAGAGTATAAACAAATATACTTTTCTATCAAAAATACCTACACTGAAGCTTTGGGTTCAGCTCAGCTTCTCAAACTCTTAAAAACCATTTCTGAATACTGATTTGAAATCTAAATGCCATCTCATGTGGACTATATTTATGCCTTTTTGCTAACTGCCAAAAGCTTTCACAAAAGTTATAGGAGCAAATCTTAACCTATATTTAACTGCAGACTTGGGTAACAGTATATTGAAAATTAGGACTTCACTATTCATCCCTTTTCTTTTGTTCATCTCCTACCTTACAAATTTTGTTTGTCAGACTAGAAAGCAGAAAATGAAGTCTAATGACCAAGATAACCAATCAAGCAACCAAGTGGTAAGCAGTCCATAGTTCATACATAAATAGCCTTGATGCTCAACACAGGGAAATTCAGCAAATGCCTAGATACTTTAGCTCATTTTTGTTAAAATCAAGATTGTACTATCCTTCTTTTTCCTTTTTACAGGATCCTGTAATACTGAAATCCTTATAATAAACCCTAACTTGCAATCTCTTCCTGCCACACTTTAGTTTTCTTACACTTGTACAACCCATGGACATCATTCTTCCCTGCTATTTTCCTGAAAGAAAACCAATTTAAAACAGCTCCATCTTGGTTTTGGCGTAAATATATTCAAGGTCGTGCCTTATTATACAGAAAGGTAGCAGCAGAGGCCCTTGTCAGGACCACACCAATTGTTTGATTAGAGGTACATGGCTGACACTGTGATGTACTGGAACTAGGGAAAGGACTTTGGTTTGGACTCTGATTTATTTCTAACTCTGATGCCCAAAACAGTGCACACTGGCATGCTCAAATAGCTATATTGATTTCAAATGCAGACACAAATAATTTCAAATTAACGAGAGGACTGGGGGGGTGGGGGGGGGGTGGCCATCATTTAGTGGTATCTTGTTTTTTCTTATGGAAAATGATGGAGAGATTGGGGAATCTTCAAGGGATGATGAAGACAGGAGCACTAGATGAAATCACTGAACAGGCCCTTGCAAAGGGATTGGGAAAAGCAGAAAGCTCCATGACTAAAAAGGGGATTTGGAATCATAAGCAAACATTGTTGCTGAATTTTTCTGCATTCAGAAAATAAATGTTCTCACATTCTGGAATGTAAACAGTTCATTGGAGCTACTCTACTCCATGATCAATTTCTCTCCCTAATGCCACTAAACTTAACTGGTCAGTACAAAACATTACAATGATACTGTCATGAAACACAGGTTGATCTTGCTCAGTTCTGAATGAAACAGCAGTACCCCCCCCCCCCCCCCCCCCCCCAAAAAAANNNAAAAAAAAAAAAAGGAAAAGAAAAAGAAAAGCTAGTACTGAGATGAAGCACTTGTACTAAATGAAATAGCATCCTTGTAAATAATACTTTAACAAATGCTGCTGGTAGGAAAAACCATAATGACAGAGCTGTAAGAGAGTGATGTGCTTGGCCCTAGCCTTCGAAATTGAATATCTTCAGCAATGCACTTCTCCAGCAATTTCATGCATTTTCTCAGCTAATCTCACATCACCAATATCAAGCTTGTCATATTGATTTTAAAGGGGAGGTAAAAAAAATGGGAAGGTAGCTTGCCTTTGTCAATCCCAAACACTGTTGCCAGGCAACTCGATGACCTGACTTGGATTGTTACAGGGACCTGACTAAATACCCTCAAATCACCCAAGAATTTATAAAGAAAATACAGCAAAGTTGAATTATTTCTGCAATAATAAGTATTAAGTTTCACATTTGCCTCTATACAGAATAATAGATACAAAGTATTTTTGTTATAAAAGGCAAAGAATATTCTTTGTGCCAAGTGAAAAATGGATAAGTATGTAGAAGAGGAAGAATGGTCTATTTTGCATTGAAAACTGTTTTAATTTACAGTGTTTCTATTTAAAGTGCTAGAATTGAAATATATAATTAATTTAGTATAACTTTCTTATTACAAATAAAGACTGTTTCTTAGAGGTATGATTCTGGAGGGCTGAGTAGGACAGACGTGTGCAGATTAAGCTAAGAAGTTCTAGAGGGAATTTTTGAAATGTTGATTTATTTGACAAATTTTGATGTTCAGTTTGCTGTAAGTAATGTTTTGTATTTTCTGACTGAAATTCTAAACTTAGTTACACTGGGTGTATAAAAAACATTGCTAATATCTTTTTACTCAAATCAAAGACTGCTTTCAATCACTTTTTAACTTTGCCAAACACTAACTATATTGATACTGGGTGAAATCAGGTGAATTTTAGTGAAATATCAGCTGAAATGATTCAACCATTGCTTCATAGATAGATTGTATCAACAGTGTTCAAATTTCTGTTTGCACCAACAAGTCCAAGCAAAAGGAAGAGCATCAGCTCTATTTCTATTAATGTCTTGTTCTGAAGCGTTTGATGTTTTCATCATTTTCACTTAACTGAGTCAAAAGAAGGCAACTCTGAAATTGTATTGCAGTCTGAAGGGTACTCTCCTCTCTGTAGAAATGAAGCATCCAAGAGATGTTTCTTACCAAGAGGTATACCAAACATTTGAAAATATATAAGAGTTAGTAAATTATTTGAAGCTGAAAAGTGTACTTTGCAATTCCATTAATTTATAGAGACTGTGATAAGGTTATGGTTGGTATGTGAACCAAAACACTTTGAGAAAAGCACATTGAAGGATGAAAAATTTACCAGTCATACGTAAGTGCTATGCAAGTGCATTCCAGACTGAAGCTTTCTCTGAGTAGCTTTGCCATTGTGGGCTTGCTACAGTGAGAAGTTAACAAAAAAAGATCAGCTGCAGAAAGACATATGGAGCTGAGAGTGATAATTCATTAAATGGCGCAAAAGTAGTATGTGGAACGGCACATCCTGAGGCAAAAAAAAAACCCCAGACTTTGGAATTAGGTGGAAGTGCCATAACAGGTTGTATCACTTTGCAGCACTGCATATCTTAGATGTTGACAGCCTGTATTTGTGCTTGCAAGTGCCCAAGCCCAGGTGAAGGACCTTGCACTTGGCCTTGTTAAACTTCATGAGGTTCACATGGGCCCGCCCCTCAAGCCTGTCAAGATCCCTCTGGATGCCACCCCCTCCCTCCAGTGTATTGACCACACCACACAGCTTGGTGTCGTCCGCAAACTTGCTGAGGGTGCACTCGATCCCACTGTCCAAATGTGGTGAAATGCTACAGAAGAAAAATGAAAATTCAAACATTTGCAGACCAAGTACAAGAGAAACCTTCTTTTCTAATATTGAGAGAAAGGAAAATTAAACAAAACAAACAAACAAAAACCCAAAGACTATAAAATTGGCCAGCAAATTGGTCCTGGAAATTAAAAGAAATTTCATAACCATAACATCCACGTTTTTTAGTAACCTTTCTAAGAGACTAGTGAGGACCTAAACTGTTTAAAGAATGAATCTTGATAAGTCTATACAAAGAGCTGTATGACCTACTAAGGTGATTTGTTGTTCAAAATAAAAGTGTGAAGGTCAGACTTTCTGATATTCTTGAAATGGAACTGAAAGAAATGTAATTAATCCTCTTTTAGTCATATATTTGTATTGAAAATATATTTTAGTCATGTATTTATATTGAAATAGTTGTATACTTCAGGTCATATGTAAGAAAGTGAAGAAAATAATATATTTCCCTTTTCCCCTAGCTTGGTTTCCTTCTTTATATGCAATGAGGATTAATCACAAGATTGTACGCTGGGTGGAATGGTCTGAAGCATCTCACAGTCCTGAAGAACTCACATTTAGTTGGTGTGTCCTTCCAGTGCTCAGCATTGAAGTGATAGTCAGACATTGGAACAGGAAGCTGTTTTCCCAAGGTCAGAGTCTTAGGAACAATTTTTTTTCCTCAGTACCTGGGGCCATAATTCATGTGTTCAATCATATATGCTGTTCTTCAGTGGCATACTGGGAAATTTTTGGACTTTTGTCCTTCAATACATAAGTTGGTAAATATGGTGAATGCTGTTTGTCTGTTGTGGCATGGGAGTGCAGAAAATAAAAGTTTATCATGCGATGACCTTCATAGTGGCAATCTGAACTACATGGTTCAAGTAGCGCTTTTTTGGTTTAAATTTTTGGTTTTTATGTTTTAAGGCACTTCATGTGCATTACTGGGTGGGTGTGAATTGAGATGGGGTTATTATCAAGGTGGATGTCATTCATTAAGAAATTTAAAAATCTGTATATATCATAGGCAGTATCCTAGACTAGTTATTCCTCATGCTATTTAAAGTCTGAAAGGTTTTTGGTAGTACATGGAACCAGAGATTTTCCTTTTCCAGTTTTGTCTGTGTTAAACAGTAGAAATCATAAAGGTCAAACAAATAATTTCAGGTTCTCTCTGGAAATTATTTCTTATCATTATTCCTGTGGAGTGTTCAATAACAACCTGGCATTTGCTTAACAAGACAACATCCTTTCTGTTCACAGGTCTTTTTTCAGAAATTAACAGTCTACAGAAGATAATGAGCTCAGTGAATCTTATTAACACAAGTTACAGCTGGCTGACAAGTAAGTACATAGCTGTCATGTAATCTAATCATGGTGTTATAATTCAATTAACTATTGATTTTAGTTACCAATACTATATTCTAACTGTTGCAGAAAAACATTCAATATCTGTGAAGTTTTATGGTTATTTTAAGTTATATCAGTCCTAAACATCATTGAACTCAGACGTTATAGAAAAGTATGTATTTAATGTTTAATAAAAACACTGTTCATTTTCATATATTACTAGCTATGAGCTATACTGAAGTTTCTTCTAGTTGATCAAAGTAATTATACTTGGAAATAAAGCGTGGACTATTTGCTGTTTATTTAACACCTATGTAGATCTGATGTTTTATCATTTAGCACTTGTACAGTCATTTGTAGGTATGCAAAATGAATATAAAACAGGCATGAAGCCTTATTTTCCAGACTGTTGATTTATCTACCCCTTTGGACTAGTGTAGATGACTGCACAAATGGCAAAGTGTGTTGCTCTCAGGCATGAAGAGAGAGTCATGAGTCCAATTACAAATTCTAGGCTGAATTGCCAGATGCACTACTACTTCAATGAGTCTCAGGCCACCCTAACAATTTTTTTGCATGAGGGGCTTGGAAGGGGAAGATGAGAGACAATTTCTCCCTTTTTCTTAGCTACAGCTTTATTAATTTCTTATTGATGGCAGCAGTCAAGCAGTCAGACTGGTGGAGCCATTGGTAGTTTGCTTCCCCCAGTCTTGCCATAGCTGTTGTAAGAGGGAGAAGCATAAAAGTGTAGAAGAAGCTGTGTCTATTTATTTCCAGCAAGGGAGATAGTATAACAGATTTGACTTAATCTGAGGAGCAAAATAAAGCAATAGCTAGGCCAATACATGTTATGTACACCCTGGACCAACATTTTAAAAAGAAACTGCAGCTGTTGCTTCCTTTATGATAATTCTTGATTTTGTGTTAGCAATGACATATTTTCAAAAAAATCTATTACAATGATCACTTTAAGGTCCCCATCAACAGCATTTCTCCTCTCAGTTTCCAAAAGATCAGGCAGAAGCAGTGAGTTGAGAAGCACAATCACAAGAAGTCATAAATCTTTTGATTATTGTTGCATGATTATATGAACCTGCTCTACTTGAAGTAGAAAAGCCTGGTGTGCAGGTAAGTCTTCAAGAATTATGTCATTTTGGACTTGCATGCCAAAAGTCCAATTTTTAATTGAGTTTCTAAATTCCTGTTTTTTGGATGTGATCCATCAGTTCTGCACCAATGAGTACAGTCCCCAGAAGTCTCCTACAGCAGTCTTCCAAACTACTGGTGTTTGAATCCTCTTTGACCTGTGCTAGGAGCAAAAGACTTTAGAAGTATTTCTTATGTTGTAAAGTGATACTTCCCTAAAAGCTGCTGAAGCCTTTCTTGACTTCCTTGGATTTCAGCTCATGCTGCATTAAAATTTACTGTCTATATATTTTGCTTTAGTAGGTATTTTTCTAATAGTATGAATGTCCACCACACACTGCCCCCTGAATTTAGTTACACCAGAAGCTTCAAAATGTCAGGATCTTTCACATGACAGATCTATCAATCAACTTAAATGACTGTGACTTGAGAGTTTGCCTATATACCGGTTATGCTAACAGTTTGAAAGGACCAGCAAATAATGTAAGTAATTCAAAGCAAGAGCCTTTTATGACCATCACACATAATTTACATGTACAGAATAGTATATTAAAATGACTTAGTAAAAACAAAAGGCATTGCAGAGAATTACTTTTCAATATCATTGTTTACCTCATTTCTTGTTCCAATATGGCCCAAGCCCAGGCAATTTGTTTTGTCACTGGCACTGCCAGAAGACACAGACGGCAAGTTAAATGTAATAAGCAGTCTGCCTACTTCTGGGAAAGTAATACATTATATCTCACTCTCACAAAAGGGTACCTATCAGCAACCTCTGTGCATAACCATTTTAATATGTGTGGCATCTTGGCTTGAAGAACACTTCTCATACGTAGTCTTAAGAGATAAGCACTATGACTCAATTTTGCTCTTTTCTGAGTTCTTTTCTAAGGGTTATATCCCCATAACAGATGAAAGTAGTACAGAGAGGGCAGCCTTCTACAGCTCTGGTTTTGCTGGCTGTGGGTGGCACAGGCATCTGTTATGTCTCATAAAAAAACCTCATGGGATACCTGCTGGCCATGTTCTTAGATTGCTAGCCCATGCAGTTATTTTACTGCAAATCTGTTCCCTAAGATAAATACATAAAAGCAGCCAGGATGTCTGTAGCTTTTACAGTTTCACTGTAAGTTGCTTGTAGAGCCTTTTATTGATATTGTCTGGGGTGGGTTGCAATTCTTCAACGGAAGAAGAGTAAGAGAGGGACACATTTTGCCATTCACAGGCTGACTTATATTCTTTATGTATGTATACTAAGACTTTGGAGTAACGATGGAACATAAACATCTTCATTCAATCTTGTTGTTCATTTTATTCAATATATGCCTCCAGCCAGAACATGTAGAATAACAGGGCAAGGTAGAAATAAATATAAAACAGCATAGCAGGGTGCAGAAGCATCCCTCTACCTACTGTGATAGCCCTGCAACATTGTCAGCTTGCAGTCACAGCACTCAATCAAAACCAACACCATTACACAAATAGTCAAACCTTGTTGAAAGGAAACTCTATTTAAGGATTTAATAGCAACACAGAATCATATAGAAATAGAAAAGAGCCTTGATGAAATAGAGCTCTCTAATTCTTAATACACTTTGCTTTTATGTGTATCTGAGTTGATTAATAAATTAAAAATCACAGTGTTGGATGCTGAGAATTGTAGCCTCAGAGGTGGCCCGGCATTTTATCAGCCCTCACCAAATCACCTCACTGTCTGCCACTTCAGTTACTTGCCCAGGCTCAGTAACACCTGGCTGCTTCTGAATCAGATCTTCATGACCCAGTTGACTGAAAAGGCACCTGAGTCAATCAGGAATGAAGGACAGAAGGAGAAAGGTTTATACTGACAGGCAAGACATTTATGCTTATGGCCAAGTTTGCAATATGAGCAGGCAGACCTGTGGCTTGCCTTCAAACCTATTAACTCAATTTGTTTGCAGCCCGGCTCCAAGCCCATAAGCTTGGATTTCTCTACATTGTAAAAGCAGATGTGAACCATTTTCAGCCTCTGTTCCCTTAAGTATGTCTTTTTATGGGAACAGTCAAGGCCAGAACTGCATCATCAACATGCAACACACTTTTGTATGCAGGTAGAGCACAGGTCCTTGGGGAAGGACTGAAGGAGCCATTTGAGGCATTCCTGCTCTCCTGTGGATAAATCTAAATCTTACCAGGATGATGTTTAGCATTCTTAACTAAGAATACAGTATGAAAGCACCACAACCCAATAAATACATAAAAACTAGCAGAAAAAAAAGAGGGAATGATCTATTTTTTTGCCTATCACAGAAGTAATCACTGAAATTACATGTCTTCCTGGGTAGGGTCTACTTGCAGGAAAATCACCTTTTGATAGGGAAGGCAAAATTCTGTGGCACTATGATTAAAGCTAAAACAGCTAAATCTGATATTTCAGTGGAGCTCCCTTTGGTGGACTAACCCTTTTATGTGATGGCCCCGCAAAGCCTGTCGCTGAGCAACATCTGGCAGAGGAACACAAAGGATGTGGCTGTATGTTAGGATGTCAGTGGTGGGGATGGAGTCCCTGAAATGGAGTTTTTCAGCTGTCAGGGGATATTGCTGTCCTCCCATATCTCTCATCCTGGGCAACTGTCCAGCTGCAGGTAAAAGTTTTGGCTACAAAGAGTCGCAATTTCTTCTAATACTGTTGACGTACCGTGTTATCTTGTTAGTTATCAGGTTCTGTTACCTGGAAAGAAAAGAGGTCAAGATTTGGATGCTCATGTAAAAATAATTTGAGCTAACCAACTTCTTGCTTGAATATGTGGTGTTGCGGGCATACTATCCTGAAGACCCTGAGGAACTTAAGAGAGCAGCCCCAGGCAATACTGCAAGGGACACATGTGTTATTGCACAGATTTCAAAAACAAAGCTGACAAGCAGACTTGCCTAAATTGGGTGAGTCGGTACTCGCAGAGAGCTGTCACTAATTCAATGCAGATTGCCTGTGTAATATGAGTGCTTATTTTCAAAAGAAACAGCATAGAAAGAGTGTGTGCAATTCTCAGGAGATTCTGATTGCAAAAGGCATGGTTGGTGCTGATTAACCTGTTTACCCTGCCAGTTTTCACACACAGACAGATAGGCAGTCTCATTTATTTCCCCAAGCAGACTCTGGAGAGGCCTGGGGAAGAAAATGACATCCAGTTTTATTTCAATTTTTTACTCAGCCCATTATAATCAGTGATAGTGCTTCAGCTGGAGATCTCTTGTCATAAGTATGAAGAACAGGCTTATTTCTGGGACTATGTTTGTGGTCAATTAGTAGTTCCTGAACTTATTCCTTCAATCAGTTGGTCATAGTGAAAAACACATTTGTTTTTTCTTTCAAAATTTTGGTTCTGGGCCACAAGAGGACTAAATTTTTTTTACTGTATTTTAAGTTACTTACAACATTTACATTAATGACAAGGTCCTTTTTCCCCTTGTATACTTGCAGAGTATTTAATTTAATGACAGAAATAGAAGTCTTCCTTTCTAAATTGTTCCCTGTGCTCCAGTGGTTCAGAGTCACAGCCTGGCTCTATCCCTAACCAATCCTAGGGTCTACAGTCTCAGATCTTTCCATAAGCATACTTGTATTATTGCTGTTCTTTAACTTAAAGAGATATTTTATTTCCCTAATTTTAAATACCTGTTCCTGTATCTTGTAAATAGGAGCAGCTCGAATGCAAGAAAATTTGAGGTTTGAATTTGGCTCAGCCTATCACATGGCCCCAAGGATCCAAAGATGGTGCAGGGAGAACTGCATTACCTCTGAGGGATTCCCGTAATTTGACTGATTTTCCTGAGGATACCTAGGACAGTCTTAGTAGTGGAATATTCAGGGTCCTTAGGGTAGGTGAAAATTTATGTTCATTTTCATTCTTTTAACAATTGCTAAATAGTTGTAGAGAAATTCCACAAGTAGGCCACATCTCACCAGATTTCAGCCAACTGAAATATAGGTGTTAGGTCTAAGCTATTTGAATATGTGTGTGTTCTAAATTACAGAGAGACAGGTACCTTTGGATAGCAATTTCTCCCTCCTTTTAAGATGTATCTTATTCTCTTGCTGCACCTCACTGGGCCATAGGAAGGCAAACTTTGCCTTAAACAATAAATAAATGAAGAATTTAGAATGGTAGGAGAATAGGTAGGCATGGTAGGCATGAGTAGGAAAATACAAAGCACCAAAGAATCAGGACTGTTAGCTAGGAGATTTTCAGGCATTTCACAAAAGCAAAAGAGAACTGTATGGTAGAGCAAGCACAAAACCAGTAAGCAAAAAGAATATCTGATTCTGATTGCACTAGGCTATTCTGGAACAGTAAAAATACTTGATAGGTGGTGTTAATATAGTTTAGTCCCACAGAAAGAATCTTTTATTCCAGTTTGCTTCAGATTTCTTCCAACTTGAATGGAAGTGCAGTAAAACTGAAAATTGAGAAAGATGTGTGTTTTTAAAGATGGATTATTTTTTGTGCCTGTTGCATGTTAAGTAAAAGAAATTATTTCCTTTTTTTTTTCAAAACAAGCTTGTCCAAGGCATTTTTGGTGCCTCAAACTAATAGCTTAGGACAAATTGGCGGCTACAAATTTCTTGTTGCCTGTCTAATGCATACGCACATTTTCAAAATAGTATTTATGTAGGTATGAAAAGTTTCCTTCCTAGAAATAACACAGTTCTGCAAATAGTGTCTTGTGCAACTTTTCATTCTAAAGTAACAGTGCAATGACATTTCCAAGTTATTTCTCTCTGTGACAATATTTGGAAAATATCTTACTTCTGACCAAAAATATTTAGGGAAAAGTCTGTGGCACAAGGACACCCCTGTAACTTAGGGGACACCTTGGAGCTACCCTAACATTTTAATTTGTAGATGCCCATTCGCACAAAAAACCCCACATTGCAGGTGTCTGCCTCCTAGAGAGTGGATTATGGGATTGTTTATGTGCCTCTGAAAGTGACATAAAGCAACTTTCTGACTAGGGAGATGCCTAGGCTTATTATAGGCAACATGCAGCCACTGGCAGCTAGTGGATAGGAACAACTACAGCTATGGGAAGATCATCAACTCTCTGTAGTGTCTTGGCAAGAGACTGAGGGATACAAGAAAGATTACTTTCCATTATGGGTCATTTTGTTGATCTCTGCAATTATGACTTGTGAAAGCAGGATAGAGCATGAGAGCAGTGGTCCCGCCCAAGCCCTACTGGAACAGGCCCATGTTCTGGTGATGGAACACCACTTAATCTGTTGCACCAGATGATGGACAATCTAATGGCATTAAGTTGGAATGAAGTAATCTGTAAAGCAGTAGTTTTAAAAGGTAATTTTTCTAGCCATTTATGGAAGTAGCACAGAAATGTATCACTTGTAATGTTCTCTATGCAGTTATTAGGCCACAGAGGAATAAATGAAAAAAGAAAATCCAAACAGGAATGTGTGTATGCATGCTGGGATATCACTGTAACTGTAGTTGCAGCTTAGTATATCATGCAGGCTTGAGAGAAGTACATTTTCATATTTTTGATCCCAGAGCTGCTTGGGATTTTAACAGTAAAAAATTAGGAAACATAAATATTATATATATACACACATTTCACCAAAAAAAAAGTGTTGTTTTGAGAGTGATAATTGAATTTCATAATTGTCTTTCCATTTCCACTTAAGTTCCGTGACTGCTTTGCTCATACATCCGGCTCTTAGAGGTTGTTTTTTCCTTTGTGAGCCCCTCCAAGGACATAGTGGGAGGAACATGTAATTTCTGGTTCCCAGCTATCTAGCTTAAGGATGTACCAAATGCCTTCTGATCACCCCTTCCAGAACAAAGCAAATTCTGAGCATCTGCAAATGTGTGCCTCTAGGTGTGTAGGGAAATTCAGAGTAAAAGAGAAAAGCAGAACTGGTTTTGGAGTTCAGACTTCTCAGAGTTTAGATAGCTGTACCTCATTTTAGGGTTTTTATGCGTCTTCTTTCTATCTTAGATATCATGGTCTTCTCTGATTTAAACCCTTAATCGTTTTGTTCCTGCTACACTCCAGTGTCTTTGCTGAAGATCTGAGACAGTGCAACAAAATTATTTTAAGAAGTTATATAACTGCATTGCACAGCTAACTGTACTAAGCAGTTTCACTAAATAACATGTGCAGCTTGCTATGAGTTAGATTTAGATGCCCTTTCTTGTGTGGAGTATTTCCACACCGCACATCTAATTAGGAATGCCCAGACTAGCAGTTTGTTCAGTTTTGTTCAGTATCCTTAAAAGGTACAGAAGGTGCTGACACATGATGTTCAAATACTTTCCCACAGGCAGCAGATGACAGTTGTCTCAATATTCCCAGTGTGACACGCATTTACAATTCCCTTAAATCATTCCTCCTAAGGTTCCATATAACACTGCTGACAGGTAACGAAGCTCTTTGAATCCAGTCTTTTACATTTCAGTATTATCACTGGTTTCTGCTAATTGAATGTGGGATAACAGGTACAGGGAATTTTTAACTGCATTGAAAAACATTCAGAAAATAATCTGGTCAGAAATCTCAGTCTGCCACTGCGGACGCCTTTAATTTTTCTGATCACCTGGAATTTCAAACATTACTGCAGCTGACATTTTCTCGACTGGGAAGAAAAATGCTAAGCAGTCTTGTTATCTTATTTTGTTACTGTAATACCATCATGTTTTTCAGAACTGCTTTCTCTTCCCTATGCTTTTGAAACAAATAAGGAGGGACCATAATTTGGATATTTCAGAAGCCTGTAACCTTAAGACAACCAAAGCAGACACAGAAAGTGTGAAAGAGTTCACTCCCATTTTGCATTCATATATGTAATCACAAAAGATTCAGGACCTCTAAATATAGCCTTATTCATTCATGGTAACTGGTTTCTCTATGTACTATACAGCTAGCATAGCTATCTGCTGTTTTGTTCCTCACCTAATAGCTTTGGTGGGATTACTGAGGCCATGCCCCATTCAGCCAATTTTCTTGCACACCTGAAATGGCATAAAAAGGATGAGGTAAAAAGGGGAGGAATCTAGACCTGGCCTTTAAAGCCCAATAACTTTTTTTCATATTATTCTCAAGGTGGCTGCAGGAAAACTGCAAAGCTTCATTCAATTTGGCCAGTACTTGAATATTACAAAGTAGAACCGCTAATTCCAAAGTCAAGGCAGCAGCTGAGTATGATGTTTCTGATGAGCAGGGGCTGGTCGTGGACTCCTGAGGAAACCCCATAGGATGGCAGGCACCGCATTGCACTGTGGTGGATTTGGTTCTTGCATCCCTGTCACACAGAGGTCTGGGCTCCCACTGAGGTCTGCATTCAAAGGAAGGGGGGAATTTGAAAATGTTGTCTTGCAGCCAAACAAGATATTGGCATTTTGGCACTTAGTGGAAAGCGATGAAGTATATCAAGCCTCTGTGTGAGAGAGGCTTTCACTAAGTTCCTGTGGGTATTAGCAATGCAGCTCTTTACCCTCCAAAAAAAATTTAACTATTTTTCCTTTTAAAAAAATCTTTCTGTACCATGTTTTCACTGCATATTTTTCTTCTTCAAGCACAGAAAATAGTTTTTCTTGAAGGCACATGCAATCTATAAACTAATGAAGGTTGCAGTGGGAACATTACAGAATTGCTGTTTCCCATCTACAGATGCAGTGAGTGTTATGAAATCTAGTATGAATATATACTTTCTATTTATAAGATCCTACAACATTATCAACTGTATTTAAGAAAGCTTGATAATAGGGTCTGAAACAGGTTTAGCTAACTGGCAGGCAAGTGTCTGCAGCCATCCAGAATTATAAGTTTCAGTCCTAGCAGTCCCACTTCCTGAAAGCTTCTCTTTTATAAGGCATAATAATTTACAATATTTTCCAAGAAAGCTGGAGAAAGTAAGGGCAAAAGTATTATTTTCTGTGAGCAACCTAGACATTGCTGTCCTCCTGGACACAACATCCAAATGAATATTGAACTCTGTTACTGAGGAGATGTGTATCTTTTAAGTGTCTAAAGAAGTTTATGTGCAGTTTAATAGGATCAGTATTAGCAATATTAGCACTGATATTTAAATGGGAGCTCTGATCCTATCTTAAGCTCTGTAAGTCCTGCAGACAATAGTTATTGCAGCAACCTAAGTACCATCTTCAATGCCATTAAAATTAAATATGAGTATACATCAATTTCAGTATCAGGAGACATACTGTAAAGATCAACAATAATTCTAGCTGAAGATCTCTCTGGAAGCTCATAAAGCCTGAATACCACAGTATGAGCTATACAGAAATTAGAGCTGTTTGAATAGTACGTATGGATACAGAATGCTGTTATTTTTGTCTTTCACTTTTACAGAGCATTCCTGCAATATAAAAATTCATTAAAGCAAAGAGTATTGCAACATTGTACAAAAATGAGGATATTTGAGAAGTCTTTTAACGATGTTATTTGTGAACTGAATTTCAAACCTGGGTACCACAGACATCTGTGTGTCATTTGAATGTCTTCAAATCAGATTTAAAAAATTGCATTCTGTGAATAGTGGACTATTCCAGCCTGGCATAACTGAACTGAAATGCAAATGTGACAGAAGACTGAGATTCACTGGCAGGTCCTGACTGTTTTGTGCCACTCCAGTGGTGCAAGGAAACAGTAAATCTGTGGTGTCTGTTGTGCTGTGGCTGGTCAATAGTTGCTTTATGGCTTCAGCCTAGTACAAAGTAGACGAAGAGGTGGATAAGGTGAAGGTGAATCTGGCTCAAATATTCACAATTATTCTTTCTTGTCTTCATCCAGCTTTGAAGAAAATATATTAACCGCATCCAGAATATAATAAAACTACCAGAGTTTCCAATTCTGAAACAATAATTCTATTCATAAATAGAATTCATAAAAAGAACTGTCTGGCAACAGTTCTTACCTAAGAGCAGTACCCAAAGTGAGTGCTTAGGCTCATTAAGAGCCTAATGCTCTGGGAGAATGAGCTACTGCAGGTCAGCTGGTCTACAGTAACCCATTTGCATTTGGGCTTACTGTAAACACTTCAGTGAGTCTGAGCCCTGGAGTGTTTCGTACAAGATTTTACCATGATTTAGGGTGGTCCAGGCCTTGTTCCCAGAAGGCTTCTGATGTGGCCTCCAGCACAGCCCAGCATCAGCAGAGGTACTCCACCAGGCAGCAGGATCTGCAGATGAGCCTGCCATCCTGTCCTCCTTTGTGGTGCACAACATTCTTTTGTGTGCTAGGGGATGCAAAGAGACAAAGCTATTTATGCTAGCATTTCTAGCTTTATTTCCCTGATTTTGTGTTCTTTTACAGCCTAACTCTCCTGTTAGATGTTGATATTTAGATGATTACATCTAAATATTAATTCCTTAAAAGGCTGTGTTTGCACAAGATCACAAATTCTACTAGAATTCAGCTTTGACAGGTGGCACTCCTGAGAAAGCAACACCCTAGCTGAGTGAAATGGGCTTGGTAACGTGTGTACCTTAAGGGTATCTGATAGCAAGTCTCATTAGACTGTAGGAATGAAGGCATGTTAAACCTGTTGTCTAAGAAAGGGTCTGAAAGATCTGTAGAGACTGATGGAGATCTTGATGCACTCAGGGATGATGTTACTGGATCAGGAAGGAGGGACAGAAGGGATTTGAAGCAGGAGAGCAGTGCATTTGACAAAGTTATAACTGTCTGGGATAGCAGCTGTTTTAGAGTGAACATTTAAGGTGGAGCACAGAAAGTCTAGCATGGGAAAGGTTTTGGAAGAGAATGGATTAGTTAAGGATATCTTTGAAAGAAAAAGAAGAAAATTAGTGCAGAGACTTCACAGAGTCAAAGGCAAAGACCAGGAACACTTAGGGGAGGACCAGAGAAACCACAACTCTGGCTAAAGGACTTGTTTTTTCAGACAGTCTATGGTCAGAAGGGACAGGAAACAGGAAAGTCCTGGATTGCAAGGAGCTTCCCATCACTGTGGGGTGAGCAACCTATCAATCTAAAGGTGGGGACATATTCACTGACTGGTATTGCTCTCTGCTGTTTCCAGTTAAGTGATTTGATACACTCCCACTACATCTTTACTTTGCAGTTGAATCTAGTAATTCTTCTCGAAAAGTAAAAAACACGATGCAAATTTCTTTGATACAGGTACTAATGCAGTGTTTAGGTAAGAAAGGATCCATAATGTGGTTCAGGGTCAATCCAGACTGGCAAATTTGTCATTGCTTAGTGAGTAACTGAAAAGAGTTGGTGGCAACTTTAATAGTAATGCAGGACAGCTCTCCAACAAGTACTCCTTTATACCAGCTGTAGGTATTTGTTCTTTCACATATATGTTTTTTTAAGGTATCTTTTGTTATATGTCTTTTAGCTATTAGTAATCATTACTGTTACTAATGATAAGACAGGAAAAACACCTCAAAGGACCTGGGTGACCCGGAAAGTTATAGACAGAAGGGACTCCCTTTTTCTGTCTTACTCATTTCTCTGTGCTGTAATAGCACTTGCTTGGCTGTTTAGCATGGCCAGGACATGTCAGCACTGACACAGTGTCAGGAGGCCTCTGCAGATGGTTTCTGAAGAAAAATGCATCATATTCACCACCACCCCAGATTCTGAGTGGATTCAGAATACAGGACAGATTAACTTGCCTTATCCTGCATGCTGTGAGAAAACCCTCTTGCCTACAGGGAAAGCTTTGGCAAAACCCTTCTCAAGGAGAGTCTATTAGGTTCTCAAATTACCTGAGTGGGCTAGGTGTTTTCAAGGGGAACCTTCTGCCATATTAGAGGTGGTGGCTGGGGAATTAATCTTTTACACAGGCAGAGATGAAAAATGTCTGCAAGGTCAGGATGTAAATAAACAGCATTTATTTATCTCTTTTCCGTCAATCAATCCATTCACTCTTCTTGTATATTAATGAAGTGTCAATAGATGTATTAACAAAGAGGAAGACCATACTGAAGTTTCCTATGGCAGTAGCACTCTTGTACTTAGGAGCTCTGAAACAATTTCATGAGCAACAGAACTACCCTGAAAAGCTACCTCCTTCTGGAGTGCTAATGAGTTAATGCTTACTCATCCATTTCTAATGTTACACACACTGTAGCTCCAGTTACTATAATGTCATATCATGGGAAAAGACAAAAGCTGTTTCTAAAGACCTGGAAGCAGTTTTCCCGGCACAGGTCTCACAGCAGTTATGTAAATTAAATTTATAATATTCATGTTAATACTAGGTGAAATTGAAAGTATTTTACTACATTCTAGAGGCAGAGATTTAACTTTTACTGCAGAAGTTATCTTATTACTGAAAGTGTGTCTCACTGATGAGCGGTTTAACAAGGCTAGTACACAAGAAGTGCAAGTTGTATTCTGCACTAAGTTTTACTCAGCAGAGAGGTTTGACATCTCTGCTGATGTCAGCTGCCACGGTAGACCCTTGTCATTTGTAGAGAAAAACAACACCTCGTTACAAAGGGTGTAATTTTTTCAATTCTCTTTTAATCTCACCAATCTCACCCCACACCCACAGTCTAACTGAATGGCACTGTGTTCAAAACATGCCAAATTGTGCTAGTTTAGCATCATATGTCAATGCAGCTAGGACAAGGTTGAAACTAACAGCTAAAATATTTTGATACATAATCTGGAAAGAATCATGAAACCTGTGAAAGGACCTTTTGAACAGTATTGTAAGCATGGCTTCTGCCTCCTTTACAGTGAATGAAAAGGCATTGATATCATATGTGTGTCAAATATATGCATTTTTATATCCTTGGAATGTAGATCTCTGCAAAACTGTGGCTTTTGTTTATATTGCTTCATACAAACAATATTTATTTTCTCAGAATGTTGTACATTGAGAACATTTTCTCTGGAGCTGTTTGAGGAAGGCAGAAGTTAACACTAACAAAGCTTATTGCAGTTCTTGATAGAATTCTGTCAAGTCTATTGAGTTTGAAGGGTCGTCAACCTGCAAAAAGGACAATAACAAGCTACCTTTAATAGTATTCTTTAAAATTGTGTCTGGCTCAAAAGATTTCAGGGTAAGGTGCTCACTGTGACAACTAGTTTCCTTGGCAGAAGATCTGTGACCACTGTTCTACATGTCCTGCATGAAGGTCCCCAGTACAAGTATAAGTTGCACTGTGAAACGAGTCATTTCAGAGAGTGACTCAGGTTATTAACACTAAGGGATGGAAACAAGTATTTTTCCAGTTTGAAGATCTTTATCTTGTACAAGACAGCATTAAATGGAAATCCAATTGCTAGAGCCCCTCAACAAGTTAACTCTACTTATTAGGAAAATTGATAACTTCATTTTAACTGCTTCTGATTTCATTATGAAGAGATGGTGCAATCTGCAAATCAGAACTGTAGAAGCTGTGGTCACCAGTCATGGAAGAACAGAGTATGTGCTTACAAAATGTTGTTGGGCTAACAATGTTGAGCTGAGCTCAGAGCAAAGGGGACAGGACAGGACAGGGGACAGGACAGGGGCACATGATTGATAGTGACAACTAAATGAAAAGATGAATTGTACTGCTCAAGTTGTCTATGAAGAAGATTTAAAAAGGGGATTTATCTTTCCCTTCATAGTAGATGACAGGTTTCAGTGGTTCCAGTTGTAGCTTTGAACAAGGGAAACAGCTGGTCTTTGAGCTGAAAATATCTTCAGTATCATGGTGCCGTGCCAAAATATTCCCCAACATGCATGGTCTCCTGAGCTGATCCCGTTTTCCCTTCTACTCCTCTTCTCCTTAAGTAGTACTGGGGCAGCTAACATAACTGCAGAAACAGAATAATTTCTGTTGTGTTATAAACCAAAAGCCGTCACAACACAGGAGTTCTGGACTTTCATTGGTTAGTGCTTGCTGTTTGTCTATAAAAGGAAGCTTTCCAGCATTTCACCGTACGTATCTGCATACTGGGAAGCAGCAGCAAAGGTTAAAGTTTATGAGAGAGATAGAAGAAAAGCAGATATCTGAAGGAGAAGTGAGATTAGGAGAGAGTGAAAATAATTAATAGTGCCAAACTGAAGCAAGGGATACACAGTAGATGTCTGAGGCACAACAGACAGATGTAAATATAGGTGAATGCTTTCCTGCTGCTCTCCCTGAATCCTGAGAGCAGCACAGGGTGGTTTCACCCATCCACACAAACCTTCCTTCCAATCTTGCTGCTGCTATGTGTGAAGCACAGAGCAAGATGGATGCTCTTATTAGCATGTAACCATCCTGTATTTCAGCTCCAAATGCAATTGCATGCACCAGTCCAAACAAGCAGCACTCTAAACCTCCAGAAAAAAAAAGCATGAGTCAGGAAAGAAAGAAAAAGATTTCTGAGGATGGTGAAGGAAGATAACAGGAGAGGTATGGCTTGCAGAAAAGACATAAAACAGGAGCAAACCCCAAATTTCTCTGCAAGATGGGGCCATCTCTGAAAAAATTTTTGACAGAGTCATGGTTAAAATTTATCAGTATTGGAGCCTGCAGTTTTTACCAAATTTGAGCTTTTCTAAAAGACTCAGTAAGGACTAAGAGCACTTTATTTGCAGGATGTTGTCTTTTCATATATGTGTCTGAGTCTTGCAGGTGCCTACAACCAAGATGTAGCCAGGTTTCCTGTACTGAAGGGAGAAGTCCAATTACTTTGGATCATTAAGAGATGCAAAGAGAACTAGTTGTTGCAGCCTAGGGGTTAAAGGTCTTCCACTGTTCCACAAATCAATTCTCATTGTCTTAATGTCACCTGCATTAAAATTTGTAAAACTGCTGTGTTGTATATAGCATGGTCAGCTGTGTCCTGTTGTAGGTGCATCCACTTAAAACAGGTTTCCATTTGGGAAAAATATTGTTTAAAAAAATAGATTAAATATTAAATGGCCATTTTATTCTCTCAGCAATAATTCTAAAATATATGAAATCTGAAGTATTTTTTCTGCACATAAATTTCTTAAAGTTCATGTCATCAGGTCCTTATAATTTATCCTGCACTTGGCTGTTAACTGTCTTGATAGAGCTGACTGACTGAGTTGCTGGGGCCTGTGCTGTGAGCCCTGAGTTGGAGTTGACCTGTGGATGAGTCACAACCTCACAGAATGTTTTGTTTTTCTTATTGGCTTCATGTTCCAGAGGCAGAACCCAGCCCACCTGTGTCTTTGTGTCTCTGCCCTCAACCTGGTGGTCATGGTTGGGGTGGTGGGCGAGGCCAGGATTATATCAACTAGGAGCCAATGAGTTGGAGGAGGTTTCTGTTGGGTCTGTGTGGTGGTTCAGTAAAGCTGCAGGGGTTCAGTCCCTGCTGGGAGCCAAGCAACCTGGCCGCAGCAGCTGCCCAGCCCCTCAGACAGGAAAGAACAGCAGGAGGGCTCAGAAGGGCCTCTGTGAGTTGAGATAAGGAGAGTTTAATACGGTAACCCATGAGAAACAATCAGAACAACAGCAGCAATAGCAACAGCGAGCAGAACAGTGTACAAAACACACGGTACCAAGCACACAGACAAGGCAGAGCTGTCCCGGCCCCTGAGCGCGCTCTTCCCGCTGCGCAGTGCTCCCAGAACCAGAACAGGTCCAGAGCCCAGGCTGGGGCATGACTTCAGAATAGCTCGACAGGGCTCCTGCTGACCGAATTAACCCTGTCCTGGCTGAACCAGGACAGTGTGGCATCCGTTTGGGCTGGCTGCATCTTGCTGAGCTCTCTCAGTGGTGTCCTTCCATGCGAAGAGCCACTGAGGGAGCCATCTCTGTCCGTTGTGTCCAGCAGGTGATGCTGGCACCACAGTGGGCAGCGGAGGAGCTGGGCCCACAGGAGCCTATGGCAGAATTGTTTGAAAGAAGCCTTCTGAGGGGATGTTTCTGAGTTCAGTGTTGGCCTGTGTGATGAGGCAACTGATGGCAGCATAAAATGATGATGGCTGAACCAGCACAACAATGACTGAGCCAAATCAGGTACTTCATATAGCCCAGAAATATCTGTGGGTTTTCTCTTGATCAGTAAGATTTGTATGCTACTAGCATATATGCCTGTGTATTGGGTCTGGCTGAGCTGATTTTCCGCATAGCAGCTCTCATGGTGTAGGGTTTTGTGCTGGGAGCTAGAAAGGTGTCGGTAACACACCCATGTTGTGACTACTGCTGAGCAGTGCTTGCACAGCACCAAGGCTCTTCCCAACATTCTCCCCACAGTGGGATGGCGTGGGCAAGGTCCTGGGAGGAGACACAACCAGGGCAGCTGACCCGAACCGACCAAAGAGATATTCCATACCATATGATGTCTGCTCAACTATAAAGCTAGGAAAAAGGAAGGGAGGCATATTCCTTTGACCTCTGGAGCAACTGCTACTTGTATTGGGGCCCTGCTTCCCAGGGAGGGACCAAATGGGAAGTAGAGAATAAATCTTTGTTTTAATTTGCTTCTATGCATGGAATTGCTTAGCTTCACTCTGTTATCATTAAACTGCTTTTGTTTTACCCACAAGGGTTGTTTTGGTTTTTTTTCCCATTTGATTTTCCTCCTGCTTTTACACTTCCAAGGAGGGAGGGGAGGGGGTTTTAATAGAGTGGGTTGGTGGGCTCCTAGTGCTCAGCCAAGGTTAACCCCACTAGGCCTGTGAGTTGAAACATGCTGAAGGAGTTTGAGTGACTACTGATAGTTATTTATAGTTTTTTTAGTTAAAAAAATAAAAAAAAATTACTTCTTCTAAGAGCCCGAATTTTCTTTTCGCTGAGACCATTTTATATCATTTTGGCAGTGTAAAGTGGTTTTATGTTGAATTCAATTCAATTTATGTCTACTTGAAAGACAAGCACCACTCTGCTGAATGCAAATGAGAATCATTTCCAATACATGTGTATATCTTGAATTTTGAACTTACAAATGAATGCAGTGAGAAGCACCAATTCTCAGATGATCATGCCTCAATGACGTAATAGTTTCTATGCCTCTGAACTACGGGCAGCAGTCATCCATTAACACCTCACGAAGCAAAGTGATGTTAAAACACAGAATAAAAAACATTGGACCTATCACAAAGACCATCCACAGTACTTGGACACAAAGTCTTGAAATGAAAACTCATAATTTCCTTGTAATTTTTATGAAAAATTGTATCATACCCAAGATACGCTTCAGTCCAAGAGAGCGTCAGCTTTCATGCATTTCATGCATTCCATTAGAATTCTCCTGTTTTGCTTATAGTTTCTTTCCCTTTGAGTTTGGTTTCATGATCTTCATTCACTGATATGTTAGCAAAAGTTTAGATTTTTCAATTCTTTCTATCGTATTATTAATAAAAGACTTAATAAAATTTTACTAACAGATAAATATTCTGATTTATTTCAGAGGGACTTATGGGTTCATAATTAGATAGTGAAGCTCACTTTCTGAGTTTTAACAAGCTCCAAAACTGACCAAAATTAGGGTATGGTTTGTTTGTGGGTTTTTTTGGTTTTGTTTTTTTGTTTGTTGTTTGGTTTTTTTTTTAACAGTAGCTAGTGATAGAGTCATAGTATGAGATGTAAAAATAGCAATAAAGTGATGTTTGTGTTTACATGGCTCAGTGTGACTCTATTCATGTTTACAATTTAGCAAACTTGAGAAAATACCTCTCTCCTGACTCTGACAAAACACATCAGCAGCTTTAATATGAAACATGCATTCCTGAGCCTGCAGATGCTTCTCACTGCAGAAGATCACATATTCACAACTACCCAGTAAAACCAGAGAACTGGTAAAATGGAGGATAAAATATAGCTTCAGAAGAATATTCAAAGGAAGCCACTCTAAAGTCAAAATCCTCAAACTAGGTTTAAGGTTTGAAGTGAGGCAATTCACCTCAAATAGGAGCAAATAAAAGATACTTTAAAAGCTTAGGATTAAAAACTAGACATAAAAGAACAGTGATACCCTCTTTTCAAGTAATAGAACAAACTATATTATGAGCAGCATTTTGAAGTGTACATCAAACTGATTTTCTCCTCTTTATCCTTTTTAATCTTCACCAGATGCACTTTCTTTAAGTTGAAGTTTTACATTCCTAGTCATAACTTGTCTGAACACACAGAAAGACCTTTGAGAGACATTAGTGGCATTCTTTTTCTTTCTCTGTCACAGTATTTTTTACTGCTGCTGAAGGCTTATCTTCTTACGTTTCTCAGTTTTATAGACTTAGTTTGCTTTATTTTCATCCATGTTTTAGGCTCCACACAATTATATGCCATTCTTCTGTGGAATATTTGAAGATAAAAAGATGCACATACACACATATATATATGCATGCATATAAAACACAGAATCGTTTTTGTTGAAAGAGACATTTAAAATCATCAACTGTCAACCCAACACTGACAGGTCACCACTAAACCATGTCACTCAGCACCACATCTACATATCTTTTACATACCTCCAGGGATGGTACCTCCACCACTTTCCTGTGCAGCCTGTTCCAGGGCTTTACAAACCTTTCCGTGAATAAATGGTTCCTAATATCCATTTTAAACTTACCCTGGCATAACTTGAGGCTGTTTCCCCTTGTCCTATCTCGTATTACTTGTGAGGACAGACCAACCCCTGCCTTGCTACAACTCCTTCCAGGTTGTTGGAGAGAGTGATAAGGTCTCCCCTGAGCCTCCTTTTCTCCTGGCTAAACAACCCCAGTCCCTTCAGCCGCTCCTCACAAGACTCATTTTCTAGCTCATTCTCATTCTCTTCACCAGCTTTGTTGCCCTTCTTTGGACTTGCTCCTTTGGACATGCTCCAGAACCTCAGTGTTCTTCTGGTAGTGTGGGGCCCAAAACTGAACATGATAGTTGAGGTGCATCCTCACTAGTGCCCAGTACAGAGGGACAAGCACTTCCCTATGTATATATATGTATATATGTATACATATATATATATATATGTAAGTATATATATATAAGTATATGTTTAAATAACCTCAAAGGAAACTGATATAACTGTTACTGGCATTGTAGAAAAAAACTTTTACAATGAGATTTTAAAGCTTAAATGACAGAACATATTGTGATTAAATTCTCTGAATGAAAATGTTGCAGGAGGAAAGAACTGTTTTCATTAAGACACACCAATATTCAGTAGCACTTTTTCTCAGTTGATCCCTTGGGGTCATAATTTTCTCAGGAAGGACAAAATATAATTTCCTTTCCCATAAACATTTCAGACTTTTTGCTTTCTTAAGAGATTTTCAACAGTTAATTTCTCATTTATTCTTTTCCTCTCCTTCATTCCACTTCATTTAACTGTGGATCAAGATGGATTTGCCATTTTCACAGTTTCTTTTAATTGGAACCACATATATGTGAAGCAAACTGATGTGTTTGTTTGTTTTGTGTTGGTTTTCTTTTATTTGATTGTTTGTCTGATTGGTTGGGTTTTGTTGTTGGTGGTGGTTTTTTGTACTGCACAGGTCATACCCATGACTAACTTCCTGCAGTAGTTGAGTCTCTAGAATAGTTTTTATTCATTAAAGCAGCATGATATGTTTTAACGATGTTGAACAGAATCTGCACAATTTCAGCAAGTCTATCTGCTGACCTTGTGCTGTAAACATGGGGTATATTCCAAGGATTACAAAAGGTAAAAAGGGTTTTTTCTTTATATTATTTTTTCCTGCAGGTAACCAACATAGCTGCTTGTTATTTATGGTGGTCCCATTCGGTGGACAAGAATTAATAATTGCATTTTTAAACATTGTCAGATCAACAAAACATAAAATGTACAATGCATATAATGCTGGAAATAACTCTCAGTAAGGAAACTGTAGGACAAATGGTACAAAATAAACCCCTTATACATTTGATTAATCAACTGTATTCCCCTTTTCCCCTCATCTTTCAAATTCATAGGCAAATGACATTTGCCTTTCCCCAGCATGCACCTCTCCATTAAACCAGGGAGTTTGCCTGGGGCCATACCTATATATCTGATCCATGCATAATGAAGCATGAAGCTGCCAATTGTAAGGAGCGTCTGCTGTGTCAGAGACTGATAGGCATTTCATTTGCTGAACTCCCAAGGGCCCTCACACATATCAGGGTTCATGTAGTATTTATTTTAGGCACTCACATTTCTCATCTGTGAACTTCACACCATATGTAAAATGAGTAACACAAGCTCTGCATGAAAAAGCTCTCCAGGTAGTTTTAAATGTAACTCAGTGGAGTGGGGACATTGTGGACTTGAAAAATAGGCTTGCATGGGAAATGAAGGAATATTAAGCTTTGTCCATACAACAGCTGTCTGAGTCTTTCACTGAATAAGAATGGCTTTATTCTAATAAGATCACTGTTCTACACTTCTACTGCATAAATTGTTTTATAGCACACATTGTGCAGACCTACATTTTTCACAAATTATTGGAGTCTCTACAAGGAAATGTAGAGACTGTAATGTAAAGTGCAGTCTTGTTAGGTTTGAGGCTCACAGTCAGGCTGAGCTGGCGGACAGCAAGCCATATGCTGTGCATCTTTGAAATCTGAAGGCTGAATAACAATCCTGAAAGGATTGCTTTAGTTCTCAAAATCTGACCCTACAGCATTAGTGAGGCAAATTATGTCTCTTGTTTATTTTTGCTGCTAGGATTCTAGAATGTATTTCATATGCAATACTCTCTTTTAACATTAACATGAGGGAGAATAATAAAGCAAAAGAATGAAAAAAGAAATGTTTATTGCCCACTGATATCTTTTCTGAATAGGGGTTTTTAAGCATAACAAAACTTCTGACATTTGCATCTCTGTTTGTAGGTGAGGTGATTATGACAATCTTGTAAAAATTCTCACATGTAAGCGTTCATAGGGGACATGCTCCTAGGACTTGTAGCGGTATAATGTAGACTAGATGGTAAAATTGACATTCAAAAAATAGATCTGTTTGCTTGGGAATTAAGCTTGTTTCCGGAAGGAGATAAAAACTATGCTCCTGGTCAGAAGTATTTAAATATGTGCACAATATGAAGCATTTTAGTATTTTACTGGTTCCATTGCCAGATTAATCTTGTAGAGTTAAATGCCTTCATAGGTGCAGGCTATAATGAAGGACCAGACCCTCTGCCTTAAAATGCCTTTAATGCAGCAATGTCAATTTAAAACAGAAGCATTGTTGCCCTGAAGTTTGCTCTTCATCTGTTTATAACAGTCTGCTTTCATGGGTGCTCAGGGTCCAAACTTCTTTTAGAGATCAACTTTCTCTCTTTTGGCCCTTATTCAAGGGGGTTCTGGGGCTTTCACTGTTACACACACACAAAAAAAAAATCTTCAAAGACCTTTTCTGTGGGTTTTATATGTCATGTACAATTCGTAATAGGCAGTGCTGTGAAAGAGACAGTTCACTACTATTAAGCTAATGAAATACAAAGTGTAAGTGGTTTCATTATGCCAGCAGCAATTCTTTCTTACATTTCATTGCAATGCTTATTCCACACTATGTTGTACAGTAGGAAATTCTATTGAAAATTTTTTCTTATTATTAACTTTGAGCTGTAAAAAAACATTGCAGAATCTTATTCCACGTATATATAATCTTGAAAACATGCTAAATGAATAGAGTTGCCTGCATGGAATTACAATAATGAATGCAATCGTGTTGTGAAAGGCTTTTTATATTGTTCAGACTCACACGAGAGTGCAGCAAGATTTGTTTGGCAAGTAGCATTTTGGTACTCTCTGGCTTTCAAATTCTTAACACAACTTTATCTGAATGTAAAGTTTTTACTTCTAATACATTATTTTTGTGCATGTATATACATAGGCAGAATCTTTTTAAAAATGTGTACAGTTCATTAGCATGGATGAAATCAAGTAGATATTATTGAGAGAAGAATAATCATGCAATGGTGAATTCAGTTCCTTTCATACAGCTGCTATGGTAAAGCTATAAGCTGTTTTTAAGCTGATTTATTGGTACAAATACATGCTTGCGCAGGTGCCCTCATTTGTGTGCATAAATAATATATGAATGACGACAGGTACTGCATGTATGTTTGTGCATACTTGGCCTGTAGTCACGTATACATATTTTCTTTTAATTGCTATGTTCAAAAGGGAGTATAAGGCATGAGAAGAAAGGACGTAGACATCTCCTGATTCACGTGTCATCTACTACGCAGCTGACTGCATTGCAGGTCTTCTCTTACTGCCAGTGGAATTGAACCATGATGAGGAGGGACCACCCTCTAATGGAGAAAAATAGTGTTTCGGTTTCGGACCTAATTTGAATATTGGCTTTCAGCTTTGCCTTTGTAGCATGGCTGCAGCATAACGCAGTGAAGCAGAGACCACACAGTACCTTAGCACAGAAGGGGCAATTTACAGACAGCTGGCCCCAAAATGTGTCAGATGCTTTCCATTCATATTGCTCCCATTACTTTAATCCTGTGGCGTAGAACCTCAGTTTAGTTTTTAGTCAGTTTGTATTTTGTACATGTCAACAAGCTTTTTAGACGTGTAAATCTTAATGGAATAAATGGACATTTCCCCCCTGCATGTCACCAATAATAGCAGTGCTCTTAGTAGAGAGAATTCATACTCAGGCAACTCTCTGTGAGAAGTCTATTTATTTTTGAAGCCTATGTGCATTTTAGATTAGTTTTGCAGATGAAAAGAAAGACAATCCTTGAAAGCTGGCTTAAGCATCATGCATGTAAAAGCTCTAGCTCCACAAAGACATATCGTCAAATGCAATAAATATTGCCCTCAGCAGTTCCGAAGTTCAGTTTCACAAGGAATCCCTTTGTTGCTTGGTTGGTTTGTTGGTTTGGTTTTTTTTTTCAGTTGATATATTTAGAAATACCTCTTCATGCTGTTCAAAGAGATGCACAAGAGAAAATGCCCAATTTCTCTATCGGAGAAGCCACATGAATAGCACACTGTGTGCACATACAACCTCCTGAATTTTCATTGCTGTTAGGTGTCCTTTAATGAGCACTCAAAGTACTTCTTAGCCAAAAGAACTAACTCACTTATTCAATGCTGCAAGACTCTAACCCCTTAAAGTTTATACAAATAAGCTTAAATGTATTGTTCTTTTTAGTTTAGATGAACCTTAAAAAGTTATAAATGATGTTTTGTAGCCAGTGGGTAATTCAAAATTCACACCTGCAAAAGCCTACAGAGCTGTTATAATGAAAGATAATACTCAAATTAAATTAATGAAAGTATTAATTTAATTAATGAAAGTATTAAAGACAATATACCATCTATATGTACATATACACACACACATATATATATGTGACATAGATGTGATTCATTTAGGGTTTTTTGTGAGCTCATTACAAGGAAAATGATACCAGCACAGAGCAAAGACAATTGTTTATATGCTCCCCTGTCCAGGAAGCACTGACTTGATGTCAAATAAAGCAGCGTATAATGACATTTCCTCTTTCCAGACACTTCTTTGTCCAGGTGGTATTTGTGTATAATATTCTTTGCAGTCACAAGATTTCATGGATTGCAGCTGAGAGGAGGGATGCTTGGGGGGAAATTCTGCTCTTGTATGTGTAAGAAAAGCCAGCTACAAGCTGGCTCAGAATTTCTAATTACCATTCTTAAATTTGTGAAGTGCACTGAGGTGATGCAATATACCATGTAAATGGAAGATATTGGAATTCACATCTAAATGCCTAAAATATGCTGAAGAAATTGAGAAAAGAATATGAAGAATGGAGAAGAAGGGAGCAATACATTTTCACAAATAAAGAGCTGCAATAAATAACACATGCTATTTGATTCATTCAGCTGAGTCAATCTTTGAAACACCACTTATATTATTTTTTTCTCCATTGACTTATAAAGTTGGTAAAAATGGTCACCTTTCAGAAGTGCAATTGTAGAATTTACAACTCAGTTCCATGCAACTTGGCTCCCACTTTAATAACTTGCATGGCTTTTATCCAGAGCTAATTCTACGTGGATGGAGGTGCCAGTACCTGTGCTAAAACACTAATACATATTCAGATTGCAACACACTGATCTATAGTGTTCTGCAGTGAGTGTTGCTACTGTCACTATTTGATCTGAAAACTGCTCTGGTATTTGTAAAACAGAGCTCATAGTGCTCCTGAGGTGTTGGACTTTCAGATTATTTTTCCCCATTTTGCCAGGGAAGAAAAGACAGTTGTGCAATGTGATCACAGCATGCTGGAAATCAATGACCAAAATGCAGTACAAAGATGAAGTTTTACATTATAAGTTTTATTCCCAAATTTTGGAGAGGCAAAAGACACTAGGTACAAAGCAGAGCCATTGGGGAACACCATGCTGATACTTTCATGTATAGGCTACAGCCTGAACTTTTTGTGTCTTTATGCAGGTATAAAACACTGCTAAAACAATAGCTACCTCAGAGAGCTGTTGTATCTCTTCACAGATCTGTCATAGAAAATGGCTTTGAGATGTTATGGTTAACTTGGTAGAAATGCAAATGAACTATTCATTGGGTGGTAGCTTGCTACTCACTCTACAGCCCACTTCCAAATTCTTGGTCAATTTCTCGTTTTAAGCAACTTTGAGATTAAATCCTGAGAAGAGGCTACAAAGAAAGAAAGAAATCGACAAAGAGAGGAAGGTGTGGAGAGGGAGAGGAGATTTTGTCTGGAGCACAACCTTTGCACATCTCCACTGAGGGTGTTATCCCAGCTTTTTCCAAGTCCAGACATCATCTTTTCCTTCCTTTGAAACACTGCTGCCAGCACTCCCATGGGATGTAAACCAGCCCACATCTCCTGGCTCCTATGGAGCTTTGTGGATTTACTCAGACAGAGATACTTAACCATTATCTGAAAATTCCCATTTGATTTATATACAATGGGTTAAATTTGGTGGCAGTAACATCACACAGTACTCCTGGCATCCAAGCAACTGAAAGAGCATAAATGTTGGCAGAGACTACCCCATTTTGTTTTAGGAGAGCACAGCTCATTTAATCCTTTTAAGACTTGGAATCACTGTTATCCATACTCTTACTTACTTGAAGTATCATAGGTGCTTTTATTACCTGATTAGGAAGCAATGCAGAAGCAAGCTGTCTAATGAATTCTGTATCCTTCTTTTTTCACCTGTCAGTAATGGGCTACCCAGCTCCACACTTTGAACCAGCACAGCACTGACTTCCTGCCTTCTTGTAAAAGACAAGATCTATCTGGGAGAAATATTTTATGTGCTCGCTAGGATAACTGCCAAAAATAGACTATAGGTAATTCAGTTGTCTATTTATAAAGAATATTGGGGCACAGAGAACTTTGCATGTGGCAGGGTCTTGGACACAGTGGTCAGTTTGAACATCCCTGCAATGAAGACCAAAAAGTTCAGATCTTTCTGTTCTGAAAACACCAGTCTGCCAGGAAAAATTTTCCAGGGCTCATCAACAAAGCTGCACCTCCTGGTTAGCCCTGGCTCCCTTTCTCATCACAGCATAAGCAACTTTCGTATCTCCCTCATTTGCTAAAAGAAAGGAAACAGCTTCAGCCATTGCCCTGCTGCAGATTCTTCTTTGCTAGCGCTCTGTAGGAAATCCATTCTCACCCTCACGCCAATGGGAGAACATGCAGCTGGACCTCACTGATCAGCAAAAGATTGTGTTTGTCTCCATTCCTTTACTCAAGGAAGGCTGTTGTTGCTCAGACATAATGAACTTATACAAGAACAGTTCCAGTTCTATTCAGAAGCTCACGATAGTACACATATACACACATATATGAAAACACACACAAACCATTATGATATGCAAACCATAATATTTTATTCACTTTTACACTCACAGTTTCTCCTTCCCCTTTTGAGCCATGAACATGGATTTATTTTTAATTACTCAGCTTTTCAGCAATCTATATGAAAGACTGGCAAATTATTAGCAAATATTGTAGAAAACAGCTTATTTTCTGTTTTTAGCAAGTATTTAGAGGAGATATTAATCACACCAGCCCCAGAGCCCCCAGTTCTAGCTCTGCCACCAAAAGAAAAAATAACATGAATGTTGTGTGGTGGTCAATAATATCACTTTACCAAGCTTTTCTCCATGCAACACAGATCAATATGCATGCAAAACAGTGTTAGCATCCCATAAACTTGTACACTGTTTCTAAACTACAGGCCTAATTTTCCTATGTTATCACTCAGTGTAACTGTGGGAGTAAAAGATCACCAAAGCCTTCCTTTTTTATTACAGTACTGAAATGTCACAAAGCCTCTACTCTCTGAAGAGTCTGTTTCAGGTATGAATGAGGGTCAGAGGAATACAACATTCCCACCCATTAGGTTTAGAAAAAGCAGATTGTCTAACAGTGGAAATGTTGTGGCACTGCCTGTGCAGTACCAGCTAGAGGAAACAACAGCCAGAGAGTGATGCTTGTGCTGCTGTATTAAAGGCTCCTATGGGCAGTGATGCCAAGGATGAAATTGTCAGTAGTGAAAGTAAAGACCAGATCAGACAAATAATAGGTCTAACACAATCATTGTGGTTGTCTGTCTGTCTGTTGACAACAGGACAGACAGAACTGTTCTGTTGAAAGCAATTTTTGGTTAATAGGAACACATTTAGAAACATAGTTTCTGAAGAATGTGCATTTATTTATCTAGATTCCATTTATAAAATATAAAGCTGGAGGATTTTATTTCCCTTGTATGAAAAAGATGTACAAATTAAAGATTAAAGAATTCAGAAGATGTACAAATATTCTTAGGAAGCCTTTTGTCCCCAGAACTCTTTTTTTCTCTCTTTTCTATCCTGAAATGAAACAGCAGTTTCCAACAATATGTGCATTATGTAGAGATCATATTTTGAGTTAATTCTGAGGCAATAGCCCCCAGAATTTTACCTTTTAATGTGCAAGCGATGAATAGACTGAAGTACTTAGCTCACCAAACAGTTTTTCAGGCAAAAGGTCTGCAGGCTATGGAACATATAAATATTTGTGCAGACATATTTCTTTCAAGATCATGCATTCACCAGCATTTATATCCAAACAAAGACATAGATGCAAATGTTTTATAAAGTTAAAGTTGTGTACCTAAAAATAAAAAAGTAACCTTTGGGAGCTTAAACATTTGATTAGTTTTAGGAAAGGCATGAAATTTGTTCAAATTATTTGTTCTTTTGTCCACGTACAAAATACAAAGTACCTGAATGTATTAGACGCTAACATGACAACTTAGTACTGTACGCAGAACTCCTGCTGGCCCTGATGGTAGTGAGCAGTATACCTGGAAAGTGCTCAGTGAATCAGATCACCCAGAAATCCTTTTATCTATATTGGCTGACTACTTCTAATAGTGAACAACTTCATTTTTTAGTAACAGACAGAGATCCTGATGTACCAATAGAAGAGAACAGAAGTTTGATGCTACTGTTTGGTCCCATACAAGTTATTCACACATCAATGTACATTTAAAAAAAACAAAGAGTAGTACTGATTTACAGTTTCCTCTCAAATAAACAACATGACAGACAAAATGGATTGATATTCTTTCTGAAAGCAGCCATAAGGCTAAAAACTCAATCCCCAAAGAAATAAAAAACCCAGTACCAACAGTAATAATAGTAAAATAGAAAACTCATTGAAAGATTGTAAGAAATTGTATGACTGAGTGTATACTAAAGGCCTATCTATTCAAAATCTTGAATAAAAAGAAGATATTTTCTTTTAATTTCTACTGAGACTTTAACTTAAAATGAAATTGGAAAAAAACTAATGTTCGTTCTTTGCTACTGCAATGTCCCTGAAGTCTTAGAAAATTCGTATCACTTTAAAACATTAAAATGAGTGGGTTTTTAAAGCTGATGTAAAAAATCAGTTCATCATCTGGTTTCTAGTATTCTCTCTTTTTTTGCAAATACTATACACCTTAGAATTGTTTTGCCTGATTAATAAAAATATATTCTGGGTAGCCAGAAATAAGAAAAGTTGGATTTCATAAATCAGAGCACACCATATGAGGGTACCATACCAAATAAGGGTAATATCCAAATGCCAATATTTCCTGTTAGATGCTCCAAAACTTGACTATTCTGAGTACAGTGTACTGTTTCCACTCATTGCTGGTCCAGTGAAGTTCATATCTGCTTTTGTTATCATCTTGTCCTGTCTCAATCAGAGTCTGGGAGTCACTCTGAATGCTTCCAGGGTTGCTTATTCACTACTCTCTCCCTCCATCCTGTCACCTTTTCTGCTCTCTCAACAGCTCACCACTTCTCTCGGACCTGTCCGGTCATCATTCACCTTCTGCCATCATTTAGGTGGCTGCTTTGAAAGTGTAAGTGCTATTTTTTTCACTCAGGAGCATTTTGCATCATTTACAGTGGGGCAAAGAGTGGGTGACTGCACTCAGGAGTTAACAGGGTCCAGTATGTCTACTCCATTCCATTCCTTTTACTTTGCCTCCATCTTTTCACCTTCCTAATAATTCTATAACTTTTTTTTTTTTTGCAAAAATGTACATTTTTGTGGCAATCCTTAATGAGTAATTTTCTCCAAAGTTATTTGGGTATTCATCTAATATATCTGGAGCATGCCAGAGAAATAGAATTTTAAAAAATAAAACCAAAAACAATGGTAAAGATATAACAGGATTTTTGCCTTAATATGCAACTTCATCCTTCACTCTTCATGGAATCGCTTCAGCAATGCAAACTGTGGTTCAGGATCTGTTTCAGTTATCAGAATAGAGGGAGTGAAAATGATGGGGTTTGTGTTCATAACTGGTAGGATTCATTACAACAGAATAATTCTGCTTATAAATGGTATTTACATATTGGTGTGATGCAACTGTTATTTCCATACGAAGATTAAAAAGTAAATTAAACTGAAGTCAGATGCAAATCATTCCATTTCAAGAAAATTTCATTGTTAGAATGAAATAGCATTGTGGGAGACTAAGGTGAGGAATGTAACCTTCCAAACAAAAGTTGGTTGTTTTTTGTGTTTGACTTTGGGGTTATTTTTTTGGAAACTGGTTTTTTATCTGCAGAGGCTTGACGTGGTCTGTCATGGTCTTCCTGGTTTCCTTCAGTACATTCCAGACAAATTTGGTGCTCACCCTTCCGTTTGTTTTGATTAAAGCACAGCTAGGCTACTTGCTACCCTTTCCCTTCTCCATGCAAATGTTTTTGTACTAGTCTGGACAAAATATATCACTTATAAAGAACTTTAAAATAATGTTGACCTCTGTACAAATAAATTGGGTGTAAGATTAACATTCATCTCTCAGTTCTTCTAGGCTTGTGCTTTTCATATCTTTTTATGACTGGCCAAAAAGGAATACACTTAAAGACTATTCATCCTAAATGTGTTGCTGTAATCAACCTTACACTCTATTATTACTTGCAAAGTTTTGACTGATCTAAGCATGTTTTCAACTATTGATTCATGTTCAATAACAGCCATATTAGGAAAACAGTCAAAGGTTTATTATTTTGTAGATTTTGCCCTTAAATGACTGGTATTAATCATGCTTCATGACTGCATATTCAATACTCATGACTTTCTTTTTTCCCTTCTACCTCCTTCATTTCACACTTCTATAACTTCTTTCATCTCTTATTGTCAAGTTTAGTGCCAGAGCAAAAATCACTGAAGTCTGCTTTTGCCCTATTCATTTAAATGTCGAAGGATCAAAGTGTCAGTATCTTCGGCAGAGTCCCTAGTACAGGAAAAATAACATATTTTTCTGGGTTTGATGTTGTATGAAGATAAGGAAAAAGAGAGAAACAATGAATTCTGTATAACTGGAATATTATATTTGTTCTTTCTATTCACATCTCACTATTCCATCAAAATATAGTGGGTAAAATCAAATATGTAAGTCAATTGCACCATAATTCTTCAAATATTAATTAAATTTAGGACACAAAGTTAGAAGACATAGAGCTCAAAAGCCCACATCTCCAAAAATGGTCTACTCTTCTGTGAGACTATTTATTCTTTTTTCATCCCAAGATTATTACCTGATTGCATTTTCACAGTATGCAAAAACAGACAAGAATGTCACACAAAGGTTTTTTCCTTTTGCTTACTGATTTTAGTGCTTCAAGTATTGCCTTTGGAATAGTAATACACAACTTTTTTAAGACAGTGAGTTTTGTCAAGGACAAGGAACACAGAGGTTAACACATCTGGTCATAGCAGAGTCTCAGGGAGAAATCTGCTCACTTTCAATATTAGAAATGGAAGAAGTTGCAAAAGAGGAGTTTCTATGCCTGAAATTATTTCCCTGTCTCAAGCTTCTGCCTTTTTATTAAAAGTAAGAACTGTGTTCATTTTAATTCGAGTGCCACTGGTTTCAGGATCCTTCCAACTTCATAACTTCTGATTCCTTTTCACTGTACAGGTGCTGAGCTGGAGAGTTTCACCTCTGTCATGGCATGGATGCAGAAATGTCAAAACTCTTTGCAGTCAGCATATCCACAGGTTACTTTTATTTTGGAGGGTAAGCCATACATGCAAAAACATTTTGCACTGCTCCCTAAACATGTTCTGCCAGGTACCGACCACTCTTCTTTTCAATGGAAGTCATTGAGACTCTCTAAAATAGTAAGCTGTCCTACAAATTCAAAACATCCAATACAAAAGAAATCGCATCTCAAAATGGAATGTTGTCTGTTAAATTCTATTTAAAATATTTCATTCACTATATATTTTGTTTAAGGAATGCTGTAGGAAGTTCAATATTCATTCACTGAACCTTGATGTTACTATCTTATGCAGAGCTGCCAGAGCCTGAGATTACAAGTAACTTGATGGGGATCCTTTTGAAGAAACATTTCTCCCAGTAAAACTGTTATTCTGGCTTTCCTCTTGATACATCTTAAATACTTGAAGACAGTTAATTATAAGAAAAAAGGTAAAGGTATCATTATTTGCACTCCTGCAAGTAAATAGTTCCAGCACTTGAGAACAATTATTTTTTCTACGAAATAAGGAAAGATGATATTTTATCCTATCAATAGTTTCAGTCAGTATTTATTGTGGACTACAAGCAGTGAAGACAAATTACTTCCTTTGGAAATGTTGTGTGTTTTTTTTTTCCTTTTAGGTTGACTTCTTTAATGTCCTATCACTGAAATTATCTAGTCAATGAGAACAGATATGGAGAGAAACACACTGTACCACAGAATCCCTCTACAAAGGATGAGCTTGTCTGTATTTAGAAATACCAGAAATATGTGAACAGGTATACACCCAATTCTATAAGTTGATCAGTACACCCTTGTCAGAGAAGGGAAGAATCCCCAATGTTTTACAATCTCAGCTACAGGAACTAGAACACCAGCGACTGGATTTCTAGTTTAGTCAGAATGAAGACACACTTGATTGTCCTTTAACCTGAGTGAAGAATCTTCTGTTGCCAAGATTCATAAAAGTAAAGTCAGGTGTAAAAGAAAAACAAAATACACTAATAGAGAAGAATGTTATCAACAATATTGAAATTATCTCAGCAAAGGGGAAGCTATCAATCTCCATTAGTCATTGGAATTATTTTACTACGTTCAAAACACATATATATAAACTGGATAAACTTATAAAGTAAAATACAATTATTATAACATGGGAGCGAATACATTTTTCAATAATTGTTGAAAATGTGATAAGCAGTGAAATAAGAAATTTTCCTTCTGAGATTCTCCTATGAGTTTGGCATTAACTCTGCTGGCGCTGTTGCATCAGGTGCACATATTTGCTTAAATTTTTACCATAGTCCCCAAAGTCCTTTTGGAATCTAGTCTCACAGAGAGTGATAACCAGTCCTTCCAAGTGTATTGGAAGGGCTATTATTATGTATGCAGTGGTTATACCACCATGCACTTTGCTTGTTGCGAGATCTCCAAATGATTCAGATTATCCTGAACAATGTCCTCAGACATTGCCTCATCTGTAATACTAAATAACTTTTCTTGTTTTCTTCCAATCCATTAAATACAGCATAACACTACAAACAGAACCTAGTTATAAATGCATCAGAGATGACTTGTTTATAGTTTCAACCTGTTAGTTTCTACTCCCTTCAGTATATGCTATATTGCTATTTGATTACTACTCACATAAAAGGTATTAAATATGATATGCCCACAATATCTGTTCCCTAGAGAACTTTCCTGCCTTGTTAGAGTTAGAAATTCTACCATTTCTTCACCTATTAAAGACTACTTTTTAATTATCATTATAACGAGTTGTTTAAAGTTATTATCTTTCACTCTGATGGTGTTACATAGTTTTTAATATGCTATAACTTTATTGGTTGAATTGCATTACATTATCTTCCTATCAACACTTACAGTTTTCTTAGTTTTATAGTTGTTCCTTAACTAAATTTTGTTTTGTAACCAGTGAAGTTGTAATTATTGGCTTATGACTTATGAGGTACCTAGTAAGATGTTTTGACACATTTCCTAATTATCCACCATATTTTTTATATTAAATTGTCTCTTTCATCAGGTTTTGGCCACTTTATCCCCACTTACTTGAACTAGCTCTTTATAGAAGATGTCTTCAGAGTATTGATGGACACAGAGGTTCTGACTCAACTTCAAGACCCTCTGAAATACAATACAAAAACTCTCAATTCTTACCTTATTCTTAAACCTCCTGAAGGTCCCATCTTCAGGCGTGGCTCTGATGGTGTGTAACATGATTCCTCTCCTGGGTTCAGCATACCCTCAGAACCAGTTGCCCAAAGAACTACAGTTCCAAGCCCTGACCTTAACTATGTCTCCTTTAGACCTGATGGGTCCATCACCTGGAAGATGATACAATGGCAATCTTCAAGATCAGCTTTTTTCCTACCTCAAAATCCTTTACAAAAATATACCAACACGCTGAATTTCTGTATCTTTTTATTACCCACTCATAACCCAAACAGCAATTTTGCCTTCAAACCTTGTAGCATGTCAACCAAGATGGGATGAGTGGCTTGACAGACCCTGATCTTCTAAGTCCCTGTAAGTACTCTCTGAGTGTCAAAAAAATCACACTGATGTTTTAAAATGACAAATGCCCTTAATACAACCTGAGACAAATTCTTGGCTCAGTAGATGGGGTGGTTGACCACAAGCAATATATTCCATTTTGTTACTCAAGCACAGTTCCCTTAAATCTACAAGGCACCAGATTTCCCTGGAACCTTTGCCCCTTCCTAACTTCACAGCAAAAAAAAAAGTAGTACCTTGATCATCATGAAATTCAATCCACTTCTTATTTCAGACTGTCCGAAGAGAATACAATAGCTTGTATGATTTAAGGTTAGGGAACAGAATCCCAATCCCAATCCCAATCAAAGATGGCCAGAATCTTTTGAAGATCTGATAAACATGAAGTGACCTGCTGACTGTCCTTAAGAGGTGAACTGAGGGATACTAACCTCTAAATCACTCTCAGAACCATCTCATATATCAGCAAACCCGGTCACAGGAGAGGTAGGTTTCCAAACCTCAACCCAAATTCACCTCTCAGCCTTATGTGCTCAGAGACAACCTCCACATCACATTCCAGAGGAGGTGTGGCTGTAACAAGTCAAATTCCTTCTTCTCAAGTTAGCATGCTACCAAACATACTCAGGAATCAACTTCGCATACCCAAATAGTGTCCCTACCCTTGTTTCCAGGGCACTGGCTGGCATCACACGAAAAGAAAATGTGGCAGTCTTCAAGATCAGCCCCCTTCACATCTTACAATGCCTTTGCAAAACAACACCCTCAGTTCACATGGACCTTGGCTCTAACCGTGCACAGATGAACACACTTTCACAGTGTGTGTAAAATGATGAGAGGAAAGAGCACAAGGCCCACCTCCTGTGATGTGGGACAGCAGCCAGGGAGCCTTGGGTTCTCCCTCTGCATCATCACTTTTGCCTGCATACTGTACTTCTACTCCTTACCCTCAACTATAGATCTCACCACTGCCAGCACTATTGTCCAGCCTGAAAAGGAAACTGCCATTGTCACCACTACGTTCACCAGCAGAATGAGCCCTGATGATGGTCACTGACAGTACTAGGACTGCAAAAGGACTGCCACCATCATCTGTCTTGAAGTGCTTTCTCTGCTGCTGTGAGCACCTAGATTGAATGCTGGCACTACTCCCACCTTAATATTAAATCCATGTTGAAGGTATCTATCCATGGTCTTAAAGAAAAATGAGGCCATGCTGGTTATGAATACTAACCCTATTTTTCATTCTGCAAATTCTGACAGGTATGTTGGTTAAGCAGATCAATGAATTTATAATTCCCAAATCCAAACCCTACAAGCTTGTAGAGAGCATTCACATCCTGTGAGCAGGAAGGCCCATGAGGAAGAAGATAGGTCTGATATAAAACCAGCTTTCTAATCCATTAAACTCTGCAGCATACACTAAAGTAAAAGCTCCCAAATGAATTAGATAATCAAGTTGTAATCATAAGACCTTTAACACTCTCACCATTCATCTAAACATCCACGTCAGTGAAGAGCCCAACTTCCTGCATGACTCTGCAGTCCTTGCAAGTCTCATTAGTAAGCTGGAAAATACAGATTTTTCAAACCCCTTTTATTCCTAACCCTATCCTTACTATAATGGTAATTAGAGCCAGGAAATAAATCCCTGAGCTAAATGAGATCCTATTATTTCCATCCTATTAACACCATGCCCTCTTCCTAGCCCTGCAGGCACTTTTGAATCCAGAAGTAATCACGGCTCTGAACGTGTGCATTCTCAAATTCTAACCCTAACAACACCCCTGAATTCTAACCCTAATTAAACTTAACTTTAATTATTGAAGGACCAATTGTACCTTAAAAGAGAACATGACTCATTGGACCTTTCCCTAATTCTGTAGGCTCTTCAGTGACTGTTAATAAAGTGGAATTTTGAAGGCTTATTCCCAAATCCCTCCCCAAACTCACGCTCTACTCCAGTCACTGTTTACAGCCTACAGTGAACGAAACACATGATACTGTCTTCTGTGGACAGCATTCCCTCTTCCTAACTTCTCACTCTGTAGTAATGAACTGAACTTTACAAGCTTTATAGTCTCAAATTCTACATGAAAACTCAGCCCTAGTTCTAAGCCTTAACCCCAAATCTATTTCAAACATTATGATGCCAAATGGATCAATAACTATGCCAAAAATTTAAAAACAAAACAACAACAAAACACAGCAGACCAGCTTTGATCCTCATCAACAGTAACCCACTCCCTTTCTCCAGGGTACATAAAAGTTTACAAGAGATTACAAGAAACCGGAAGTTTTTAGAAATGCTGAATATCTTTTTCTAGCTAGTTTTTGGGCCTTGGAGAACCCAGTAATGGAGATTAATTGGAGGTTATATTCCCAAACTCCATCCTAACTTGGAAACTTTTTATTGTAAGGACTAATCTCTATACAAAAAGATAATGTAATGACTTTTTAGCACCGGCTCCCTCTCTAAATCCTTGAACCTCACAAAATCCAGCTATAGATTTGCCCTCAAATCAGTAGACACCAAACCCTTAATCTCCAGTTTTAGTTACCATCAAAAGACCAATCTGTGCAATGAGGAATAATGAAAAGCCATCATCCTAACCCAAGCAGCTGAAGAATCTAGTGTTAAGGTAGCCTCTAGGTATTTCCCCAGGTGTAATCTTGATTTGAAATGTTCCTCCTCTAAATGTAATTAGAAATATAGCTGAGACACATTCCTACAGTAGATGAAATACAGAGGAGCGAAGACACTGCTGACACCACTTTCAACTTTTATATGTTGTGTTTTTATAACATGAAACTACCAGTATATGTGACATATTCCAGTTTATAGCGTGACAGTGCTTGAAAATTTTTGAGAGTGGGATGGTTCTAGAGGACTGTGTAGGGTGGAGAGAGTCAAAACATGTATTGTATTTTCTATATTGGGTAATAATGGGATGACCCTAAATCAAAGTATTTCCAGGAATAAAAATCTGGAAATTTTTTTTAGGGGGAACTAGACTGTTCATTCAAATTGCAGAACTAGGAATAAATTAAAGTTTATGCAATGTTGACAAGTGGAGGATCAGAACCTGGGAGTAAAATGCACAGTTAAATTTTAACAGCAATATAAAGTTTAGTTTTGTAGTACATCCACACAGACAGATCTCCCTCCTTTGCTTGGCACCCAACAGAGTCTTATTGTAGGGCCCATTTTCAGATGTCATACTCCTTTTGCCAAAAGGTAGAAAGAAACTGCATTTAGCTTGATTTTATATTCTTTCCCTAAGCATCTGCTCCTGGCAACTACCTAAAACAGGACTGCACAATACCTGGTGTCTGATGCAGGAAAAAACTTGCACAAGATTAGTTTAGGGGTCAGACCCTCAGATACTGTTAATCTGCAGATCCACTGAAGTCTGATCATAACCTGAGGATATGGATCAGTGAACACTGAGAACTGCAAGATCTGTTTTATTATTGTACAGGTTTTGAAGACTTCCCGATTATTTTAAAAATCCTTCACAAATCCTTATCCTTGCACAATTATTGTACATGTCTAACTAACTGATGTACAACCCCAGAGGATCATTTGCTTCATACTGTACCTGACACATCATTTCTCAAACAGAGATTACTATTAGTCATCTCTCTTCCATGCTTTGCATAGGTCACTAAAGTAGCATCAATCTGTGTTAAAATGAATTTTAATCTGAGTCATATTCTGGTCATTGCTACAATGGTGTAAATGCTTGAGTTCAGTGGAAAATCATCTGTAAAATAGATTTACTAAGCTTTTGCTTTCCCTCTGTTCTTTCTTATTTCAAGGAAAAGATAGAGCAATCTACTTTTGAAAATAAAATATAACAATTCACAAAAAGCATCATACATATTATTGGACTGCTGAAGGATGGTAATTAAAGAGGTGCAGTTTAAAAAGCAATGTCACACTTTGGAATCTTTCAAAATCTTAAAGCATTTTATATACTGTAAATTAAGCTTTATGGCATATTAACTGTAATGTGTTAAAAAAAATAGGTGGGTTATATTTTAGCATATATCTGAGTCATATACACCTTTCAGCCTGTAGGAGACACCGTATTTGCAAATGTGACAAGTACATCTGTGGGATCCAGGAAGCATGATTATGTTCCCCATTCAGTTGTTGATTTCTTGTAGAAATTTGAGACTGTATTATCAAAACAACTCAATTTTCACCATAACAAGGCTGTTTATTTTCAATACTATCCAAAATTCTTCTGTGTGTGTTTCTTTCTATTCCTGTCTTCTGATATCTACTGATGCGCTTTGAGAAGGGCTAAACATCTTGTAAGCTTAGCTCTGTAAAAATCAAGTGATTTATTTGATGCATCTAATTGGTTTTCAGATCATACCAGTCAATCATCCCACAGTTCCTTATTAGTTATAAGGAGATATTACTGCTTCCTTCCCTTTCACAACAATGTCTTTTAGGAATAACTGTTTAATGCTTTGCCTAGCATATCAGCCAGTGCACACGCTACGTCCATACCAGTAGGTGTAATATACCTGGGACTTCAATATCAGTTCACAGGTGCTACAGCCAGCTGGATGACCCACAGTGCAACCATACTACTACCTTCCATTACCCTCCAGAAGGCAGTAGCATCATGCAGACTGTCATCAGGAAATGACCCCAAACAACACAACAGAATTGTCTGGGATAATGCTAGGTGACTTCAGTCCAAACACAGTGACTGCTCTACTGTCTCAACACCTCTACATTACAGACCAGGGATGAATTGCATCAGGAAACTGTCCTTGGTACTGTTTACCTGTATGGAGAAACATGAGACACTTGTGTAAACCAGGCTCTGTAATGCATTGCTATTGATAATAAGGACATCAATATGTGACTTAGAATGTCCAAGCAAGTTGTTAGATATCAAACTATGCACTGGTCCTCAGAAATGCACATCCTAATTCAAAAGGACACAATTACAGTTCCTTAAGGGCCGGGCGGTATAATATTCAATTGTTTCTATTTCAACATAGTAATTACATTGTAAAGCATCTTTTAATTTTGGAGAGAATTCTGCATTCAAACTATACTGAAGACAAAGCAAACTAGATTTTAACTGTTGCAAAATCAAGCAGTAAAAGTGGTTTCTAGCTCAGCTTAATTTAGATTTTCATTTTGCATTTTATAGGCATGTTTGCATATTCCTAAAGAAAATTCAGTTTAACAAATTTGCTGAATTTTGTAATATTTACTACTAATGGGCGTAGGTAAACTATACTAGATAGAGGAGTAAAAGATGCATATGGTGCTAAATGCAGAAAAAAATAACTTACGTTTCAAAGCTGATGCTTGGCAGGAACATTTGTTTGACCCTACAGACATCTATGAAAAAGCTTGCTAAAATGCGTAAGCTTGCAGAAGGCACTTTCATAACAAATAACAGTGAAAATTCCACATGGACATTTGCATCATGGATTCTCCAAGTGGTTAGTTTGATAACTTACGAAGGACTATATAACAGCTGCAAATAATACATACATCCTAGTGGTAGCTCTACGTCCAAAAGACTATGTTCAGTCCTGGTCAAAACAGAATCAGAAAAATACGAGATAATTTAGGGAAGGACAGCAAGGATGATTAAAGCTGTGCTAAGAAATTCATAACATGTCTAAAGAGAATGACATGGTTTATTTTAGATGAAAATTAATAGAAAGGCTTATGGTAAAATTAAACAGAATAGCTAGTGATATTAAAAACATGCATTGTGAACTGCTGTTTGTGTATCTCATGAGACGATAATTAGATGTTATGGTCTCCTTGCTAAATTAATTAGCATGTAAGTGATTGGTATAGTAAGAACATTCAGAGTTTCGGCATGAAATCTCAGGATTTATGTAGGCTATCTGGTATCAGATATGAGGAAATCTGTAGTTTTTGTGGCCCTGGAAGGAAACTTTCTCTGATGCCAGGTGATTCCTGACTGCCTGCTACTTCTCCAAAATCTGCAGCTGCAGCCCAACACCATGTCAAAATGTTGGATGCACAAGTGGCAAATACTGTCATGGTATCTTCCAATAAATAGGCATCTATTGCCCTTGAGAAAAGAGGGAAGAAATAGGGAGAATATAGCATAGATATGTTTGCTGTGGAATTTCTGATACCAACTAAGCATTACAGAAGTGACTGTAATGCTGTGGTTGTTTATTCAGAGAGTTCCTTGAGTATAATGCCAAGTTTATCTTCCTCTGAATAAAAAACTTGGATTTTTTTTCCATGTAACAGATCACATTATTTTCCCTACCTGAACTTTTCTGAGTTTTTGGTATGGATTTGTAGTCTCTTGCATTTCCCTTCTTATGATGCCTCACTCCTAGTTACCTCATTTTCTCCACGTTTCATTTTCCCTTCCCAATTATTGTTCCCTTTTTTGCAGCTATACTGTCTTTTTTTTCTCCAGTTTTCACCAAGCATTTCCAAATTCTTACTTATAAACATTGTCTCTCTCTGGTTTCTTTTTGTCTCTTGCCAGGTTACTTTGCACCCTTATACTTCCCATATCCCTCAAATGTTGTTTCCTCTGTTGCTATGTCTATCTGTCTCCCCTAGTTATTTTTTATGGTCTCCTTCCTAGACTTGTTTTTTTTTTTTTTATTTTTTCCCTTCAATTTTCCATTTATTGTTTCCCTTGCACAGTTCTGTGGCTCTGTGTACAGCAGCTACAACCTAAGTGAAGATGATGGAAACAGATAGTAGCAATTGACAGATGGTGTTTTTTTTTTTTTTTTCTGATTTCTATCTGATAATGATGCCAACATGGCAATGAAATCTTAGAATTCTCATAAAAATTCACCAGAGCATCACTCTCCAACAACATGAAAATAATTAAGTCTTAAACAGGCTTAACCAAAAAGTAAAATTATAAATCTTTTCAAATAACTCTTCAAATAAGAAAAGAAAAAATACACATGATAAATAACTAACTCTAACTTTTGTTTTTGCCTGGGAAATATTCAGGATAGAAAAAGAGGAGGCTGCTAAGTGGCACAGATTGTGAACTAGTGGCTGAAGCTAGAGCTTGACAGATGTCCAGTATTTGATGGGCCTCTAGCATTCAAATTACTCTCAGATTAGCCAGCACATCTTCAGTAATAAAGGACAATAATGATTTCAGCTCTCTTATCTATTCATTTTACACTGAGTCTGAAAGTCATAAAACACTGTGCTGATGGATGTAAATTGTCTCAGACAATTAGCTCCGATTGTACAAAAGCAAATTTGTAGTCTCTCCAGTTTAATAAGCAAATGCTTTGGATTGCATTTCAAATATTAGTGAAGTAAACAAAAAGAGAGGGGGGAAAAAAACCCAAACCAATGGCTTAGAGTGGGCAGACAGATGTGTAATGTCCAGGGTGTGACTGGAAAGCTCTGTTAGGAATATAAATCTGCAATGAGGACACTTCAGCACACACTAATACTCAAATGCAAATTTGCCTATCCTTTGTGTACTACTGCGTACTAATCCTTTCTTAAAATTAGTAACACTAGTAACACTGTTATCCTGCTTCTTATAGTATTTTTTAGTTTGATTGCTAGGTCTAGACAGACTGATGGTGTTTACAATTCCTTCACTAAACAGTTACTCAGTCTCCTCAACAACTTAG
>VZZY01010574.1:1704-25546 GCA_013400335.1 Eurystomus gularis
TTTTAACAAGATATTTGATTGAATGACCTAGACCTTCAACCTTACTCCTGGCTGTAAAAGGGGGATATAAACACTTGTCTTCTCCAATATTTTTAATATTTTTTTTAACTGTTTTAAAAATATATATTTATTATATAGATTTTTATAGCCCCTCAGACAATGGATTTCAATAGCATTTGAGATTTCTGGTATTTCTTGAATAGAAATATTCAAGTAAAGAAAGGACTTCCCCTCATTTTCTTCGTGAATACTGTACACATACATTAACAAGTTTTGTAGCAGTGAATTAGAACATCCCAAAAGATAAACTGTATGAAATCCTCTGGTGTAAGGAGGTAGTAGTCTTTATCTTTACATATATACTGGCCATATGTGAGACAGAATAATGCAGAGTAACCATAGCAACAATACAATATATTGAGTAAGTCAGCTTGAAAACTGTCGAGTGTATTAGATATGCAGGCAACAGAGGGTTTTTTTCCTCCCATTGCTGGATCAGGCCCATACTAGTTGTTTATATTAGCAAGCTCTACTATACATAAAAAGTCCCTAAACCTTCCCAAATTAAGCAAGAATTACTTCGGGGTCTAAAAACGGCTGCATATTTGAATATAGTTAGGAGAATGCTTTGTTTCTAGAATGCTTTGAAGATAGATCCTAAGCAGAGCTTTTAATCTACATAAGCAATAAAATAAAGTGCAGGCCTGCACGTATTTGTATCAGAGAAAATTTGGAGCAGTATATTGTGAGTAATTTTGAGAGAAAGACTATGTTGAAAATATATGGTTAATGCATTGTTCTAGAAAGTGAATAACAAAAAAAACTTTAAAAATAAATTTTAAAAGGCAATAGAAGTTCTGAGAATTAAAACCACAACCATTTTGTACTTATTTTCCTTCAGACTGTGACCTAAACATTTTTAAGAGCTGAAAATCTGTGCTGATCATTACAATATTTGAAAGGAAACCTAGAGAACCTAATCTAATTCCTGGGATTTGACCAAATGGGATTAGGTTTCTGAATGTGTCCATAAAAATGAAGCAAATAATTATGTCTTCATAAGACTATATCCATTATTATTTTTGTTAATTTATATGGTTGTATTTTGTATGATAAAAGCATTGTAAGAAGAGAGGGCCATGTATTTTCTCAGTTACATTTAAGTAAACAGGTAGTTAATACAGACTTTCGGCAACCCCAAATTTATTGTTAAGATTTTAATTTCCTCTTTACACAAAGAAATGGAAAACTTTCTTAGATATAAATATCTGAGTAGAAGATAAGTGCTCACCAAACTAACTACATCAGGTGAGGCTCCTAAATTTTCCCAACAAATCCAAAGTAGATCTCTTTCAGCTCTCAACAGCTCAGATCCTTCACAAGGAAAACTTGCAGTCAGTTTCAGTGTTTTCAGCTGTCGTATTTTACCTTCTCAAATTTAATAGTGATTAAGTCCAACCCTCCTGTATCCCTTAGTAAACATTGTTGGGGGAAAATAACTAGTTTTACATGTCTTTACTTCACCTCTGTACTCCATTTAGCTGTAGGCAGCACTGTGGAATGGCAATAGCCACAGAACTATTGCAGAGATGGCAGCACATATCGGTACTCACAGGCTCTAGGGTGCGTCTGTGAGTGTACCAAGGTAATCTGTTTTCAGAGTTTTTAATGCAGCACAAATTTAAAAATGGCTGGTTTTGTAAGTAGTGACAAAAGATACAGTCATTAACACCCAGCATCATTTTTCTTTCTTTTGTGGTTGCATAAGAGAGTCTCAGAAATTACTTTTTCTGTTCTTTCCCTTGGTGCCTTCTCTCCCTATGACTTCCCTAAGCCAGCTGTTTCAAATCATGTCTTTTTACTACACTATGTCTATAATAAAAATCTTAAAAAAAAAAAAAAAAAATAGTCCAGGTATGTCAAAAGCCTCTAACTAAATTCAGGATGCCCGTTAGGTAGCCTTCATATCCCGTTAGCCACTATAAGGTATATGTGATGACTGAGAAAGCAACCTCTGACCCACTGGCTTTTTCATGCTCTAACTAGTAAGTAGGAAACAACAGGGGTTGAAGGGATCTCTATGAAACAGTGCTCGTCAGAGCGTGACAAATTGGAAAATGGGCTCTTCTGTATTCTGTAATGACAAGAATATTTAATAGGCTATGTAGGGGGTACATTATAAAAGATGTTAGCTAGCCTGAAAGTACACTCCTGGGGTGAAGTCCTAGTCCCACTGAAGTCAATTGCGAAAAGTTCCATCAGATTGAACGGGGCCATAATTTCACTCCTGGTGTACACCCAAGCGAAAATGTCTATTTAATTTTACAATAGATAGGAAATCTGATGTATGCTTTTTGATTCTACAGAAAACACTGAAAATATCTGTTTAGGTAAAATGGCATGGGCCAGCATTACAGCTCCTGAGGCTTAAAATAAACCAATTTAATTTTGTCTTCCTACTTCACCACTTTAAAAATGAGAGTCTGCCTTTAGGTGCTCAGTAGTGAATTATGTCAGCTGTACTTTTTTACCCCACAATTCAACAGGGTGTAGAAGACCATAAAGTGGATTATTGAAAAACGGCTTGCAAGAGTGCAAAATAAAATTTATCTAAGTAGGCTTTTTCCCCCTCTTGGCTCATAACTCCAATATTAGTAATTTTGCTCCTGCTGACATTTATAAGAATTGTGACCACAGAAAGACTGAAAAAAACTTCTGTAAAAAAGTGATCCAAGGGCTGGGGCATAAACCTGGGATCTGTGTTAAAGTCCTTTCGCTTCCAGTAATATCTTGGCAAAGTTACTTTGGGCTCAATTTTTAGAGGTGTTAGGCTTCAAGAAATACAGACAGGCACCAGATTAGATTTTCAAAACGTGTTTACAGTATCTAACTCTTTTTAACTTACAGAATGGGTGAAAAGGTATAGATTTCTAGGATGGTCATAACAGAACTTGCAAACCTTACACATGCCTCATAAACATAAACATGCAACACTGTGAAATATTTATGTATACATAATTCAAAAAATATCTAAAAAGTCACAAGAAGAGAAAGACAGTGACAATCAGGTCTCTAATTATTATATCTTTTCTTAAAATGAGCAGTAACTTATGACTTAATCTTGTTTATATAAAGAGACTTACTGGGTGGTAAAGTAATAAAGCATGAATAAAGGTAGCAGACTTGGCCTGAAAATGATTTTGTTTTCACATGCAACATTAATTACCATTTGGATTAGACTAATGTACCACTTATCACTAGGAAGTGGTGTACAGGGAAAGGAGGAATGGAAGAAATCTTAGTGTAATTATTATTCTTTCTAAGTGAATCAGTATGCTTTACATGTCTGTTTTCTTTAATCTACTCGTGTAAAAATCCCTTTTTGCAAACTGCTGAAGAGTTCATTTCATTAATCCTTTAGGAAGAGTTTCTGTCAGATGCTTTAACTAATGGCTTTTAGCCCTCAGATGAGTTTGAAAGGAAAATATTACTTGGATCAATAATTAAACACCTGAGTTTTGGGGTTACTTTTTAAAAAAGGAATTATATATTATTATTCTTGTCAACCTTGCTTGGCATTGACTACTGACTTTAGAAATCTTGTTATAAGATAAATCTTTTATTTGCCATTGGCCATTTCCGTTAAGCTTAAATGTCCTAAACATTCTACTTTGGAGAACATACCTTCAAAGTGCTCTTTAATCACTACCATATTAACTGCTGTCAGTAACCAGCTGCTTCCATGAATGTTTAATACTGGAATGACTGATTTTTACTAAAGTTTGTATTAACCGTGGGTAAGTAAACAATTGCAGTCCAGAAAATCTATGAATAAAAGCCATAAAGCATACATTGAAAAAGCTTAAATTTCTCTTTTTCTGTATGACAAAAGCTCATATATTAATTCTGCTCTGCAAATGAGTACACCAATTATAGATCCCGAATACTGTTATTACTACTTAAGATAGATTTTAATGTTCTTACTCATATTCAGTAGCACTTCACTGTGAAACAGTCTCATTATTGCTTTTAATAGGACTATTTATTAAGTTAAGTAGTTTTCAATATGAGTCAAGATTTAAATATTAACTATCTATTCACATAGTCTAATTAGGTGTTTTAAGTAGGGAACATTTACGCTAGCATTTTAGTTTTGATCAGGAGTGCATTTTTGAAGGGAATTTCTTGAACTTACCCTTTACTAATCTTTGGCTCACAGTATAGCAAATACTTGGAAGATACAAACAGAATTTTCCTTGGATGAAATTAAGACAAGTAAGACACACTCATTGACACCATTAACAGTAATGGGTACTCAGTCAACAGGATCAAACCAGAGATACTCTCAAGAGTACACATAGACCCCTAAAAACATGTTCAGTGTGGACAGAATCCTCAACACCATCTCTTTGACTGTATACTTCTGTTCCTACTGGGGCACTCCACTTACTACTGTAGACATATTTCTAATGCACTCTAATCACTAACAAGCTTTTAATCTAAAAGATTAAAATAAAACCATTCCAGAATAAAAACTCTGAAGTGTACATAATATGAACACTGTACCCTTTGCCAATTTATTTGTTTGGTCCACACTAATTATATAGTTAGAAAATAAAAATAGGATCCTATGTTCTCCATGTGCTTAACAGAGATTGGAGGCATCTGGAGTGGTGATTCAGAACTGGCAAGTCAGTGATAAAAAAGTGACAGTGTTAATACTCTTCTGTGACTACATTATTTATTTTTGGCAGATGGATGGTTAATTTTATGTTTTAATAATAATGGTGCAAACTAATGTAGAAAAACTGCTAAGGAAGGACTTCAGCTTGGACTGTTACATTCTAGCATAATATGTTTGAAGTAGAGAGCTGAACACCAGCCTGCCAATGAGAGCTATAAAACCACAAGCACCTCCCAATTATAATTTCATTACTTATAAACCCTTTATCTCTCCTTATAATTTTAAGAGATTGCTACCCTCTTTCTGTCTACTTATCTCTCTATGCCCAGCCACTGAGCTCCTGCTCACTGCTAGGTCTCATTCTCTCACTTGAAGTTTATCTCCATCAACAACTGATTCAGCTGTTGGCCTAACTGATGGGGTAGAAAGCTTAAGTGGTAAGGGATGGAGAGAAGAAAGGGAAATAAGATGAAAATGTCAGGAAAAAGCCTGATTTACTTCTGACAGAAAGAAGCAGTGCTTTTAAAGTGTTCCTATCCTAACCTAATACATAGCTCCTATCCTCATAATTAATTCATAGTCTGTTTATTATATCACAGTATACTGTTAAAATGATATAATATTTTTATTCTGGTTTATTTTCAGGTCCTGAATGTTTTCTCACATGTTTGTATGCTTAGTTGCTTTTTTTTTTTTTACCCACTACCTTTTGTGACAAAACTACAAAACAAAGTTAAGCCAATGCAGGAGGAAACTGAGTATAAATATTAGTTCACAGCTATTCTCTACACAGGATTATGGACAAAGAGATAAAACTGAGGAAGAGTCTCTGTCACAAACAAAATATTCCTTGTTTCACACAATTAGCTAAAAAGAAGGAACTTGCCTTATCTCTACCATAAGACTCCATTTAAGTAAATCTGAGTTCTATATAGTTGGGCTGTGCTCAAGTTGTCCTCGGGAGCACTTCATATATGTAACAAAAAGTATTATTTATACCTTGTTCTTAAGAAAAAAAAACAACAATATCCACTAAAAAAAACATGTAGGGCTGGGAGGGCATGGGAATTAATGTATTTTAGAAATAAGGGAGATGTTTACACTGTTAAGATTGTTAGACACACCTTTTCCCTATAAACTTCATTATCAAAAATACATCAAACAGCTTTGTTGACCTTGATTTTATAAATGTGAAATCATAGTATGGTATTGAGAAAATTAATTGTGAGGAAAGACACATAATCTCAGCGGAACTGTAATATGTCAACCAGCATTTTCTTCCTGAACCAAGGAGGAAAGTTGAGTAACTCCTTGTTTAAGAAGAAACCAACAACCAGGCTCCCTCCTTCCAACCAATCCAGAAAAAAAACCCAAACAAAACAAAACCAAACACCTTGCACTAACAAAGGGCAAGGAAACAATTCAGACTTCAAATTCAGTCACTGTGACACTTGCATTTTAGTTGGCTATAGCAAGTCTATTATTCATGGCTGGTTCTCAGATGCAGCCAAGGACAGGAAATAGGCTGTGGTTTAGTATTTGTCTCAAGACTGTGCCCTAATTCACCAACTGAACATACTTTAAAATCTTTAATTCCGGACTATAGATTTCATCTCTTGATAGTCACTGGGTTTCCCAGGAAAGCCTCCTGAGTTCCAATAAGTCAAGTAGACAGAATGGCAGGTTACAGGCAGCAGCAGTTGGAAATCTGCTTGTAGCTATCTCAGCTTGCAATTGCTACTTCACAGCTGAGTCCAGAGCCTGAGTATATGAGTTTTCCTGCTTCACCTCATACAATGGAGGTGGCAGCTAAAAGTACAGTTTTCCAGCTGAGCCTGATGTCCTGCTGCACCTTCTAAGTAACGCATGCACCCACCTTGGTGGAATGTGGGTCTCAGGTGTGAACTAGCACTGTTAACTGATCATGAATACTGTACTAGTGCTGCTTTCTCCCCATGATGGAGAGAATCATGTTGACTCTCAGAGGACACTTGATCTGCTGGTTCCAACTGAGTGAAAGCAGGAAAAGTAGAAAACTTTTATAGTGGTAGTGACAGTTTCATTTGCTAATTCCCCACTGAAAGAATCCCCACCCTAACTTGTCCTTTACTCTGTCCAATAACTGTCACTTGGACACAACAGATTAATCAGTAGTCTTGCCTAACCAAAGGTAAAGATTTAAGGCCAGGACACTTAACAGAACATAATTTTAATCATACAACTTAAACTAGGTTCCTAAAGAAGGCAGGCTGTATCACTTATTCTCAAACCTAATTACAGCTCTTGAGGTTGGTTGTGAGGAGAGAGTACTGTAAGAGATGGTATAAAATGGAAAAGAATATGCACACTCATCAGTCCTTTATTTTTAAGCAACTGGCTGAATATTTTGATGATGTTCAAACTGCTGAGCAAGCTCACCAGTTCAGTGCCAGCCCATCTCCCACAGTAAGAAAGACACTTAATTATTTTGCAATTCTAAAAGGTCAGGTAATTTAAATTAAATACAAATAATTTGCAGGACATGACACACAGCAAATAAAATGTAGCAAGAATCAATATACCACAGAGTTGTTTCTTATTTGAATAAATCAACTGGACTATCACATAAGCCCTGCCTTAACATGCTTTTCTGAAACAAAAGAAAGATCAAAGTAGGTATAAATCAGCCTCCTTCGCACCATTTCTTGTTGTCATATTTTCAACTGTAATATGAAATAAAGTGTCAAGCTACCTGGTTGACAGCCAGGAGCCCATCTCTCAGTAAATGACCAATGCTTTTATTACAAGTGAGATGAAGCAAAAATGGACTGCTCTTAAAAACTCTGGTCCTTCTGCATCAAACCACAGTGCCTCTGGAGACAGAATGCACTATGTCTTTCTCTGTAACATTTTAAAGTTACCAATTACTCTTTTGCTAGATATACACACTATAAGGATAAAACTTGTAACAGATCAGAACAGTTACTTTAATTAGAATAAATGAGTGGTTTAGCCTGGATCTCTTTGATCATTGTCATGTTAACAAACTGAATAACAATGAAGTCTTCGAACAGCAGGCTCTGTTGGGATTTCGGTAGTGTATTATGTCCAACTGCAGCTAAAACCCACTAAGCCAATGCTTTTGGGTTTTTTATGCTGTTTCATCGTAAAGGTAAATGTTATCCAGTGCAGTTATACATTAAACACCATCAATGACTGTTAAGTCTTTTATGGAGAATTGTCACTGTCAAAGGCTAATCTTCCTTTCTTTTTATCATTATTTTTCCCCCTGACAAAAGGCACAGATAAGGTTCATACGAATACAAGCAATGGCTGCTCACACTCATTAGACTTACCCTACTTGTCTAGGAGAATAAATGCACAAAGATGCACTTCAATAAAGCTTTCTGTCCTGATGACACATGGGTAGACAATGTAAATGTTCTATTCATGCTTTTCATTAATTTTGTTCACTTTTGTGTGCTTACTTTCCTATCTACATTCAAAGAGAGAGAACAGGAAAAGACAGAGGCAAACAGTTATATAAACTCACATACACTTTAATGTTCTACCACTGCTAGCACTTTACTGTGTCTTGAAGACACTGATATTTTCATAGCAGACATTTCAGATCACAAGATGAACTGTTTGTTCTTTCAGTCCCCAAGTACAGCTCATCTCTTTGTGTTCTATTTGATTTAGAAAAAGCAAAAACATGGGACAGCAGGACTTCTTATCAGATAAAGCCAGTAGTTTAAAGAAGCTTTAATAGCTTTAAAAAAATGAAAATAAGAAATCCTATCATCCTTTAAAACCTTTATAGGTTTTACAAAGTGCTGGAAACAGAGTGACTTGCAGTGGGCAGGTGCTAGGCATCTGACAGAGGAGTTCACAAAATACAAGAAACTTTCTAGCTAAAAATGAAAAAAAAATTCTCCTAGATCATTATACAGAACGGTTAAAGCACACTGCAATTTGACCTTGCAGACTGAGTCTATTTAGAACTGTAGACTCGCAGTGACCTCCTTGACACTGCTTCATCATCATCATCGTTTTATTATTCCCACAAGGCCACTAGTATTGATGCACTGCTTCAAAACAGCCATGCATTGTTACTACTCCGCACTACAACTACCGAACACCTTGCTTTCAGCCTCCATTTGACACAACGGGATGTATGTATGTCCTTAGATGCCCCAAAACCTGGGAAGAGCAATAGAGCAATCTGTAGCGAAACACTTCCTCTCACTGTGAACACAAGTTTCTTTCTTGAAACACAAAAGGAGAGAGAAGTGTTTTCTTTTCCTCCCTTCCCTCCTTTGTTGCCATTGCTGGCCTACTGGCTCAAGTCCTGCTGTGGTCCTGCAGAGAGGGTTTGTAAATCCAACACAATTCCTGTACTTTTCATCAGTAGTTCATGGGATAATTTAGCATTTTTACTAGTGAAGTTTGCAGATGACACAAAGATTGATGGAGTGATAAATACTAAGGACACGTTACTTCAACAGAATGATGCGGATCACTGAACTCAAAGTCCCCATTGAACAAAACGCATTTTAATAGAGCAAATAAAAGTTAATGCACCTGGGAATTAACAATTCAAGCTGTACTTAAAAATTAGGAACCTTAGAAAGCAGTGGCTTAGAAAAGGTTTGTCAAGGTCCCAAGTGTACTCACAGGATTCACTGTCCCTGTCCAAGCCTCCCAAGGCCTCCCCGTACACTGCCCCAAGCCCAGGAACCCATTTCAGCCCCCCAGGGCTGTGAGTCCCTGCCTCAGTGACACCACAGCAGGGGTAGTCTCCACCTCCCCATATCCCTGCCCTGCCCATCCACAGGCCCACCACCTGGCCTCAGCCCAGCCCCAGTGAGGTGATAAACACCTGGGGCTGGGGCTGCTCCAGTGCCCCTCAGCTGCCCTGCCTCTGGCTGGGGCATGGGACAGGCCCTGGTTGACAGGCCCAGCCCTAGTAGACCCCATGGGGAGCCCTCATCACTGCTGGCCCAAGGGAGCCCTCAACCCTTTCAGTACCTCAACAAGTATTTGGGAATCAACATAAATAATTGCTCTCAGAGCTATAAGCAAAGAAATATTTTAAACTTTGTAGGCTTGACACCGGTTGAGGTGATAAAAACTCAAGTAGGCATGCACACCAGTAAATATCAACAAAATACAGGAGTCAGCTCAGAGGTCATCTATGGAGAAAAGTGAGCGTGCAACTTGGTCATTGTTTGCAAGTACTTGCACATCCAGAGAAGCCTGATAGTGGCAAGTTTCAGTCTTCCAAACTGAAAAGCAATTATCAAATAGCTTGAACCTGAGTTCAGGCAAATTCAACCTTGAAATAAGACTTGATTTTTCTAGCTGTGTGGGTGAGTAATCACTGGATAGCAGGATCATGATAAAGACTTGCACCAGGTCCTGCATGTGTTGTAACCATAATTCCCCATTACCAACTGAAGATTATTTGTCTTTTGGAAAGGGTATCTTCCAGTCCAAATGTAGGAAAATATCTATATAGTATGAATTCAAGAATTCATCCAAAGTAACAGTGCAGTCACTGGATTTCTGAACACTTTGGCCTGCCTCACACAAGTCAGGTTCTTGTGTGCACCTACTAAATTGCAAAATCAGCAATTTATCTATACCTCCCGAAAGGAGGGGGTCTGAAAGTCACTCAGATAAAAAATAACCACTCTAAAACAATGATATGGGGTGCTTCTGTCTAAATTCGACTTTTCCCTCCTTTCTGGATTTAAATAATCTGTGACCATTAATGTCATAACTTGAGAGAATAAGTAAACAGAGGAAAAAATAGGAAGTTCCTGTACTTGCAGACTCAAATGGTGCAAATGTTGTGCTTACCTATATCTGAAAATATAGGAAAATCTGAAAATACAGGAAAAAATGAAAAATGAGCTCACACGCAATGTAAATCTCACTTCACTGAGCATATTATAGAGACTGGTAACGGGAATCACCTTGGTATTGTGATTGAACTGTACATTGCAATTACTGTATTCTGGTAAGAGTAACTTACATTTATATTGTGCTTTCAGTATATTCTGTATTGCTCCACTAAATCAGAAATTTTATGTAACATAAATTGTCTTCGGTTATGTAAATCTGATATTAAACATTACTCTCTCCATATGTGGAATATCTAAAAGAACTTGATTGGAGATTATTGGACCTGACACCTTATAATAACTAAAAGATTCAAGTCTCTTCAGTAACCACCTGCAGCTCTTGATACAGAGGCTAAGCCAATTCCAAAGGTGCTGCAAATCAGAGTGGCTTCAGTTGTGAGTGAAATTATGCTAATTTAGCTGAATATGTGATATGTGAAGTCCACAAGATACAGAAGACTAAACGCATGCTTAAATGATTTACTGAATTAGGATGACAATGAAATCTACTTATTGTTAAAAGTACCTTCTCTCTATGAGACTTGAAGTGAAAAATAAAATCTTATGTAAAAAGTATGCTTACTTGATTTTGGACATGCAGACAAAGGAAATCTCATAGCTCCTTTAAAGATTGAGCTGAAGAGAAACAGCTGAATGGCAAATCACATAAGCAGGAGGAGGCAGAATAAGGTTAATAGCCACAGAAACTTAGATATAACTTTCCTATCATCAAAGGCATCATAGTACACCAGGAGGAAAAAACCTTCCCTAACATCTACCTGTATAACACAAAAAATTTAGAGTGCTTGAGGTACCATGTCATACTTTGCTGGTGTTTTTTTGAGTTGTGTGATACAGATTTCTTCCATTCCCCATAGCAGTCTCTTTCTCTTTGGTAGTTATGGATTTGGTAAGTCTAATGGATTATCATGTTACCACAGCTGACTAGATGCATAGCAATGGTCACTCAGAAGTCCTTTATTTTATTTTTTTTTCTGATAACTGGAAGTAGAATAGAAGATCCGTCTTTTAAAAAGGTTTGTCTTTTATAAGAAGATAACCTATTTCTGCTAGCTCCCTGGCACTTTTTTTTCTTGGAGACAGCAGCCCTTCAAAAGGTGGAACTGATTGCAGGAAAGGACAACTTTATCGTAGCTTCTTTAAATGTATTTTACCCTGGAAAGGCTTCAGTCTAGTTAAACTAAGTTCACGATACTTATCTTTTTCTGCAGCAGTGAAGAGGAGAAATATTCTATGAGCTTAGAATCTTCACTGGCATTATGAAATCCTATGAAAATCTGACAGCATTCTCCCTCATAAGGTTCTACAACTCCAAGAGAAACACCTTCTTCCTTCTTAAAACTAAACAGAATCAGAGAACAGAATAAATATAAGAAAGAATACAAAACCTGATGATCCATCACCTCCTGATTAGAGCAGGGGAAAAAAACCCAACAAAATTGGCAACAAAATTTCTAAAATTCCTAACAATATGAAAAACACCTGGTAGATTAGCATAGCACATTTGATATGGCTGTGCCCATTTTGCCAAACTAGTAATTTCAACAAGAAATTAAATGTGACCTGAAGCATGTATCAAACTGTCACTTCCATTCACCTAAGTTAAACTCAACTTATGCTGCCTGAACAATGCGATCAGCAAACTACTTATTAGGTATTTCTTACATTACACTTAAACGTTCTCTGAGAAACTCTTGAGGTTAGTCTTACATGTGATGTCACTGAGGACACAGCTAAAAGTTTATGTACACTTACACTGCTGACAGTCATCACGGTTAAAAAAAAAAATAAATGCAAAAAGAAAAGCTTGAAAACTTGAACTACTTTTGTTTCTCTGTAAAAGCAATTAACACATATTCCCAAAGGACCTACTGAAAGAAGGAAAGAAACTGAGGATTCCCTTTGGGGAGGATAGTAACTGTAGGAGGCATTAAATATGCAAGCAGCCATTAGGCATGATTAAAGATTAATTCATGTGTCATAGACAGGACCTGGGGTCATTACAGGTCGTGACTTTAATCTTAATTATTTGGCTTACTGTTTTTATTTAATTACCTTGGCTTAATGAGTCTTTGGTTATAGACGTCTGGCATATTGGATTATCGTGCGCCATTTACTAAGTAAAATGCTCAGCTATTTAACTTCTTAGCAGACAACTTCCACAATTTCATCAGTAAGATTCTAGATAAAACCAGAATGGATTCTATGTAGGAATATAATGTTACCTCTCTAAAATCAACATTAGAGGTTCTGCTGAAATTGGTGAAACATTTAAGCTCATAATTTGATGGTAGTATTTTGGTGCTACCTATTATATTAGTTACATCGGTAAAATTATCTGTAAGTTAAAGCTTACAGCTCTCACTAGGCACTCTGTATTGTAGTGGCCACATCAGGGCATTCCAAGTCTTTGTGTTCTATTCATTGTTTTTTAACACAATATATTCAGTCAAAACATAAAAGTACTTATTATGTTAAAATTCTTTTAAATCACTTTTTTTAATGTAAACTGCAATAAATATTTCCAAAATAGAGATATGACCAAGACCTTTGCATACTTTTCATGTGGAAAAAATTTTCCTGTGCATTTTTTTTAATTTAGTGTTTGCATTCTGCTTTAAAGGCCTATCTTTTCTTCCCTTTAAAACAACAAAGGCTTAGAGTTTATTTAGTTTTCCTACCTATTCCTAAACTTTGCCTAACATTCAAATAAATCACAGGTATGACTGAACCTCAATGCAACGTGTTTTTCCCTCCTGTTTCAATCAGATGGTCAATTAATTAAACAAATAATAATTAAATAGTACACCTGTAAGAAGGAAAGAACTAGGAGGAAAAGGCTTATGATTCAAGAATAGCTAGGGGAACAGAAGACTCACTTTCTTCTTCTTCTCAGATTCTCTGTCTTCCATACCAGAATGAAAATAAATTTTCCCTAACTTGAGAAAATAATCAAAACTTCAGAAAAATTGTATAGTGAAGGAGAGTTCTCTTTCTCAGTGCCTCCAAGTATGAATACACTTTCTCAAGGTAAAAAACTAGTAAAACCAGGACAGAGTTTTTCCTGTGAATTAATAATGTTTTTAAGGCATAACAAATACTAGGAAAGAGAATTAAGATCATTGTGTCCAAAACAAAATAAAGGCAGCTAAGGCTGAAATCAGACTTCATGAAGTTCACAGAATTAACATTGGAATAAATTTGCAGCATATCTGGTGCACAAGTTAGATATGCAGGCTACTCATAGCCTGGTACATACTGGTTTAGAATCTTTTTTTGCTGAAGGATGATGCTAAAGGACATGAAGAACAGGGAGAAGATGATAGCCCTAAGGTCATGCAACTAACATTTTTTTTAAATATTGGAACAAATTAAGGTTCAATAATTTTTTTAATTCTATTTTCAGGCCTAGAAAGTTTTTGTCAGAGATAGCAAGATGATTGTATGAGAACTTTGGAAAGGACAAATATATTGCCTATGAAAAGAAAACTTCCTTTATATTGAAATATTTGGAGACGAATCAAAAGAACAAAAGGTCCTAGAAAAAAGAAGGGAATGTGTTTCCTGATGTCAGGCCTTCTAAGAGAAGACTCTATCCAGCAACTTTTGGCATAGATTTTTGGCAGTATTGGTATGGCAACAATAGGACAGATGTTCTTGGCTGTTGATCCCTGTAATCATGTTATTAAAAAACTTATATCCAGAAAGGAAGTTAATGATTTAATGGACTCTTAACAGTTAATGACTTTATGTGCTTTTTATCCATTGAGCTCCAAACGCAGCCAAGTCAGCTGCAAGTTCTTAACTGTGCATGAAGGATGAAGCCATTCTCTTGTTATGAAGGTAGCGTCTCTTCAGCACTCATTGATGGCTAAGCAACAGACAGATTAGCTGCTAATTGTTTACCTTGATAGTGACCGGAAGTCTTACAACAGAATAAATGCAAAAATTAAAATTCAGAGGACACCAAATTCAATGGCAGCTATTAGCAGTGCAATTAGAGTGGTTGATTGGAAATGTTCATGAAAGTTTTTCAGACTGTGAGTTTGTGCCAGACTCTGAAAAAAAAAGGCCTGGAACAATCTGAACTATAAAGCTGCCAAGACAGTATCTTCTGAAAATGCAGCAATTGCACAGAGGTCTATCCTATATATCAGATAGATGAACTATTTAGGGATGACAAATTGTGTCAGCGGAACAATGTGACCTTGGGGACCTACTACTTAGACTAGGAAAAGAGTTCAAACAAGCGTATTTTTTATTAATGCAATGGCAAATACTTGTGACATGTTTAACTAGATGAATATTGAAAAATGATTCAAAGCTGAACGTGTTTTACTTCAGTTACTAGATATTTAACTGAGGACCAGATAAATTAAAATGAAGCCAAATCTCCCATACTGTTCCTCTGCCTGAGTTTATACTGATAAATTCTGTATACCCACCATCTACAATATCTATCACCTGTTTCCTTTCATCAATATCTTCCTTGGCTTCATTCCCATCTCTTCTCCCCTTCTGAATTTCTATGACTCTGCCTCACTGCAGGCAACCTGCATTTAGTTTGGTATTAGTAGAGCTTTACTATAAACACATGACACACAGAGCACAAAGAGAGAACTGATACTTTGGAATGGATCCAAGGACTATTTTGTTCAATATCCTGTCTGTGACAGAGGAAGATGAAAGAAACTTACAACAGTCAGATCTAGGGTTATTCAATATAATAGACTGTGAAAATCTTAACCAGAAGATTGAAATATTAATTTCAAAACAATGCTTTATGATTTGTTATAAGTAGCTAAATGTGTTGTCATTATTTCTTTTTTAAAAAATCTTCTCAATCTCTTATCTAAACCACATCCTGTCTTAATGATCTCTATAATCCATTTACCTGTGCACAAATAACAATAGTACCTATACGCGTTTCTGGATTGCGCAATGTTTAATTTCAATTTTCTGTCCTCTTTTTCTTGTGTTCAGAGAAAGGTAGAATTTGCCATGTAGAAATATGTGATTGGTACCATAAATCAGAAAAAAAATATTATAATGTTCCTCATTTATATATTTTCTTTTGTAGCACTTTCTGTTTCTTTCCACAGAACTTTTCCATATCCTTCATGGTTGCATTACCTATTGTTGAACCTCTTTTTGTTCTGTGATATCCTTTAAGATACAGGAAAGCCAGTATTATGTATTGTTGTGGATAAGGTATTTAAAGCACTATGTTGGTTTTGTTTTTTTTTTACAACATCTATATGTTAAGCTGAGTTGCTCCTTGAGTTCTATACCATTACACATTATACACACACTTTTATTTTAAGTTGGTATATTCAATTTAAAAGACTATAAATTATATGCTTGAATACAACTATAAGTTATTTTTCCCACAATGTGAATGTATTGTATTGTTTCATTTACTAGTTGTTTCATCTCCCTTGAGTACCTAAAAAAACCCCCATTTCTCTGATCATGAAAAAATATCTCTTTAGTGTTAAATATGTCATCTGCAAATATATCTACCTCATTACTGTCTATATTTTCAGGCTATTAATACAGATATTTAAAACAAAGTTGAAAAGTAAAAGATGAAATACAGAACCTGGACTCAGCCTTATTGCTGAAGTTTTCCGATGAGAGAAAAAATCACAGAATTTTTTTTGTTGCATCCTGTTTTATCCAGTATTTGAGCTATAACAATACTTCACCTCACTATGTATAATTACTTACTTATTTTAATAAGCTGAAAGAGCAATAAGAATGTATTGATAATGGACTAATGCGGGATCATCAGAATATTCCTTCAGTTATAATCCCATATTATCAAAGAACTTCAGTACTGTCTTTTAAATATTTGTTACTCTATTTTTCTCAAAACAACAATGGTTTATTTTTCAGTTTTGACCATGGCTCAAAGTCCAGGTGGAGACCAGTGACAAGTGGAGTTCCTCAGGGGTCTGTCTTGGGTCCAGTGCTGTTTAACATCTTTGTCAGTGACATGATAGCACTGAGTGCACCCTCAGCAAGTTTGACAATGCTAAGCTGTGTGGACTGGTAGAGTCACTTGAGGGAAGGGAGGCCATCCAGAGGGACCTTGACGGGCTTGAGAAGTGGGCCAATGCAAACTGCATGAGGTTCAACAAGTCAAAGTGCAAGCTCCTGCATCTGGGTTTGGCCAATCCCAAGGCATCATTACAAACTGGGTACAGAGTTGGTTGAGAGTAGCCCTGAAGAGAAGGACTTGGAGGTGTTGGTTGACGAGAAGCTCAAAATGAGTCGGCAGTGTGCTCATGCAGTCCACAGGGCCAACTGTATCCTGGGATGCATCAGGAGGAGTGTGGCCAGCAGATCAAGGGAGGTGATTCTCCGCCTTTACTCTGCTCTTGTGAGACCCCATCTCGAATACTGCGCCCAGTTCTGGTGTCCCCACCATAAAAAGGAACATAGGTCTGTTGGAACAAGACCAGAGGAGGACCACAAAGATGATCCAAGGGCTGGAGTGTCTCTGCTATGAGGATAGGCTGAGGGCACTGGGATGGTTCAGCCTGGAGAAGAGAAGACTCCTGGGTGACCTTATAACTGCCTTCCAGTACCTGCAGGAAACCTACAGGAAGGCTGGAAAGGGACTTTTCACAAGAGTGTGAGAAGTGTGAGTGAGAAGAGACTCTAGAATAGATAGCTCAGAGAGGTTGTGGATGCCCCCTCCCTGGAGGAGCAACCTAGTCTAGTTGAGAGGCGTCCCTGCCCATGGCAGGGATGTTTGAGTAGATGATCTCTAGGGTCCTTTCCAACCTAAGCCATTCTGTGATTCTATGATTCTGTGTGAGAAACATAGTAAAACTTATAGAAGTAAAAGTAGAACAATTAAGAAATGTCTATCACAACTCTCATTAGCACCAATGCATAGTCCAAGGATAGTGCCACAACAGCATGATACCAGAAGTGGTCTTTATTTTAGGTAGTAAAACAGACAGGAAAAAAAGTCAAGGGTTGTTAGGTGGTGCTTTTTGTTGTTTATTCAGTTCCCTTTGTCTTGTACTGGTAGCTTATCTTGAATACATCCCTGAACATAAAAATAGAAGGAGTCAAATTTCCATGTCAAGGAAAAGAGTATGTTAAAGCTTAGAGTAAGCCTTTTATATTCAGCAGCTAGTTTAATGAAGTGCTATAAACAATTTATATGACTGAGTTTTCAGGGAAAAAAAAGTTTCCTTCTTTCTATTTTCTTATTTTACATAATGCTTTTCCTGAGGGAATGGCATGAGGAAATGGTGAAATCAATTGTACATCAAATTGTAGAAACACTGATACATTCCCCTAGATCACTGAAGTTATCAGGCAGTAAGTGAAAAGTGTATATCATTTGTTTGTCAGAATTTGTCAAAATATTATATGACAATTCATTAACCCACAACAATTTTAATCACATGTGGCAATAAATTTTGTATCTGTCTTGCTAACAGAACATCACCAAACTAGATTTCTAGAGGGATAAAAATAATGCAACATAAATAAAAATATGGTTTTGCTGAGGAGAAAAATCTGCTTAGTACTCATTAATTTTTTCCCTTCTCAATTTCCTGTTGGTTATTTGGGGTTAATTAAGGAAACAAAGTCCCACAAAAGATGGAGTCAACATTACAGATAGAAGAAAGGGTGATATGAAATAGAAGAAGTAATGGAGCGATAACTGCATAATCTGTGACTCATCAAAAATACATATTTGTTTATTTAGTAATGAATAAGTGAATTAAATGTATTGCTACCTATAAGATTCAATTGTATATTTTTATGGATACTGATGTCATGCCTGGTATCAATAGAAAGTGTTTATAAATGTCCAACTGACCATTATTTAGTTATTTTTTTCATAGATTTTTTACTAAATATTTGTAATACTTTATTTTCCATTTAAGACTCTGACTCTTCCTGTTATATAGTGAAAATAAACCATCTATTTTAGAATTTAGTATTGACTGTCGTTGCTATATGCACCAAAAATACGAGAGAGGATTTCAGCAATTTTCCCCCTATTCTTAAAAAAGTATGCTTACTTATTTTCTTCCTCTGAAGCAACATTATTTTTACAGGTTCAATCCTCATACTATGATTAAAAAATAAATAAATCTGATAACATTTCCCAAGTGGTCTGTTTCTGCTCTTTCTATGCTTTGGAATTCTTCACTAGTCAAAAACATTTAAATGAAAAAGTTTTGTCTTTGGATTTTAAATGGAGAAAGTCCATAGCACTTGTGCTTTGATCAGAAAGGAAGAAAAAAACAAACCAAAATGAAAACAAAAAACAAACAAACAAAAAAACCCAAAGGAAATAAAAACCAAACACACAACAAGAAATACTTATGTGTTTCAATCAGTTTTCAGATTTGCATTATCCATGAGGAATGAAACTTTCCTTGTGATTCATATATGAAACTAGTATTGCCCGGACTTGTTTTATTCATGAGTACTAGATGAGGATCAAAGCATGAAATTAGAGATGGTAGCTCACAGGGGGAAGATGTGAGGTTGACAATATAGAGAAAAGCTATTGCTTATTGATGAGAAAAGCAGCCATATTCTTCACACTCTGAAACCTGTATTTTGTTTTTACATTTATCCTTGGATTTTATATACATATATATCTTAGAGCTTACAAATGTAGGCCTAATACATGAGACTGGATGAGATTCTCCTGAGGATATTAAAAGAGCTTGTTGATATGACTGACTTCAAGGCTGAGGATTTGGCCAACAGAAATCTCATGAAGTTCAGCAAAGAAAAGTGCAGAACTGTGTACATAGGAGAGAATAAACCCATGTACTGATACAGAAGGGGAGGCAGCTGGCTGAATACCAGACCATCTGAAAATGATCTGGGTGTTACTGTGAGTGCCAGGTTAAGTAGGATCGAACTGTGTGCTGTCATTATGAGTGAGGCAAACCACATACACGGCTACATAACTGGGAAGATACTCAAGATAGTGAGGCACCTGCCTGCCAGAGGAAATTGAGGAAGCTGTATTTGTTGAGTCTGTTGAAGAGAAGACTAAAAGGAGGATAAGCATGCAACTACTTGAAGGACATCTGCAACTGTAAGTGTAAAGCTCTTGGCAATGGCAAATTATAAAACAAGGAGCAACCGCTATAAGCTGACTTGGGAGGTTTACATTCAGCATTAGGAAAAAAAAACTTTTGTACAGCACTGGATCAGGCCACAGTGAGAAGTTTTGAAAACTCAATCTTCAGAGATTTTCAAGACTCAGATACAGAAAACCATGGGTAACCTTATAAAAATCACTATTCAGGAGTCCTGTTTCTTCACTTCATTGGGTAGGCAGAACTACACAACCTCAAGTAGTTTCTTCCAAACCTTATTTCTATAATGCAGATACACACCCTCCTGTAGGCGGAAATATGAGTAATGTTTCTTCAAGAACCACAGGAATGAATACAAAAATGCTAAAATAGAAAGATGCTGAAGCTACTTGGCCATGTAGACTGAGTTTTAAGTAAACGGGACACTTATGTCCTGCACTGCTGAAATAAAAGCTGTATGTCTTCCTTATAAAGGGAAGGTAACATTTGGCTAGCTTTTTGAAGTACTTTCATTCAGCTTTGCCTAACACCAGAAATAGTTCTCAAGAGGTTCTAAACAACAGAATCTAAAGAACAGAACAAAAATCAGTTCAATTTGCAATTTGACCAAATGTCATCATTAAGAAAAAAATTGACTTTTTTAGTTATTACACATAAAACAAAGTGTTCCTTTTTGACAACACAATATACTATTTTCATGTGTAATTTTCTTAATAATTTTTATTACTCCATGTTATTAATATAGGGGTTTTTAGGCATAACAACTTGCTTAATTTGCAGAAAACACAAATATAAGTCCCTAGGTTAGAAAAAAAAAAGGCTCCAGTGAGTTAAAAATGTGGATATTCTTATATGATCTGTATGATAGTCACCAACTGTGGTAACACAATTCTCACACATTAAAAAGTAAAAGCTCATATTACCAGATCTAACTCAGGAGTTAGCCTTGTTTTGAAGAGGCTAGGCTAGATGACCTCCAGTGATTCCTTTGAACACAAATTGTTCTGTTATTTTATTATAACTTATAACAAATGATGGAGAAGAAAAATAAACTAAAAGTACTTTGAAGACTCACAAGCTTTGCTTAGGGCTGAAGAACCACCCTGTTCATAAGTACACACACAGGACAAGCCAAGATGATATTAAGGAGAGGGGGGGTTGAAGGGGTCGGGTTTTTTTTCAGAGTTAAAGTACCTTTAAATCACTCAAGTGGCAACAGACAAGTCTTTAAAAGAGTGACTGATGTTACATAACAGAGACAGTAAAGGCAGTAATGTGTTGTAGTGTGGCAGGGTCAACTAAGAACACAGCTTTATCCTGCACTCAAAATGTCTTTGCTATAGTGGGTTGAAGTCAAACCTTCAATGTGAGCAAAATGTGGCTTTTATGCATTAATAGTAAGATAGATGAGAATACACAAACATAAAAATGCCTCCTTAACATTTATAAAACCTTTTGTATCTCTTCATATCTAAGCCATTCCTTGACATCCCATTATGTCAAATCAGGTGCTATAGTGCTACTTGATGGATATAATCTAATGTGACAGGTTACAATGTAGCACATTATTTGGAAAATTGGGAAAAAGGCAGTTGTTATTAAAATGGTTGTTAAAGATGTTTCAGGTTTGCTTGTTTGGTGTTCGGGGGTTTTTTTGTTTGTTTTGGTTGCTTGCAATGTTTTTGTCAGTGTGGGGTTTTTTTTTTTGGTTGCCCTTTTTCTTTTTTTTCGTTTTAATCCGTGCAGAAGAAAAGCCTAAGCTGGCAGGTTTTATTTAAACACACATAATTAATCTCTAACATAAGAGCTATGGATTTCTCCACATGCAGTAGATGTTTAAAAGGTGTAAACAATTAGAGATGGGATGACTAAGCAGACATTCCTTCTAATGAGACAGCAAAAGGAAAACTTATGCATATTGCAATGATGTGCTTTCTCCATTTTCCTCATAGTTAAACTCCAGCTAGGCTAAAGCATATCTATATAATTATAAAATAGGAGATAAAACAAAATAAACCTATGTTCAACTACTTTGAATGCATACAACTACAGCTCTTGCCTTTCACCTTCTTTGGCTTTGCATTCCATTTTTAGCATTTTAGAATCGACAGAATGTGTTGGCAGCAGTTAGGAATAGGAAGACTCTCAACATCCTTTTCTTTATCTCTCTTGTTCTGGTATAGATCATTCTTCCTTATTTTCTTTTTTTTTTTTCTTGAATGAACTCCTGTTCATTTTTAAGAACTAAATTCCATCTTCTGCCACAAAAGAAAAAGCTTGCAAGTAAATTTCACAGAGGTTGATGAAGCAATTCTGCTTGGACAACAGAGACCATAAGCATTTGGTCATGCATTTCTCCATACAGCTGCAATGGTGACCATCATTACAAGTTTCCATATTTCTATCTTTTCTATTTCCATACATCTAGTGAAGTGAAGCAGTATGCAAATATATGGGCCCAGGGGATGAGATTTTCTCATTCTCTGATCAATCTTCAGAACACTGCACTGTATAAAAACTGTTCTAGTCCCTTGATATCAGTTAGGATACAAGGTGTTTTTATTACAGCAACCTGTTAAATGAAGTGTGTAATCTCAGGTTTGGGCAGCATAATCTCAAAAATAGCATCTCAAAAACTGAACAAAGAATAATTGAAATTTCTTCAGGAAAATAGCAACTGCTGATGTACAGAAGTAAAAACATTCTGTTAACCAATGTGACTAAAGGATATAGATTTTCGAGTACTGTGAAAGAGGCTTCTTTCACATTATAGTTTTACATCAATGCAATCCCACTGCTGCAGGGGGAAACCTCCTATTTTATTAACTGTTATTTCTATGATCATTGCAAAAAAGATAAACAGCTCCCTTTTTATGTATCTTATCATAATGTGTCCTAAATTTCTATAGCAGTTTAGTTTCCATTCAAGCATCACAATAGGGAAAGTGTATTCTTACAATCATGAATATTAAGTGGTATTTTACAAAGGTTCATCTGTTATTACCTTCCATTAACAACCAAATAATGCAATATGATTAGCTCTGCATGTCCATCTGGAGTCACTTAACACTCAGTCTTCTGGTATTATCTAAACCTCTAATAAGTTGGATAGGAAAAAAAAATCTGAAATGATGAACAAAACCTGATACCAGGGCTCTTTTTAAAAATTATTTCTTGCAATTTTCAGAAACAATATGTCCCTAAATCTATTTTTTTTCAAAGATATGTGCAAAACTCTATGGGCTGCAAAACTTTTTTATCTAATTGTAACAGGGCTTTTTAAGAGGCTCATACACATACAGTTTCAGAAAGGCATAGCTGAACTCTGTGAATACAACACTTTCAAACCCCTACAAATTAAAAGCCTCTCAAAGGAAAAAAAGGAGAAAAAAAAAGAAAAGAAAAGAAAAGTAAATAATATTGTCAGAATTACTTAGTGGATATTTTAACTTTTCCTATAACAAAACATTAGTTAAAAAAATTCCAAGGTTTTATATTTAAAAATCCTATTAATTGTAGTTGATTCCTTTAGTAGTTTTTAGAGGAATCTCTTTGAAACAAAGAGGAAAGAATTTATACCTGAGCATCAGACTGACATTTCATAGCAGAATAATCTTTCTTTATATTTTAGGTCATTCACAAGCTCACTGAAAAAATGTCGAATAAAGCAGCAGCATGAATGTTTATATCTCTGTGAAAGACACTCACTACTGACTAACACCCCTGTATTTTCTATTACATGATGTCTAATTAAGCCCCATGATGCCACTCTCAAATCTGACAAAGCAGAGATAATTCTTGACATTTTCAAAAACTTGGCTTATGTTCCCCTTCTTTTTACAATGACACAAGCTGGGGCTTCAAACTGATAATGACATTGCAGCAAGTTTCTGATTTTTTAGTCTTTTTCACACAGTAGTTTACTCAAAAGGAATGGAATCACACAGACCTTTATTAGTCTTTGCAATCCAAGCACAGAATCACGGCAACCAAAAGACCAAATTTTGCCCTTACTTGCCTCTGTTCAGCTCTCACCAAAATCAATGAAAATTATGTGTTATGCTACCCAGGGAGTGACAGGGTCCATAGCACACAGAGAGAACCACCATAGCACATATGAGGTGATAGGTCACATCACTTCAATTGTCCCTATC